>QEPC01014434.1:1708384-1755442 GCA_003113815.1 Sphenodon punctatus | reverse complement strand
GGGTCATACTTACCGGCGGCTGCGGGGATGCCGCGGCCGCTGGTGCTGGGGGGGGTGGGCTCGCCTCGCCTCGCCTCGCCTCTGCTCTGGGTCTTACTCTAGTCTTTTTTAAAACAAAAATCCAGGCTGGGCAGGGTGGGTGGGGGGTGTTCCCCCCTTCCACCCGCGCAGCCTGGACTCGGGGAGGGTGTTTTTTTAAAAACTTTTTTGCTGGGGCTTTAAGTTTTTTTTACATTGCAGCCATTTTTAAATGGCTGCAATGTAAAAAAATCCAGTACCCCGGAATCCGGTACCCGGTCCGGATTACCAGGTCGAATCCGATAATGCCGGTACGCCCGGTACCGGCATTATCGGATACCGGATTCTACCGGTTTCCCACCCCTATTATCCGCTGCACCACCTGAGACGGGGCCAAGTTGGTGGAGCAGTTGCTTTTCATCAAGGTGCCTGTCTGCTGCTGCTACTGCCATGGGTTCTGCTACCGGGCAATCCAACATCTGCCGCTGTTCCACCGATGCCTGGCACCCTGAAATGCCTGGCCAAGTAGAGGTGCCAGGCCAGCCACTGAGCCCCAAACCTTCCTGGCCTCTGCTACTGCTGCTGCCGCTGAGTTTCAGACAGCCAGCCCTGGTGCCATGGGCACTCCCTGAGGCCAAGCGTTGAGTCTGTCCTCCCGGGCAACCCTGAATTCCAAGAACCAAGCCTTCCTGATCTCTGCTGCTGCTGCTGCTGCTGGGTCTCTGACGGCCAGTCCTGGTGCCACAGGCACCCCCAGGGGCCAAGCGCCAAGCCTCCCTGCCTGGGCAATCCAGGGTGCCAAGCGCCAAGCCTTCCCTGTGTCATCTGCTGCTTCTGGGACTCTGATGGCCTGCCATGCTACCCCAGACCCCCCTGGGGGCCCCCGAAGTGCCCCAAGCCTCCCGGCAGGTCCAAACTCTGCCAAACGTTTGGCGAGACCAAACTCCACTGAACTGAATCCATGAACCCGAGCTCGGTTTTCGGGCCGAACGACCAAACATCTGAACTCCATTCTGTTCGCACATCCCTACCATGTACACCTGCCCCCATGCACGCACCAACTGCCCCACCCCCCAACCATGGCCCATTTTAAAAGGGCCTATGATTCTATGGACTGTTTCCATGCATAGTCAGAATTCCGAACTACTGATTATATCCAACCCCCCAGGGCCCAACTTACCGCTGTTGTCACTTCCACCGTCACCACTGCCGCTGCTGTGTGGAGAGGGTCTGGCCCCACGATAAGACCCAAGCTGCCCGGCCCCAGGTAACTTCGACCCTCTCCCCCTGTTGGAGAGGGGGTGGGGCTCAGGGATGGACTTCCAGCCAAGTGGGGTCAAAAGCCACCAGTGGCTCGATGGCACCACAGGCAGCATGCCTAAGGGCTGTACCCAAGGGCCCTTAGGCATGGACCTTAGCGGGGTCCGAGTGGGCATGGGCAGGGTATTTGTGTTTTGCACTTTGGGATTGGGACGTAGGTGGTGGTGGGGTGGAATGTTTGTTTTATGGGAGGACAGGGGGACTGGGTTAGGGGAGAAAAGACTGACACCCCCCCTTGGTATGAGGGAGGGGTGAAGCCTTTGAGGAAAGGGGGGTTGCCCCTCTGTGGCAGAGAAGGGTAGGGGGTATGAGGGTGGGGATCTCCCCTGCTACCAGGGTGGAACAGCCAGAGGGGGGCCAGGGGCAGGGGAGATATGGGTTCAAATGGGGTGGTATAAGATCAGTGAAGCGGGACAGGTGATTGCTACAGGTCCTGCTCACTAACCCCTTAGGGGGACAGGGGACTCGAGATCAGAGGATCTACTGTTGAACATGAGATCGGTGGCTAATAAAGCAACAACTATCCAGGATTTGGTCCTGGAATGTGCTGCCAATCTTGTGGGCATTACAGAAACCTGGTTGGACCTTGAGGTGGGGTCTATCTTGGCTGACCTAGTTCCAGCCAGGTATTCCGTGCAGCATCAGCCACAGTCAGAGGGACTGGGGGGGAGGGGGCAGTGTAGCTATGATTTTTAGAGAGAGGTGGTCTGTTAGGAGATATCCGGTGAAAACCATGGGAGGCATTGAGGCTCTTCATCTGGTGTTCAATTTGACAGGGGACAGTTTGGGGGTGCTGCTTGTATACTGTGCACCTACCTGTACGACAGACTCTCTACCTGCTGTAGCAGAGGTTGGTGGATGGGGTGGTGTTGCAGTCCCCAAAGGCATTAGTTTGAGGGGAATTCAACATCCACACCGACCTCAGGGGCATGGAGCATGAGTTGATGGCTGCCATGACAACCATGGGTCTGCCCCCAAATGGTTAGTGGCCCAACACATCAGGGAGGACATACTCTCCATCTTATGTTTTGCACCGGCCTTGAGTCATGTGTTCCATTATTGGGGGAGATATCAGTAGTGCCCTTGTCATGGTTGGATCGTTATCTCCTACAGGCCTCTCTCCTAGCACATGTCTGTCCCTGGAAGGGTGTGGAGCCAATTCGAATTGTTCGACCCCGGAGGCTAATGGAACTGGAACGGTTCTGGTTGGCTCTTGAGGACCTCGATGACCATCTCATCGATTACCTCATTGCACTGTGGAACACTCTGATGAATGAGGCCATTGATTGGATGGCTCCCAGACATCTGCTGCCCAGGCGACAGCACCACAGGCCCCTGTGGTTTTTTAGAGGAGCTATGAATTTCTAGGTTTGTTAAAGTTTGCTTGGTATGAATCTGCCTTAACTAAGTTTGTAAAACCATAGGGGGAACTCTGCCAGGGGAGGGGGATGGGGGAACAGGAGGGTGGTGTCTGGGGGGGAGCAGGCTGAGGGAACAAGAGGGGGAATCTGGGGGGTAGGGGGCTGAGGAACCAGGAGGGTGGAAAGTAACAAAAATGTACATTTTACTACAATCTCTCGGTCTCAGCAACTTCTATCAAATCACTAATTACTTTTTCAATCTACTTTTTCAAAAACACACAAATTAGATAAACAAAAAACCTACCGTTTTACAAAATTAGTTAAGGAAGATTCATACCAAGCAAACTTTAACAAAACTAGAAATTGTGTGTTAAGGCTTCCACCTTAACTTTCACACCATGTAAGAAGTAAACATGTTGTATGGCTTCGCATACTGTGCTCGTTTACAACTGATGCTCCATGCACCCACACTTTGCCTTGGTCTTTCAGATTCAATCCTCTTCCTTTGCAGGTTGGGGGCAACACTAAAGCTAGCACAGTACACTCCTACCTGTGTAGTATTACATCAGTTCTCTACTTCCAATGTGGCAAGAATTTCTCTTTCATTTACATTTCACATCTCCATTCTGTGAAGGATCCTAGTAAGAGGGAACTCCTGCATAACACAAAATGGAGACCGCACCCTGCAGCTCCCAAACACTAACTGAACAGGAAACCCCACCCACCTAGTTCTGGAAGGAAGAAGGAGCTGACTATTGCCAGCTCTCTTAAAGCTGTACACACATATGCCACACTGAGCCCCCTTCGTGCTCCCCCCCAGCCCCCTCGCCCCCTCGCCTCCTCCTGTTCCCCCAGCCTCTCCTGCTCCATCCTCCTGTTCCCCCAGCCCCCTCCCCTCACAGACCCCCCATCCCCGCCATCTCATCCAGCTCCTCTTCCCACCTGCTTCCTCAGCAAGCGCAAGTGCTTTTTAAATGCCAGTGACATCTTGACTAGGGCTGATGCGACAACAGCTGTTATCGTGCCCCAATTCCATTCCACCATTTTGGAATTGCCCGCGCCACACCGCGGCTTTTGTGGTGACATTCGTCTAATTCTGCCGACATTCTGAAAATTTGGAAACTATCGGAAAAATTGCGGAATTGTTGGAAAACCGCTGTTCCTCTATTTTATGGCACTGGCGGAATGGCGGAAGTAGTGAAAATGGCATGTTTCAGCTATTTGTGAAACCTGTGGAAGTAGCAGAATGAAACTAGTGGAACTGCGGAAGTAGCAGAATGAAACTAGCGGAATGAAAGCCTCTGTCACACTGTACCACTAATTGCAGAAACGCTGTTTCCGGCGGAAATAGCTACCACTGCGACATTCCGCTACAGCCCTAATCTTGACACCACATCTACATGAAATATTGGACCAAAGCACATACTTAACATACTCAATATCTGTCCTATGCAGTCATCTGTGACTATAAGTGTATGCTCACAGAGAAAACCCCGTCAACTTCAGGGTTGCAAGACAGAGGAATTTGCCCCAGGGAACTCCATTGAAGTCAATGGAACTCTCAATACAGAACGTTAGCTTTGCCTTAACTAATGGAGCCACTAGCATGGCTCCATAATGAAGGGGTTCTCTACAGTGTTATACAATCCAAGATGGGCTTGATGGCAGTTGCAGAGTGCTTAAGCCATGCTATGAGCTTCTTTTCCTGTCATGCTTCTGTAGCAGATTTAAAACTGAGAAGTGAGTTCAAGTTCAGGTATGCTCTATTTCTAACTTCCAACGAGCCTGGTAACACAAGCGTGTGCACACACACACACCAAAAACACACAAAGACACATTCCAGCTATAAGGTGCTATATCAGTATTACTTAACCATGCAAAGTTGCCAACATTGAATATTCAAAATCTATTGAGAACGGGCCTCCAAAATAATGAAATGCATTTAATTTTTATCTGCCACCCTCTTCAATCATGAGGGCTAGAAACTGCTTTTTAAAAATGAAGTTATTGATGATAGCATGTTCAGCAGCTGAGGCTTTAAGAGATGAACTAAAATCATGAGTTATTTATTTATTTATTTAATATCCCACCCCTCCTGACACAGGCAGCTCAGGGTGGTTCACAGTACAATCCAACAGTATAAAACTATAACATTATAAAAATATTTTACAAACATACCACTTCCTCCCCCCCTCCCCTTACCCATCTCCCCCGCCAAATGCCTGTTGGAACAGCCAAGTCTTACAGCTTTTACAAAAGGAGGGTAGGTCCAGGGCCAGTCGTGCCCCCACCAGAAGGGAGTTCCACAGCCTCAGTGCGGCCACCGAGAATGCCCTCCCCTGCGTGGCCACACGAAAGACTAGGGGCACCACGGGAAGGGCCCCCCCCCCCCGATGACTGCAGGGGCCAATCCAGTACCCATGGAATGAGGTGGTCTGGCAGATAGGTAGGCCCAGACCATTTAGGGCTTTATAGGTTAAGATCAACATCATGAATCGGGCTCGGAAGGTTATCGGCAGCCAATGCAGAGACTGGAGCACTGGTGTAATGTGCTTCTGGCGGCCCAGTCCCATTAAAATATGGGCCACCACATTCTGCACCAGCTGCAACTTCTGGGCCATCACCATGAGTAGACCCACGTGGAGCACATTACCGTAGTCCAGTCTAGAGGTGATGAAAGCATGGATGATGGTGGCCAGGTTGGAGTCTGAAACATATGGTCGAAGCCAACGTGCCAGATGTAATTGGCAAAAGGCACCCCTCACCACAGTCTCCACCTGAGTATCCAGGCAGAGCTGTGCATCAAGGAGTACCCCGGGACTCCGCACCTGGGGAACCAATGGGGGACAAATCCCATCTATGATGGGAGCCTTCAACTCCATCACCTTACTGACCAGCATCACCTCTCTCTTTTCAGGATTCAGGGGTCGGCAGGACATCCCTCTTACTGACTGTGACTCATTAAGCACCACTTCAGTGGTTCAAGATAGAAACGTTTGGGACTTCATCTTCCACCCCCCCAGCGCACCCCCAGTTTAATCTACTACCTTCCAACCTGATGACCACAACCCAGACGTCTGGACTACCCAATAAACTTCAATCAGCTCCCAAAAAATTACAAGACCCTGACCTATATAACGAAGATCATCTCTAATACAGAATGCGACACAAAAAAACAACAACCCACCACCCAGAAGAGGAGTTGAAAAACACGGGGCAATACAGAGTAGAACAACAAGGACGTGCCTATGGTGTTTAATAGAACCATGATAGTGTTTCCCATACTCTATCACTCCTCCCAATCATTTACATCACCAACAATCTCGAGATTCTACTAATTTCTTATGTCATTCCTCCTATTATTCCACCAAGTTCTTTTCTCCTGTACTTCATCCTTATATTCTCCTCCCTGTCATTCCACCATCTCTCCCTGCTGCCTTTGTTATTCCACATCATCTTCCCCCCACTCCCAAAGATGCATCTCCATTGTATTATTTCAGAAACACTTAATGAGATATAACTTAATTCCAAATTAGCATTAATGTTTCCTCCTTTCCTTCCATTGGCCTTTCCATGCATTTAATGTCAATGTGTACCCCAAATTCTTATTAAGCACTTACATAGTATTCTGCTCAGCTTTAGTGTTGCCCCCAACCTGCAAAGGAAGAGGATTGGATCGGAAAGACCAAGGCAAAGTGTGGGTGCATGGAGCCTCAGTTGTAAGCGAGCACAGTATGCAAAGCCATACAACATGTTTACTACTTACATGGTGTGGAAGTTAAGCTGGGAGCCTTAACACACAATTTCTAGTTTTGTTAAAGTTTGCTTGGTATGAATCTTCCTTAACTAAGTTTGTAAAACTGTAGGTTTTTTGTTTATCTAATATCCTATGATGGTTTATGAACATGTTCTGATGAAAATTTAATTCGATGTAGTGGGTCTTACTTCTATTTCACTCCTGAAGAATTGAGAGTACTAAACCAATGTTATTCTGTAAGAAGATAAACATATACTTTCCTTTGGTTTCTATTTTGAAGTAACTAAGTATTCATGTGTAAGGGTAGTGTCCATAGTTCAGTGATCATTATGTCTCAGCTGGGGGCAATTTACACAGTAATACTTTTATTTATATTGTTCACCTGAATGCTACTGAAGTGGAGTAGTTACTGTGATTTAATTAAATCAAAGTAGTTACTCTGGTTTACACTGTTCACCTGAGGCTACATTCAGATGAACCGAGGTAATTCTAGGTAAATACTGAGATTTTCTTGCAGTATTCACTGCAAGAAAGTTTTTTAAAAAATCACTCTCCCCCTAAGAATGACAGTTCCTTCCAACCTTTTGTAGGAATATATGAAAATTCCATGCGGGGCTGGAAGGGTGGGTGTTGTTAGAATGTTTAGAACCATCTCCAAGAACCTTGTTTGCAAGGCAGCAACATTCTGTTCTTCTTCAAGTGACTCCTCACAGGCCCTTTTTACACTGCTCCATCGGGTGGGGGTTCCGTGGACGGGGCGTGCACATGGCCGTACACAAATCCCCACTCACCCCCCACTCATCTGCATCCACAGAGCAACCACCATTTCCCCCAGTTGCTCCGTGCATGGGGACGAGTGGGGGGTGAGTGGGGATGCTTGTTAGGCAGGCATGCACACGCACCCCCACTCACTGTGGGTGCACACACAGCATCATTCACACAGGGCAGAAATCTGTTTGTTCATGGGTGGGAGAGGCCCACTTAAAAAAAGGTCACATTCTCACAACTGTCTTACTTATACTATCTTAGGTAGGAATTTAGGATGTAAAGCAATATCTATTCTATCTTGGAAAAATCTGCAAATATGGTTCTGAGATTATTATGGCTGCTATTTCACTAACTCTTCTTAATGAATTTATTGCTAACAGGAATACTGTCTTTAAACCCCCACTCCATAACCAGTTCATTTGCGCTCCCCATGTAATCAATTCACGCTGCCCTGGGGGTGCAAATGAACTGGTTATGGGCTGGGGGCAGTGTGAATTGATTATGGGGGGCACAACTGAACTGGTTATATATATATGTCTTTTCATGGCATAATGTGCTTAATAGACTACTGCATTTTGGGTGTCTTGTGTGTTTGTTAGCAGAGCCCCCAGGCCTGCCGAGCCACGCGGCATCCCTAGGCTCACCAGTGGGACACATAGAGAGGGGCCCATCTTGACTTCTTGGCCAGGGTCCCATTCCACCCTAGCTAAGACCTGTTAGTGAGTGCAGCTGCCAGACACACTGATTGCAGCTTGAACCGCAGGTGCTAGCCCCCTGGCCGGCCCTGTCACGGAGAAACATGGGGTCACACACGTGTAACATGGGACTACATGTTTGGTAAATGTGTGGTGCCAAGGGCTTCACATGTATGTAATGTTACTATACATGTACACTATGTAATATCAAAGGTTCCACATGTTTGTAATGTTAACTCTGAGAACTGTAGAACTCAAATTAGACCTCTCACACATCACCAGTCTACAGGAACTACAAGAGATAACAGGAAGTGTATTCAAAACATCTGGCTTGCTAGACAGCCTGTGGAGATGTTAATGAACTTCCATGTTTACCTGGGTTGACTACGTGCCCCGAACCACGATTCCCCAAAGGCGGGAAATCCGAGACAAAGAAGAGTAAATGCTATTTAAATGGGAGTAAGATACAAAGAGAGATCATCTTCTTGCAAAGCTGCTGCGAGAGACATCTGCATACGAAAGGAGCAGCCAGCCTACAGCAGGCTGGGGACAGCATGAACTGAGAGACAGATTCCGCTCTCTAAGCCAAGTGCCCAGCCAGTCACCTTATGGCTGAGAAACCAGAACTTCTGGACTCGTTAGGGTAAGATGAATAACTTAGGAACTCAACCAGTATAAGTTAGGAATGCGTTATATTTACCTTTGATTTCTAATTACCACTCTGTTTAACTATCTTGTTTATGTAATCAATAAACTTACTTCTTATTTCATAAAGAAGTGGAAAGTGTCTAATATTGGAACACAAGTGAGCTACAAGAGCCCTCAAGCTCTTGCGAACCCAGAGAGTAAAGAGTCTGTAAGTGGGAAGGATCGGGCCCTTGTGTGACAAAGGAGTTTCATTGTGGCACACTTGAATTAGACAGTGAGAGAAACTGATTCAAGAGAACTGTGCGCAAGGGAAACTGAGTCACTCAAACCCTGTAAAGTGGGGGTACAGATCCCCAAACCCATGACAGGCCCCTCTCCAACTCCGGGCCACAGCACGGCAAGCCAGGTGAGACCTCGCCCCCGCCAGCAAAACAAGAATTTAAGAAACAGCAGCCACACAGAGAGCCAACCAGTGTCAAGCAACAGCTCAGCTTATAACACCTCCTGTGTGTATCCCAGCCCTGCCCCCCCCAGCACTTCCCTTTGCCATCACACCCCAAAGACGACACGTACACAGGAGTTGGAATTTAAAGGCCGCACTCTTTATTCAAATCAGCATTAAGGTCAGAGACACACTCTGGGTCCAGGTTTATCTTTACCAACCATTATCAAAGGGCAGCCTAATGTCCCTCAGTACCGCCCTAATGCTTAACTGTCATAGGTTGCTTTCACCCCAGCTGCTCAGCTGGTTGATAAGGCTCTCGCCTTGTAGCAACCCGAAGCAGGCTGGAAGGCGAGGGGCCAGCACCCGGGACCACCCCTGTCCTCGGCTGAGTTGCTCCCCCCCCATCCTGGGCCATGTGCCGAACCTGGCCACCCCTGCTCTTGGTTGGCTCTGGCCCCGCCTCTTAAGGAGATGTCTTTCTTCAGACCCTAACAATTGTTAAACCAACTATCTGGACCCCTGTCACAGCAAACCGCCAGCCTATGCTTGACTGGTTTCGCTCCCATCATCCACCCTCTGACCATCCAACAACTCCTCCTTCAATACCGTAAGATACAATTGGACCCCAACTTTGGAGAGGTGTACTCCATCTTCGCAATACAGCTCAGGGCGAGAAAAATGAATATCCTCATGCACGATGCATGCACCACCCCCTGCCAACACTAGTCTGTCTTCCTCCTTGTTAATTTTCCTCCTAACCCTATCAACCGTGCCTGGTTTGACAGCATCATGCCATCTAATCCCCTCCAACATGTGGGTCTAGATGAACCTCGTGTGAGGCAAAATCCTTTGCGCCGCCACTCAATCCTGCTTAATCTGCATTACTAACTGCAACTCTGGGGTTCATGGCAAATTATTCTCCCCCAAGTGAACCACCATGATATGTGGATGTGGGCTGCCAGCAATTCTGTGAATGAGGGACATGAACTGCTCCCAATGCATGCCACTTCTGGATCGCCACACTATCTCTGCCTTTGCACCCAGCCCAAGCTGGGTGCCCCAATGGGATCTGCTTGCTGTCTTGGTGGCTCAACTGACAATGCTGTGACCCATGATCCACACCCTCTTGAGTGGTTTGGTAACAGTCAACCCTGTAATGAAAACAGACCGACACCATGTGAAATACAGAACTAATCCCCTACTGCTGTAATGAATGGATGTATGAATGGAAGGTGGTGGACCGCCATCTATCTATGTCCCGAATGTGAGATTCGGGCATACCCTCAGCTGCAGCTAAAGTGGCCGCTCCAATTCTAAATGAATGCGATCCGCACCTGTGTTTTTGCATGTGGTTCAGACTCAAGCACCTACGCATTACCTCCATAAACTGGTGCCTGGTGAGCAGGGCACCATTGGCGTGTATCAAAAATTGACCCAGAAAGGCAGGTCAAATCTGCAGGTACCTGTGGACAGCTGCAATTGGACAAAGGGATGGTGACCCTGCCTTACCAAAGGTAATAAGTTGGTCTCTACCCCTCTAGTCAGTTTTGGAATAATGCAGATTAATCTGATTTAAATCATCCTGCACATGAATATCCTGGTCCCTCACTACCCTGTCGGACGTGGAGTTTCGGGATTCAGCCACAAGCTCGCTCACCCAAAACGCTCCATAGAAAGCCAGCTTAAATGAGGCAGCAAAAAGATATGCCTCGCCCTGATCAAAACACACCCTGGCCAGTGTGTCATCCAAACTGCTAATGAAGTATGCCAATATGGGCAGGCGAGTGTCAGGGACTGGACCCCGATCCCTCAACCAGCTCTCCAACAATCTGCATATTAAAAATGTGCTATCCAGCAAGGGGCAACCGGCCAACTTGCTAAAGAAAGCAATGGCTGACACCTTACTAGCAATGGTGCCTGGGGCCAAACCTCACTGCCTAATGGTGATTGCAATCTCGATAGCATGCCTCTCAGGGATGGGAAAGCTCTTAGACCTACTGTTACTAGACCTAAATTTTTGGAAATCCTTAAACGCCCTTCCATAGGCCATGCGTGTAGACTTTGCTAACAATCCTTGCACCATTTGGAATAGGTCTACCACCCAAGGATACATGCATCTGGCGGCAATGCTTCCAGCTCGACGGCCGGCTCTGATCCCAACTGGTGGAACTGGTCCATCTGGAGAAGAGAGAGCGCATCGGCTACGCCATTGCTAACTTCAAGAACATGCTTTGATTTAAACATGATGTTAAACATTAAGCATTGCAATGTGAATTTCCTGACCAGCAGCATGACCCTTGTGGATTTTGAGGACATCAAATTTATTACATGAACAACTGCTAGGTTGTCACACCAGAATACTACCATCCTATTTGAAAATTCGTTCTCCCATAATTGTACTGCCAGCACAATGGGAAAGAACTCCAAGAATGTCAAGTCTCTGGTTAGACCCTCCGCCACCCACTCATTGGGCCACAGCGCAGCACACCATCGTCCTCTGAAATAAACTCCAAAACCCACCTGTGGCATCTGACTGTACTTGAAGCTCTAGTTCTAAAAGGAGATCACCCCTCCAGAAACTGACTCTGTTAAAGTTAACCAAGAAACGGAGCCATGCCCTGCAATTCTCCTTCATTTCTTGGGTCACCCAAATGTGGTAATAAGGGGGCCAATTGTTTGAAACCTTGGCATAAACTCGAGAGAGACAAACTCTTCCGGGTGTTACTACTTGACAAGCAAAATTGTGTGATCCTAGTAAAGGCTGCAGCTGCTTCACAGTGATCTTACTGGCTGCCACAGTCACCTCCAAAGATTCCCGCAAAGCACCCAATTTGTCCATGGGCAAGCGAGACACACCCTGCACTGTGTCCATCTCAATACCAAGAAAAGACAATTTCAGCGTAGGGCCTACAGTCTTTTCTGGGGCTAGAGGAACCCCAAGCTTCTGAGCTAAAGCCTGGAATGTCCACAGCAGGTAACCACAGTCATCAGTGCCCAATTTGTCCCAAAACAAAAAATCATCCATGCAATGAATGACGTTGCATGACTGAGCTCACTGCCATACCAACCAGTCGAGTAATGTGCTAAATTTTTCAAAAGCAGCGCATGATATTGAGCACCCCATTGGCATAGCTTTATCAAAATAAAATGCTGATGTCCCACACCCTTTGGCTAGCCTTACAGCTGAATCAAATGATGCATACCACACGGTTCAAAGTTCCCACGCTATAGCATCATTGGCAGATCCTCCTCTTGGGTGCAAAAAATGGTGTATCATCCGATACTCGCCCGGGGTCTTTTTGGCACAATTCTGATGGGGGAAACATGTAAGTTCCCCATTGGGAGTTCCGAAAATGGGCCAGCAATGCGCCCTTCCTTGATTTCTTTTAGGATCTTATGTGTCACCAGTACCTCCATACCCACTACGGATTTCAAGTTGTTCACCCACTGCCTCACAGTCAATTTACCTACAGGTATTTGAAAACCAACCCTGAACCCTTCAGTTACATAGGTCACTGCTTCATGATCAGGGCAATCACGAAGCAGCGTCAACATCCAATCATGGCGCACTGGAGTTGGGACCCTTCCCCAAATCCCCGCCCCCCCCCTTATGAGGGGTGACCGGGCTGCTTCCTCCTGTTACTTGCCTGCCAGACCCAACCGCAATGACTTGATGTGTGGTTATCAGTGCACTGTGAGCACACATGCCAAAATTGACATGGGGAACGTGTACAGCTCCCTCCACCATTGAGTTCCCAAGAGGTTGGAGCGATTGCCGCCGCTCAGCGCCCCTCAGCATGAAAGGGATCATTGACAGGTGCCACCCCGCCCTTTATTAATGCATGCCTGCTATTGGCCCTAGGTGCACTGGATGCACTATTCATGCATTCCAACCAAAGGTCAGGTGCATACCGATCCCATTTCAACCCAGGCGTTATGGCAGAATGCTTCCTAAAGGCTTTATCATAACAAAGCCATGCACCCGGGTGTCCTGTGTCAAAAGCACACTGAACTATGTCTTGGTACTGGACCAGCTTGGCAGCTCGGAGCGGGAATAGTTGCAGCATAACCCCCAACCATATGGAGTATGCTGCTGACCAACTGGACCAATTACGATCCATCTTTGGCCTTTTAAATACTTCCCTATCCTTCCCCTCCTGCTTTGCATTAGGATCAGGAATGGGGTCCATAAACAGCAGGAAGAACAAATCTAGTAGTAGTATATTTATTAATGCTATTTAGCCATCAGGCCATTACAGCAATCACAGAAAATAAGGAGTAAAACTCTAAACAAACAAGCATGGCATGTTACATACTCAAAAGTGATCAGTGGGTGATCATGGTGATAATATGCTACAATGTACAGATAAATAGCAATTTAAAATACAAAAGTAAAGATCTCGGGGCATCTATATCCCCCAAGGGAACTTACTAGTCCCTTACACCATTGTCATAAAACAAACAGATAAAAATCCTTGATACCAGCAAGGACTGAGTAAACCCAGTGAACAAATCTACATACTCCCCCCTCCATATCTTTTCCCTAGTGGTTTGCAGCAGATGAGCCCCCATAGGTACTGACACATCAGCATACCCACCCACTAGCGGAGAAGGCTCCGTCACTCCAGCTGTAACATGGCACCACGGGGAGCCACATCTCCCCCCCATAGGCCATGCCTGTACAGCCTGGAGACCCCCAATCCCTGAGGGGGAAGGAGCATGCACTCCATATCCTGGCCCCAAGGAAGGGTGGTTACCCTGATGCCCTGGCCATGGGACCCAAGCCCCATTCCACCCGAGCCTCAGCGACCGGGGGGGGATGTCCATCTTGAAGCCATGACAGCACCCCATCCATGACCACCCTATATCTTGAAATGGGTCCATTTGATAATCACCTAATGGTGAGGAGGAACCGGATTCTGCCACTGACCCCAACTGGGACCACCCCCCTCATCGTTCCTGAACTGTCCCTGCATCGTTTGTCCTGATAGTCTAGGGGTCGCCAAATCCTGAACCGCCTTCTCAATGGCCTCCAACAGCTGCACCACAGCATCCAACAGGTCCTGGCAAGCCATATGCAAGTCCATCTGTGAGCCCGACCTCTGTCTCCTCGCTGCGGGGCTGTCATCCCTGCAAAAGACAGGTGGAGCCTAGTGCCCCCCCCTCGTGACGAAGGCACCGGGGTGGCCACAGCACCCCTGGACTCCTCGATGCCACCCGCAGGGGCATCCCCTTGGCCAGAGGGGATCCCTCTGCTGCCAGAGGGAATATTGCCAGAGGGGGCTGATGCCAACTGCATGAGGTTACCCTCACATCCCCTCATTCTCTCTTGCAGCACCAGAAGCACAGCCTCAAACGGGTCTGCTGCAGGCACTGCTGTACCCTGACCTCCTTGAACTTCCGCTCGAGCAGGCCTCCCTCTCTTGGCAGGGGCTTTGCCCTTGCTCTTACTGCCAACCTTCGGCGTCTCTCCTAGAAATCAGGTGGAGGAAGCGCTCAGTGCAAGGCAACTCATGACCCCACAAACCCGCACCAATAAAAGTAAACCTGGCACTGCCCATTGGAGGGGGCGGGGACACAAAATGAAAACCCCCTCAAACTGTCACTGCCTCAAACTGTCACTGCCTGTCACCCAACAAGCACTCAACGCTTGACATGTTGAGCTATTTGCTCGCTTCCTTTGCGTGTTACCAACAAGGGGATTGGGGGGGAGGGCTATTTGCCCTCTTGTGGATCACCCCCCCACACTTAAAAGATGCTCAATCCACCCTAAAAGCCAATTAAAAACCCCTACTTAGTTGTAAAACAAACATAAACAGTCACCTGCAGTTACCCAAAAATTCCACTAGCTCAAGGGAGTCGGGGACTCCCTCCAGTTAAAGCAGGCAGGAAGCGCATGTGTTTGTGAGTGAGAGTGGGGGGAGAAGTCTGTGTGCGTGTGTGTTCTGAAAGAGAGAGAGAGTTGGGTCAATAACTAAACTTTTTTAAAAAATCTTTAAACTTTAATTATCATCATCAAATATTTTATTTGTGTCAACCATAGGTTATTACAAAACACATACATGTCACATACAAAATTTAAAATAATATAACATCACATGAAAGCAAAATCAAAATGAACCATATTATCAAAATCTCATAATTCAATTTACCAAGGAAATTTCCATTTCCAAAAAAATCAAACACCCACCAGCCTACAAAACCCCTCAAAATTAAATCCTTCTATCCAATAAAATGTTAGTATTCTTTATTCTTCATTCATTATTATTCCCTAGCTCTTCTACGGGGCTTGGGGATGGGAACCCTTGACCCCTGATTAAATCAGCCAAATCCCAGCTAATAAGGTACCCCACCCTCGTCTTGCCAACTTGGCACTCTCTTACTGCCCTTTTAAATTAACTACTAAGCTTTTTACGCCTACGAGCCACAGTCATAGCGAAACCTGCCACTGCACGAGTCAGAGCTGAATCATTTGGGTTAAGAAACTCAGATAAACTTGTCCTTACATCACCTGAAGAGGTCGGGAGGGAAGCTAAACCAAAATATTTCCTCCTCAAATCTACCAAAGATGAACACCAAAAGAAAACATGAGGAAGTGATTCAGACTCCATCATTCCACAAATGGAACAATATCGATTTTCTCTAGGGATCCCTGCATAACGACCCTCCATAAATTCTGGTGAATAAGTATTACATCTGAGTTGGGTAAAAGCCAATCTTGCTGCTGCATCCAACCAAACAAAGAGATAATTTCTTTTTGCCCCATCAAGGGCTGGAGAAAAATATAATGGTGCGGTTCTCTGCAAATTCAAAAAAGAATTTTCGATCTGGACTTCCTGGTCATCCAATCTTTGGGAGACAAGGGACATAGCACCCTCCATACCTGCCATATACAAAAAGCCGCGAGAAAACCCCAGGTTACAAACCTCCCGCTCTACCGCGGCCTCCCAAAAATCCAAAAGCCCATGAGCGAGGACTAAACCAAGAAGAGAACAATCATGCCGGGGGAAAAGTGAAACTTTAATGATCATAATTCAACAATTAACAATTTTTTCAGAGTGCATTAACTCTGTTTCTGCAGAATACAATGGATTGTATAAAGTTCTCTACACTGACATTGTTAACAGTTTATTGTATAAAGTGTATACAATTTTTATACATATAAAGGACAGAGTTAATGCACTGAAAAAATTGTTCATTGCTGAATTATTATAATTAAAGTTGAATAATGAACAAATGTTAGTTTAGTTATTGATAAATATGAATAAGAATAAGTATGTATGTTATGGAATTAAGTATATATATATTATATTAAATTTATGTTGATGACAAAATATGAAATATTCCTAGAAAATGCTGAAATAATTTCCATGATTTTTGGCATTTATGTCTTCTTGCAAGGTATGGTGTTGAATTTTTTTGAATTGTAATTGTAATGAATGTGTATGGTTTTTGGAGTTTAAGCCAGAGTCAAAATGATTTTGTGATGTTTTTGAAGAGGAAAGTTTTTTGTTTGAAAAACTTGTGCATTTAACAGTTTTTTTAAAACTGTAAACTTATTTGTTTTGGTTATTTAATTAAATCACAGTAACCACTGCACTTCAGTAGACAGTACACTTTGGTACACTTGAGACAAGTGTAAACTGAAGTCTTGATTTAATTAAATTGTGCTAACTACTCTTCAGTAGCATTCAAATGAACAGTGTAAAGCAAAGTAGTCCTGTGTCAGTTGCCCACCCTACGTGAAATGTAATGATCACTGAACCAAAGTCACTATTCTCACACTGATAAGTATTCACATGAACATTTACTTCAAAATACAAACTGAATACATACTCCTGATTTTTCAGGTGTACATACTTTTTTCCTACTCCTGAATAGCTTCTGCTTAGTACTCTGTTCATGTAAATGTTTCAGGAGTAAAACATAAGCAAGGCCATACACACTACATAGAATTAACTGTCAGAATGTGGGCTGAATACCATATTAGTAGGCATTAGTAAATGGAACAGCAATAAACCTAAGTAACTACTTCATATAATTAAATTGAAGTATTTACTTTGGTTTACCTCTGTTTCTTGGAACGTGAGCAGGGGTGTGTTACCTTCAGTTTTGACCTATGTGAGATACGTTTAACAGATTGACTATAGTCTGAACATATTGGCTTTAGTTTGGACATAAAGGCCTGGACATATTTGGTCTTCCGATAACTTTTCCCCTGCTTAACTTTTAACCTTGTTAGTTAATGCTTAGGAAAATATGAGTAAGCTCATATTTAGGGAAGTAGAGGCATACACTCAAGGGAACATCTTTGTTGCACAAATGGGTTGCAAGATTGAGGTTTAAAACAGTTTATAAAAACAGGATGTTTCATGGGTGGAGGTAATGACTTTAGTTCCCCAATATCTTAACCACAAACGTTGTCATACATTTATAATTTTATGCAGGCATCAACCCTTTTCAACCATGCTATTGGCAGTTAATAATATATGAATTACTTAGCCTGAGTGTGACGTCAGTTTTCTTATAAAAGAGTAAGTCACCAAGGAAATGTTACCTTAGACGCCATGAACACTCTCGTGGTGCTCTTTGGTCACCATGGTGATCCTCTGGTCACATGATCTTCCTTCATCTTTCTTAAGCCTGTATGCCTGGGTAACTATGCTAGTTTTAAGTTTATTATTTTAACCTTTGTACTTTTAATACTTAAAACAATCTTAAGTTTAACTTTAATTCTATCCATGTAACATGTACCTTGAAATACTTTTATATAAACCACTTATTAAGGGTTTATTCTGTTTTGGGGTCTTGTCCCATAGAAAATGTTTTTCTATGTTTTCATAAATATTTTCAATTATATTCTTATTACTAATTATGTGTTTCTCTTTATTTATGTAGTCATTTTAATCTCTCTGGGTATTAGCATAATTTAGCTGTGTGTCCAGGTTTTGAACCTACGTAATTATTAATTAAATTATCAATTAGGAAATGGATCCAAATAAATCAATATTACCTTAAAACCTGGCAACAGGTGGGACAAAATCTTCCGCCCCATTCCCCCACCACTAGGGCAAGCATCGAGGGGGTAAATGTAATTGTTGGAACATGGCCTAGAATTATGCTTTCAAAATTCCCATTGACCTATACTGGTGGAGGAGTATCCTGTGAGTCTTTGTAAATCTTTTAAGTCTGTAAAAAGAGAATAGAACAGCATCAAAGGAGATTAGCAGAGTGACAGTACTTTGCAAGAGTAAGATTTGACAGCTTGACCAGAATTTTGTTTTGGCTTTTGTAGTGAGTATTATATATCAACCGCAATATTAATGATGACTGTCATCATTATTCATATCAGTCATCCTAGTGTAAATCTTCATTCTTGGCACCCAGCAGCTAGTTACCATATTGTGCATGAGGCCAGAAGTACAGATGCCACCCTGGGATCATCCAAAAAGACTCAGTTGCTAAAATTTTCTTTTAGTTCAACCATTAAGCGAACTCTGATCTGCATATCCTAGAGCAACCTACCAATTATAAAGTGTAAGGCTAATAAAACCCCAGTAAAACTCCAGAACAGTTACTATGTTCTTCCTTCCCTGGATTCTGTCAAACTATATGCTACACTTATTAGGCAGGTCATAACTGCAGTTCAGAGCTCAGAAGGATTTCTTTTTGCATTATTTAAACAAGCAGAAGGCATCTGCTGGGAAAGTGCTGGCCTTAGCCATCACTCAAATGTCAGATGCCTGAGGGGATTTTATTCAAAGGAAAAAATCCCTAACCCTGCCTCCAGTGGGTTGCTGCACAGCTTTGGTCTAATATGACTTTTTTGTTTTGTTTTGTCTTTGTGACAGCAATTGCCTTTCTGCAGATATAAGCAGCTGAAATTTTCAAAAGAACCAAATAGTTTTAAGACCTAACTCCCTTTGAACTTAAGCAGAAGCTGGATGAAATCTCCAAGCAGACAAATTAAGAGAAAATATTAATCTCAAATATACAGAAATGCCTACATAATTTTTGAGGGGTGGTGGGTGGGATTACCATTAGTTTTAACATGTGATCTGAGTGATTTGTATAGTTTGAAGTTTTTTATGTTGTACTTAGAAGGAAGCAATTCCTGCTGAGGCTGGTATATATTTTGTCCCTTTCTGAAGTTTTCCTTTGACCCACCCTCCTGGAACATGCTTGTGCAACTCTTGCACAGAAATTAGCTAAAATGGCTGAGGCACTCTAGTGGTGAGCGCTATTTTCTCTAATAGGGATGAGTTGTTTGATTTTCCTTGTCAGTATTATCACCAAATCATAAACCTTAAACCAGAAGCAGGGTTGAAATAGCCACAGCTAGTTTTAATAAGAAAATACAATCAGTAAAAGACCCCACACCAAGCATGGATTCTACATAAAATTGAATACTGTAATCCTTCACCTGAGATGAGGCAATCCAGTGCCTCCTTTATCATCAAAACTTTGGGATGTGTGCTGTTCTCTGCACACCAATCCCCTACCAGCATTGTGTAGCTCTGACTCTTACGTCTTTGAGTAAGGTTTGAGGAATAGGATAAATGGTGCCCCTGACATCTCAGGCTCATAGGATGCTATTTTGTGAGAAACACCCTCCTAACATAGCTGTTAAATCCCTTTCTAACAGTACCCCCTCCTAGAGTGACTTCCCCAATCTAGTGAATTCACATCTTGGAAGGTGTGAATAAGATTTTCTCAGCCAGGGAAAGTATGTTTAATTTGCCATGTCAGTGTCCTGAAATCTTATTTCCAGTGTTGTTTCACACTAGTGGCTCACCCAGATTAGGAGTGGCAGGGAAGTGGGAAAATCCCTCTCTTCCTTTATCCTGCACTCCACAGTGTCAGGGTGGGATATAAATAGGATGGACGCTGCCCTGGGGCAAGCATATAAAGAGAGGTGGTTCATATCTTTCTCCCTTCCACCCTCCCCTGTTAGTCCACCTGTCCCTGGTGTCTATGCTACTGGCTGGACCTAGATGCCTGGAGTGTGGGGCATAGTGGAGGATCACTTTCACAATCCCTGGCCCTTCTTAATCCAGAGCAGACTGCTAGTGTGGAAGTGTGCTAGGAAACAGGCATAATGATTTACCAAACAGAAATATAATGGAAGTAAAGTTTGGCCCAGCAGCTGTGCAGACCAGTGATTACTGAACACATTAGCACAACATAAAAACTCCTGGCTCAAGAGACCCAGCAGTAGTTTTTCAGGGCACACTAGGGCACTTCCCCTCCCCTCCACTAGGAGGCACTCATCAACTCGAAATTAGGGCATGATAGTAAGCATAGCTGCACCTGGATTTGCAGGTGTCGGCCGTAGCCAGGAGTGCCTTTCACCAGTTATAGGTGAAACGGCTCCATCCATATGTCTCAGACTCCAATCTCACCACCGTCATCCATGCATTCCTCACCTCGAGGCTAGACTCCTGTAATGTGTTCTACATGGGGCTGTCCTTGGTGACGGTTTGGAGACTGCAGCTGGTACAGAACATGGTGGCCTGCCTGCTTACTGGGACTGGTCTCTGGGAGCATATCACACCCATGCTCCGAGCGCTGCACTGGCTGCCTATAGTCTTCTGGGCCTGATTCAAGGTGCTGGTTTTGACCTTTAAAGCCCTATATGGCCTGGATCCCACCTACCTGAGGGACTACCTCACTCCCTGGGCCCCTACAGTTGTCAGGGAGCGCCCTCCTGGAGGTTCTGAGTTATCGATGGGCTCGGACTGACAGGCGGGCATTCTCAGCGGCCGCTCCATCACTGTGGAATGTGGTCCCAGTGGAGAAACACCTCATCCCGGATCTCCTTGCCTTTTGCCAGCAATGTAAAATGTGGGTTTTTTACGTTTACAAGGTGTGCAAGTTAAGGCAGGAGCCATAACACACAATTTCCTGGTTTCTTAAAGTTTGCTTGATGTGAATCTGCTTTAACTAGGTTTTTTAAATTGCAGAGGGTGCCTAGATTCCAGGATCAGGACCCCATGAACAGGAATGGATGTGAACCTTTGACAGACAGGAACAACAACAAAAATGTCTCTAAAGGTAAAGGCATTTTCCCTTCCTATTCTAAGACAGCAGCACTATAGGCAATTAGAACCAAGGCCCTCTTCCTCTACAGCAAGAGCTGTATCTCTAGACAAACAAGCCCTGCTCTTCAAAAACTGGGATTTTTGTCCTCAAGTAGGTAAGAAAGGGTTCGCGGGTCCAGAGGCCTTGTTTGCCAACCAGCTGTCTGGGTCCCTACAAAAGAATTGTCTACACCAACCGATCAGCCTGGAGTTTGGGGGCATCACAATTTCATTTCAAGTTCCTCTCATTTTACTCTTCACATGTACAAACGTTCATCTTAAGCATTCTATCGATGTTGTTCTCAAAAGGCCCATCACACAGCTCTTTTCTTTCACCCTCAACAGCAATATAGGGAGCATACCTGGAACTTTGATATTACATGTGTTCTATTGATGTTTTTCCTCTCAAGCCCCATGACATGGCAATTTTCTTTCTCAACACAAAGGCCTTTCCCCCCACCTTCAATGGCAATATAGAGAACATAGCAGGAACTTGGATATTATGTGTGTTATATTGATGCTGTTCTTACCAGCCCCATCACATGGGTCTTTTCCCTTTCTCAACAGCAGTATACCATACTCATAGAATCGACATTGATATGGTCCTCACAGCCACCATCATGCAGCCTTTTCTTTTGTCACTTGACAGTAGCACCGCAGGAGATTTGAACCCAGGGCCTTTTGCCCCACAAACAAGGATCATACCTGTAGAATATAATGCCCTTGCAACTTACAGCTCTCAAAGAAATCATCTAGTCGAGAATGGTTTTATCCATTGACCTCTGGGTTACAGGTGTGGCACGATGCTGCGCCACTCTGCAGATGCAGAGGTTGCTTGGATTCCATGATCAGGGCCCCATGGTCAAGACTGGACATGAACCTTCGATGGCCAGTAACAGCAAAAAAATAATTAAAAAAATCTCTAAAGGTACAGTCTTTTTCATTCCCACTCAATGACATCAGCAGTACAAGGGGTTTGAACCCAGAACCTCTTGCTTATTAATCAAGAGTCTTACTTTTAGGTCATCATGCTCCCACATTTGTTTTGTGTCCTCAAATCAAATAAGTATGGAACAGTGCATGACATAAGTATAAAGTTAAAGCATACAGACAATACTTTAAAATCATAATTAAATATCTTATACCTATCCATTGCACAATCTGTGAACAGTGGCATGTACTTTGAGAATTTCCTGACTCTTCTATGCAAACCACATTCACTATTCATGGCAAGTCAATGAGAAAACCCCATCAACAGTGGGTTGCAAGCCAGAGGAAATTGCCCCTGGGACTCCAATTGAACTCTATGGGCCTCTCAATGAAGAAAGTTAGCTCTGCCTTAATTATGGAGCCACTACTGTGGCTTCATAATAAGTAAAATCAATCAATAAATATAATGGGCACCTATGGCTCAGTTGCTTTTATTATTTTCCATATTGTAGGCTAATAAACTTAAGACAAGAAACAACAATTATGATAGTATTAGGGATGTGAATTTTGGTTTTTACAAAATACAAATAAATACAAAAAAGACCTTTTCAGGTTCCATATGTGAAATACAAATACTAGGTCTCTGTATTCAGGTTCAAGTGAACCCAACATTTCCTGAAAAATGTAATATCTGAGATCTCAGACTAGACCCCCCCAAACAAACACATATCCTACTTGGAGGATATTTCTGCATATCATATTTGAGAAATCGTGAAGAACAGGTGAGATGGCGGAAGACTGGAAATGGGCAAATGTTGTCCCTATCTTCAAAAAAGAGACAAAAAAAGAGAATCCAGGAAACTATAGACCAATCAGCCTGACACTGATATCTGGAAATATACTAGAACAGATTATAAAGCAGTCAATCTATAAGCACAGAGAAAACAATACAGTGATTACTAGAAGACAGCATGGATTTGTCAAGAATAAGTAATGCCAGATTAATTTTATCTCCTTTTTTGACCAAGTTACTAGTTTAGTAGACCGTGGATGTAATATATCTTGATTTCAGCAAAGCATCTGATAAAGTCTCCCATAATATCCTTCTTCACAAGCTGGAAAAATGAGGGCTAGATGACAATACCATCATCTAGTCCTCATACATAATTAATAAATAAATAATAAATAGATAAATAGGTGGATTTACAGCAGGTTAAAGAACCATATTTAAAGAGTGTTCATCAATGGCACCTTCAGTCTGAAGGGAGGTGTCAAGTGGGGTGCCTCAGAGTTTTGTTCTAGGGCTGGTACTTCTCATCATCTTTATTAATGACTTGGATGAGGGAGTAGAGGGAATGCTTATTACATTTTCAGATGACACAAAACTGTGAGGGATAGCTAACACCTTAGAAGACAGAACTAAAATTCAAATCATCTTGATAAGTTAGAAAACTGGGCTGAAACTAAGAAAATAAAGTTCAACAGAGATAAATGTACAGTTCTGAAGTTAGGTAAGAAAAATAAAATGTACAAATACAGGATGGGGGATATCTGTCTTGGCAGCAGTACACGTGAAAAGGATTTCAATATTATAGTTGATCATAAACTGAACATGAGTTAGCAGTGTGATGGATGCAGCTAAAACAAATGGCGAATGCTATTTTAGGCTGCATTAACATTTCCAGGTCACAAGAAGTAATAGTTCCACTCTTTTCTGTACTGGTCAGACTCATCTGAAGTACTGTATCCAGTTCTGGGTACCAAACCTTAAGAAAGATATCGACAAATTGGAACGGGTACAGAGGACAGTCACAAATATGGTTGGGGGTCTGGAAATCAAGCCCTAAGAGGAAAGGTTGAAGGAGCTGGGTATGTTTAGCCTAGAGAAGAGAAGACTAAGGGGAGACATAATAGCAGTCTAGCCCTATCTGAAAGTTGTCACAGAGAGGATGGCAAAGCGTTGTTCTCTCTTGCCCCCTAAGGCAAGAAAAGAAAGCAGATTTTGGTTAAACATTAGGAAGAACTTCCTAATGGTAAGAGCGGTTTGACAGTGGAACAAATTGCCTAGGGAGGTGGTGAGCTCTCCTTCACTGGAGGTTTTCAAACAGAGGCTAGACAGTCATCTGTCGGGGATTCTGTAGCTGTGGATTTCCTGCACTGTTCAGGGGTTGGACTAGATGACCTCTGAGCTATCTTCCAACTCTATTATTCTGTGATTCTATGACTCTCAGCTTAGCTGCCCATTTAGGGAACCTGTAGGGAGCCCTCGCCACCTGCAGGGGCTCCCACTGTCTCAGAACTAGGGATGTGTGAACGCTGTTTGGAAGTTGAGTCCAAACTCAGCCTGTTCAGACGACCAAACCGAACGTCCAAACCAAATGCTCAGAAGAGTTCGGATGAGTTTGGGGGTGGGATAAACGTGACTGGAAGGTGGGAAAAACATGACTGGAAGTGGGAGGCAGGTGAAGAGCAGACTTCCTGGCACCAAGGGTGGAGACCAGGGGTGGTTTCAGGGTCAAACAATACCGATATCGGGGAAAAAATATCGAATTCGGTTTTGGTTTCGATAGTGTTATTTCAGCTGTTTGGCCAAACTGAACTTTGCTGAACCAAACAGCCGAACCCAAACTCGTGTTTTGGACCAAACGACCGAACGCCCTAATATCTAAATCGCGTTCTGTTAACCCATCCCTACTCAGAACTGCAGTCTCCAGCCCAACCCAGCCAAGCCCACCCTCGTCGTGGAGAAATGGTGAGTTCTTGGCATCTAGATTTCTCCCCTTCCACAAGCCAGTGAGCCCCCAGAACCAGCCCCATAACGCATTCCCACCTAGGGAATCCCACTTTTGGCAAGCCAATGACTGCCCTCTGAGACAAAAACCACCACCCCCAAGCCAGAACCATGCTTCAGTCCCTCCAAGAAAATGACACCCTCCCTGAGCAATAGGGATGGGCGAACGCAGTTTGGAAGTTCGGAGTTTGGACCAAACCCTGTCTGTTCGGACGACCGAACTGAACTTCCGAACCGAACCCGAACTGACCGAACTGAACGACAAACCAACCGAACAGTTCGTTCATGTTCGGACACATTCGGTTGAGTTTAGGCGGGAAAAATGTGACGTGAAGGCCCAGGGAGGGGGAGGCAGCTGTGGAACAGACTTCCTGGTACTGGGGGTTGAAGAGGCTTGGAGTAGTAGCCAGCCTACCCAATCACCTTTCCTTTTCAACTGAACACTGGCTTCACAGTCTGCTATCAGCCAGGGGCTAGGCTGAACAGAGCCATTCGGGCCTTGTGGTAAGGCAGGAGCAGCAAGTAACAAAAATCTTTGCCCTGCCCCCCTTCCAACACCTTCTGATCCAGCCACTGATCTGTCAGCAGCATTTTCAGAAGGCTCCCTGACTCCCAGCAGTTTGCTTCCCTCATCCATTCAAAATCCTCCTCCCATTTCATCCATCCAATAGATTTACCTGCCTATTATCATTTAGTTAGATTATATTAGATAGATTTAGCAGTTATTTTATTTTTTACACCTCCCTGTGTTTTATCTCCCTACCCTCCATTGAATCCATTCCTTTCCCTCTCCCTCCATATTCCATCCCTCATTCCCTTCCCCTGGTTTTTGATTTGTTAGTGTAGGATTAGATTGATTTAGGTTTTATTTCCATTTCTGTACCCCTCCCTGTGTTGTTGTGAGCTGTCTGTGTCCACCCCCTCCCTGTGTAATATTGTATATTATATATAAAGAGAGAGAGAGAGAGTTAGTTTTATATGGTACTAGCTCACTCTATGGCCAACATAAAATAGACAAACAAACAAACAAACAAACAATCAAAACAAAGACCTAACATAATAGGTTATAAAACACTACATAAAAACCCAGCCTAGTCAGCTCATAAGATCTGATTCATCATCAATCTTGTAAAGTGATATAACTTTTACATTTGAATACAGCAATGCTATAAAATCATACAAGTCTTATCCAAATGAACACTAAAATAAACAGCCCGCAGAAACAGGTCTGGATCTTATCCACTATGTTTCTAACCTCCAGACAAGGGCTTGGCCATTTCATGATCAATAAAGATACCACTAACTAAGAGGGATCATGACCCAGCCCATAAGGCCCCAGATAGATGTTCCATGGGAGTCCAGCCTATTCCTGAGAAATGCCTTGTCTCGTTCCAAGGGTCCGGCCCTTAGAAATGTTCAATTGGATTTGGAGCCGTTTGTTGGATGCTAAATACGTGTACAAAGCTAAATCCCTAATAGCCTCCCTTTGCGTGAGAGACATTAGATAACAAACACTATCAGGAATCTGAGGCTCCAAGGGCAGCCAGGGAGTCACCCAAGTTGTCCTTAGAGCATCAAAATAAGGGCACCTCAAAAGGAAATGCTCTATGTCTTCAACCTCCTGCTCGTGGCAAGTACACAATCTGGAATCTCACGGGGTATGCTCGTACCTTCCCTCCACTACCGCCACTTTAACCAGTTGCCAACAGAGGAGGATATATGCTCTCCTCAACTTCGGGTTGGTCAAGACATCTAAAGTAGGATTTAAAAAAGACCTGTTTTTTGCAAAGTCCCAGGACTTTGCAAATATCCTCTTGGGCAGCGATATCACAAATTTGAAGACACATCTCAGACTTGATAGCTGAAATAGGTTTGCCTAGAAAATACTGGAAAGAAAATCCCATTTCTCCAAGTAACCTGCCCAAAAAGAGGAACCACGGATAAGATCGTGGACCTTGATATAATAGTTCCTCCCTGAGACATTGTACGGGCAATGCTGAGTCATGGAGTGTTAGCAATCTTAGCCAATAGTTGACATACGCTTTCCTCGCAAGCGAGTCGATGGAGGGAATACCCAGCTCTGCCCTCAGGACTGCTCCTGGGACACCTGATGGGACCCCCAGCAATCGTCGCAGGAAAAAATTCTGGACTCTCTCGAGCGGGAGGGTGGTGGCAAAAGGAATAAGTTCAACTCCAAACAGTAAGATGGGAGGAACCTTACCCTTGTACACCTTTAATAATTCAGAGAGAGGAACACCCCTAGATATCCTACAGGCCCTCAGCAGGGGATGGATAGCCTGTCTAGCAATAATAGCTCTCTTCCGAACATGGCTATTCCATGTGCCCCTATTGTGAATAGTCAGTCCCAGATACTTAAATATGTTCACCAACTCAACTCTGCTCACTCTCAATTGCCAGCTGGCAGGTGATACTCGCTTCCCCACAACCAAAATCTTAGTCTTGGCAAGATTCAGAATCAGCCCATTAATTTCACAATAACTATGAAACTTCTCCAACACTCTTTTAATGCCAATCTCAGTTTGCGCCACAAAAACTACATTGTCCGCAAACTGTAGAAGTTGTAAATGCACATTACCAACTCAAGGAGCATGGGTGTCTACTTCTGACATATAGTTGTACAAATCTGAGAGGAAAAGATTGAAAAGCAGGGGTGCAAGAACGTACCCCTGCCGAATCCCTCTCTTAATTGGGACAAGCTCAGTCAGTGGAGTCCCTCCAGACCCTCTGATCCTGGCCTCGTTCACATAAAAATTGGAAATTGCTGTCAACAGGCTATCATCAATTCCAAGAGACCTCAACTTCCACCATAGTCTGGTCCTCGTCACCGAATCAAAAGTCTTGGCTAGATCAGCGAAGGCTAGGAATACCTTGCCTCCCTGCACTTTATGAATAATATGTTGTAATATGTAACAACAATCAAGGGTGGAACATCCTGGGCTAAACCCGAATTGGGCATTGGGGTTAACAGCCCCCTCCTTGGCCCACCTTTCCAAATGGCCTAGAAGCACCTTAGCATACAACTTGCCTGGAACAGATAGAAGGCTAATTGGCCTATAACAAGATGGGTCTTGGAGGTTACCTTTCTTGAAGAGAGAGAGAGAGAGAGAGAGATTGAGGTTATACTAGTTAGGTAGGATTATAGTTCGCTATTACAGTTAAGTTAGCTTAATTTATAGCGATATAGTGATCTAGTTTGAGTGTTTTTTATATTCCATTATTTAGTTTCATAGGTTTTATAATAGTTATTAGATAGTTAAACAGCAGTTAAATTTAGTGTAGTATAGATACATATAATATTTGATAAAAATTGTAAAAAAATAATTAAAAATGTTATTTAATATAATTAATTGTGTGTGGTTTGTATAAATGGAGAAGGGAGTGATGAGAAGGTGAGGCCGCTCTGCTGCCCGTAAGGCAGCCAATGAGGCACGTGGCAGGAGCCGTGCCATCAGAGTGCCAGCAGTGGGCAGAAGCAGCAGCCCAAGCCCCAAGATGAGAAGGCCTGGTGGGGATGTTGGGTCTCTCTCTCCCAGCACTAAGGGCCAGGGGGTTGGGCGTCGCCTCCTGGCAGTAGAAGAGGCTGTGGTGGCTGTGTCATCTGCGGCAGCAGGTGATTCAGGGGACAAAGAATCCCATCAGGGGCCAGCATTGTCCCCCAACTCCCCCATTGTTGAGAGCCCAGTTAGAGGCAGGGCCTGTTCCCTGGGCAGCAGCAGCACCAGCATCTATAGGGGGCATGGGGAGAGTGCTTTTCAGAGTGGGAGCAGCATGGGGAGTCCAACAGCCTCCGTTACTCTCTTTGTGGATGGGGACAGCGATGGAGAGATTTCTGTGGAGGAGGTCTCTGTATCTGGTGCTGCTGAGGTGATGGCTGTCCCTCAATAACCTGTGTCACCAGTACCACCATGTCCTGCCCCTCCCAGGAGTGCATGACCCGGTGCGGGCCAGAAGTCAGGAGGGGCTAAAAAATCATGGGTCTGGGAGCATTTTAAGGTGGTGCAGGCGGATGATCCCCGGGAGTTATGGTGCACTTTGTGCAGCAAGGTGGTGAAGTGAGGGCAGGTGCTCACCAACCTAGGGACATCCGCCATGTCCAGGCATCTAAAAACGTGCCACAGTGCCGCTCTGCTAAGCGGGCAGGCTGGGTCAGTGGACGCAAGTGGGTACCCAATCCACGCGGCCACTCATCCTCCATCGGGCAACCGTCCCACTGCAGCAGCTGCCTCTAGCAGCAGGAGCAGTATTGCTGCTAGGGGGGAGCAGCAGGAGCAGAAGCAGCAGCAGCAGCCCACTATGGAGGAGCTGGGGTGGGGGCAGCTTCCAAGGCCATCAGCAGCTGGAGAGTGGCGTGGCTTTCACGAGAAAGCCACACACCTGTTGGGCGAGATGATCGCTGTTGATGGCCAGCCCTTCTCCATTGTCGGGGACACAGGGTTTAAGTGGCTGATGGTGTTCCTGGCCCCCCAATTTAAGATGCCATGCCACACCACCCTCAGCTGTATGGTGATGCCAGGCCTGTACAGGGCGTTGAAGGAGAGGGTGAAGGAGCAGCTGGCACTGGCAGGGACTGGGGGTGCCACTGTCCATTTCACCACTGACCTGTGGTCCTCCAGGAACACCTGACATGCTTACCTGGTGGTGACGGTATACTGGTGGGAGGACACAGAGTTGGCATTGGACAGTGGTAGGAGGGGTCCTGAAGCAGGGTATAGGTGGGCCCGGAAGTCATGGACTGCCCCCACACTGCCAGGAACATAGAGGCAGCCCTGAACACTGTGGTGGAGGAATGGGCCAAGCCAGGTGCACCGTTCATCCTGGGGTGTGTGATGACTGATAATGCATCAAATATAGTGAGGGCTGTACGTGATGCGAAATTTATCAGCATCCCTTGTGCCGCACACACCCTCCACCTGGTGGTCAGACACACTCTGGGCTTGGGGGAGAAGGGGATTGGGGCAGGCACCCTTAGCTCCCTCAGAGTGGGGGAGGAAGTTGGCGGGGTTCTTTAACCACACTGTTAAGGGCAGCGAAATCCTCTGGGCCAAGCAGCCGAGCAAGTCTCCCCAGGGCATCTGTTAGTGTAGGACATGTCCACAAGGTGGAATTCCACCTTCCTGATGCTTGAGTGGGTTGTGGAGCAGAAAGCTGCCCTGCATCAGGTGAAATTGGACATGGACAGCAGGGCACCTCCAGGTTTCAATGGCCAGAATGGGAGATCCTGGCACAGATTGTCCTAGTTCTAAGACCATTCCATGAGGTGACAGAGACCATCAGTTCATCCACAGTGACGATAAGCCAGGTGACCCCTCTGGTCCAGAGTTTCCACGGGAGTCTGGAGGAGATCATGGTGCAGGGGAAGGATTGTGGCTGTAGGGGCAAGAAGCTGGGGGCTGAGGTGGTTGGGCTGGCACAGAAGCTTAAGACAGGCCTGACAGCGAGGTTCGACAAGCTTCTGCATCAGAGGGAATAGGTTGTGGGAACAATGCTGGACCCCAGGGTCAAGGGCAGCTTGGCAATCAACTCATCCCTCTATGGCCTCTGGAAGGATGATCTTGTGCAGAGGATCCATAAGGCAGAGCGGGCTCTTGAGAGTGTGCAGCAGCAGCAGGACACCCCAGGAGTTGGTGGGAGCAGCTGCCCCTCTCAGCCAGCGGGGTCTATACCTGCCCCCAGCCCGAGTAGTAGCAGCCGGACCAGCTGCAGCAGGATTAGCAGCAGCAGCACCCCTACTGCCAGCAGCTCCTCCTCTGCACAGCCCACAAAAGGGCAGGGACTGACAGCGTGACTGAGTGCAGTGGTGCCCAGGAACAGCTATGAGAGGGAGTACGATTGTGCCTCAGCAGAAGTTGATACCTACCTGGACGAGGAGCCATGCATTGATCCCAGCAGCGATCCCTTGGCCTACTGGGCCAGCAAGGCCAACGTGTAGCCAGCCCTGTCCAAAGTGGCCAGGGGATTATGGTCATGCCCACCAACCAGTGTCCCCAGCGAGCGGGTGTTCTCTGTTACGGGGAACATTTGCTCCCCGCACCGCCTGAGAATGGGGGCCAAGTTGGTGGGCCAGTTGATCTTCTTGAAGGTCAACCTTCCGCTGCTGGGATTTCCCAAGCTGCCCCTGGACAAGGAGTGATGGTGCAGTGGCACACGCCATCCCATGCCCAGGGGCAGTCTTGGGAAGGGTCTCCTCGTCAATAAAGGCTGCTGCTGCTGAGCTGAGGTGCTGTCCCTCCATCCTACTGCTTCAGTGGCACCCTACCTGCCCCCCTTCCCTCCCTCCCTCTCTCTCTCTCTCTCTATCATACTACATGGCCTCGGCCAACCTATCTGACTGACTGCATGCTGCAGTGTGGCACTGGGAAACTGTAAGCCTGCATGCTGTCCTCTGGCTAGTGGCTAGACGATCTCAGCCTGCCTATCTGACTGGCTCTCTCTCATGCATGCTGCACAGTCTTTGCCAGCCTGAGTGCCCTGCCAAGTTGGTGCCAAAGTCCCAGTCTGCCTTCCCTACTGCTTCTCATACCATGCTGCCTGTCTGCCCGCCCAACCAAGTTGCAAAGCTTGAACCCTGCCTCAGTCTGGATGCCTTATGCCCATGACATGCTGCCTGCCCACTCGCCTGCCCGCCCACTCGCCTGCCCAGGTGGTCTAGATAAAAGCCTGACTCAGTCTGCCTGCCTTCTGCTCATGCCACGCTACCTTCCCACCCGCCCAGGTGGTCTAGATCAAAGCCTGCCTCAGTCTTCCTGGCCTTCTGCTCATGCCAAGCTGCCTGCCTGCCTACTCTGGCAACCCTGGGTGATGTGTACCACTGGTCTGGTAATCCCACTGCTGCTGTCTGCTGGTCCATGGTTGCTCTGCCCTGGCCAATCAAAATGTGCCCACACAATCCTGCTGCTGATGTCTGCTGCTGTATGGGAGCTATTCCCTTGCAAATCCAACCATCCTGGCTCCATGGGTGCTGTTTACAGGCAAATCCTGCTGCTGCTGTCTCTGCTGTTCCACGGGTTCTGTGCCCAGTCAATCCAATGTCTGCTGCTGCTACTGCCAACACTACCTCTGCTGTCTGTGCCATGGGTTCTGTGCCCCGACAATACAACGTCTTCTGCTGCTTCCAACACTGCCTCTGCTCTCTGTGCCCAAGCAATCCAATGTCTGCTGATGCTTCCAATGCTGCCTCTGCTCTCTGTGCCATGGGTTTGGTGCCTGAGCAATCCAATGTCTTCTGCTGCTTCCAATGCTGCCTCTGTTCTCTGTGCCTGAGCAATCCAATGTCTGCTGCTGCTGACAATGCTGCCCATGCCAATCAGAAGTCATGTTGCACAACTGGGTTTTGGCCACCACCATTTTGGAAATTCCCCACTAAAGATCTTGGAGTCTGGCACCCATATCCCCAGAATGCACTCCCCAATTTGATAACCACTGGCCGATTTGTTCTGTGGCAGATCAGGGAAGAGAACCCAGGCCTCTAGAGTCCCAGACCAGTGCTCTAACATCTGCACCACCTCTTATTGTGCATCATACAGAATCTAGAGAGAAAAAAACATCTCTCTCTGGATACAGCATCTAGTATACAGAAATAGACTTTGCTCACAGCCTCTAGGTGCAACTGCAATATAAACAATCATACTAAATTCTATTCTGGGTGGGGAGTAGGAGATAGAACAAAAGAAAGTCCTTTGTGAATACATTACTGCAGGCAATTTCATTATCAGGCCCTTCTAAATCCTATACATGTTCTTACTTCTGTAAGCTCCAAGAATTGTAGCCCTCTGGGTTAGAACTGGGAAAGCTGAAATGCTGACTATTCCAAACCAGGAATTAGAACTGGACTCTCTTGACTCCTGTCCCACAACTGAGCAATGCTGCCCACTCAAAGGCTACTGAAATCACATGTCCTGCTGGCCTGCCCTCGTTTAGCTCCAACTGTCAAACACAGTTAAACCTCTCAGGCTGCTACCTGGGAAATTGAAGTACTCCAGAAAAAAAACCCACTCCCAAATCCCCTCGATAAGCAACCCAAAGTATTTTGTCTTGTTGTGGAACTGCAAGACCACAGCTGATGTTCACATAAGGAGCAATGCAAGACCACAACTGAAGTTCGCATAAGGAGCAATGCATCTTGCTGTGGAAGATTCTCTCCTGGAGATTGCTTGGGGCCTTTCCAAGCAACTAAAACTCAGCAGTTCTGACAGATTGGTGCTTGGCTATCACTTAGGACCCACTGACACACATTCAACTGACGTTCACATAAGGAGTAAAGCATCTTGCTGTGGAAGATTCTCTCCTGGAGCTCCTCACACAGAGTAATCTGTGAACTGCATCAAGAAGCAGCCACTCCAGCCCCAGTTAAAGGCAGGGAGGACTGTGGCCAATATCCAGAAGCTGCCACTTTAGCCCCAGGACCCACCATGATAAGTCTGCGGCCATCATTCCTCGCACAGAAAGCCGATTTTCCAAGGCATCAAGAAGCAGCCACTCCAGCCCTTGGACCTGCCATCAGGGTCCTGGGGCCAAGTAACAGGCAGGGAGGGCTGTGGCCAATATACAGAAGCTGCCACTCTAGCCCTAGGACCCACCATCATCAGTCTGGGGCCATCATTCGTCACACATTCCAATATCGTTCCACCACATCAAGAAGCAGCCACTCCATCCCCAGGACCCGCCATCAGGGTTCTGGGGCCATCATTCCTCGCACAGAGAGCCGATTTTCCAAAGCACCAAGAAGCAGCCACTCCAGTCCCATGACCCACCATCAGGGTTCTAGGGCCAAGTTACAGGCAGGGAGGGCTGTGGCTGTCCAAGATCAACATGCTGCCACTCTTCTAGCCCTAGCACCCACCGTCATGGGTCTGGGGCCATCATTCCGCTCAAAGGACACTGTCAATCCTGCTGCTGCTGTCTCCTGTGCCATGGGTACTATACCCTGGCAATCCAATGTCTGCTGCTGTTGCCAATGCCGCCTATGCTGTCTGTGCCACGGGTTCTGTCCCATCAACCCAATGGCTGTTGCTGCTGGTATTGCACGTCAGCCATTTGCTCCTCAATCTTGTAGACTGCAATAGCTCGAATGAGTGTGCCAGCAGGCAGGGGCTGGGTGAACATTACAATGGGGCGGAATGAGAGATCCTGTACCTGATTACCTTTCGATCGGCTGCTGGAAGCAGAGGCTATCGGCGATCGCCCGTCCCTTCTCAACAGCGCTCGCCTCTCTCTTAGGATCGACTGTTCATGTTCGAACATCCCCATAGATGACATTCCGAATCCTCTCCACTTCGCAGATTTGACCGATGGTGCATATCCGGTTGCGCAACCTTCATTCTATGCTGAGTTCCTTGAGGATTTCCGCAGTGATGATGTACTCAGTTTGCTTGCCTTCTGACAATTTGGAGCTCGCCCGAGATGATCTCAATCCTAAAAGAATTTTAAACTTCTCCTACAGTCCAGAATCCTTCTTCTATGGCTTTGCCATGGTTACCAAAAAGGTGCCAGGGTACTTCCACCCTCTCCAGCAAGCAGGCACCTGCCGCTGCCCAGCCCCCTTACCTCATTGGTCTCCACTTCGGAGATCACAACCCCCTTGGTCACCTTTCCTCCTGGCCTCTGACTTCACTCATCTTCAGAGAATTGGCTCAACATCACCTCTTCAGAGGCGGAACTCGACGAGGGGAGGGGGGGGAGTCTGGGGGCCTCTGAGCCCTGTGGGGTCTCTTGGCCCTGTGGCGTTTGCCTTTTCCCATGTCCCTAGAGCGGTTTTTGTAGGGACGGGATTTCTTCTTCTGAGGAGATCTCTTCCTTTTTATTTGGGAGAGAATCTCCCTGCGAACCTCCATATGGGTGTCCTGGGCTGGGGGAGGGGGAATCAGAGGGTTTACTGTTGCAGCATCTGCTTCTGTCTCTGCGTCCACTGCTGCTGCCGCCATTCTCATTGTGGTGACCATTTTGGCTCTCGCTCTCCTGCTGATGCTGCCCCTTGCTGTCACGAGGCCTATAAGGTGAGGGTGAGTGTCCCACCATTGTTCTCTTGCTTTTCTGCCTTCACCGCTACTTTGGAACACGGCCCGTATGGGCAAGATTTCCCGCTTTCGCCGCTTCTCTGGAACACGGCCGGAGGGGGGAGATCCGGGAGTTATCCTGCTGGCTACGAGCCACAGGGTGAGAGGAGGGCCGTGGCCCTATAGTCGGTAGAGCGTTGTGGAACGAGAATGCCGCCATGGCTGGAGGCTGGGTGGCAGTGGCTGTGGTGGTGGTGGAGGCTCCCAGTCCCTGATAGTGCCCACTCCTTAGCTGGTGGATGCTTCCCTGTTGGGATCTGGCCACGATTGATGTGGCACGCTCCCAGCTCAAGCGGGGTTAGGGTCTATGGAGACCTATAGCAAGCTCCCCTCAGGAGGTTGCTAGACCCGCTCCTCGGGGTCCCTGTGCCAGATGGGGAAGGGGACACCTGGGAAGTCCTTCCCACCCCCTCTCCAGAGGGGGGTGAGCAGGGATTAGCAATCTAATGCAGCAGGGTTAGGGTCTGATGAGACCTATAGCGAGCTCGGGGCTGCTAGGCCTGCTCTTTGGGGTCCGTGTACCAGGTGGGGAAGGGAACAGCTGGGAAGTCCTTCCCACCCCCTCTCCAGAGGGGGGTGAACAGGGATTAGTGATCTAATCCAGCAGGAATAGGGTCTAAGGAGACCCATAGCAAGCTCCCCTCAGGGGGCTGCTATGCCTGCTCTTCAGGGTCCCCTCTCCAGATGGGGAAAAGGACACCCAGAAAGTCCTCCCCACCCCTCTCCAGAGGGGGGTGACCAGGGAGGGGAATTCCTCTTGCCCTGGCACCTAGGGGAAATTTCTACTTTCCTTTGCAAGTCCCTACATCATTCTTAGCCTGGACCTCAATGCTCTTGGACGTTAAGGTGCTGATGGCTCCCGTGCATGGGGCCATCAATAAAGTATGTCACACAAGGCATGCAGATTAACAAAGCCATGCCAATGGGTGACAATCGGTGGTGAGGGGAATTGGTCACATGACATTATACCCATATGTTTGTGTCTCTGTCACAGTTATTTAGTATGTGGGTATTTAGGTAGGTGACGAGGTGTGGGTGGGGAGTTTTACTTGATTTCCTGTCTCCCCTCAGTCTCTAGACCTCCTTCCATTTGCCATCATTCTGCTCATGGAGATAATCCCAGGCCTTGGCCTATATGCTATCTGTATGAAGGGTTCTGTACCATGGCCCCCAATGTCTGCTTCTTCCAGTGCCAATGGCCCCCAGGCCAGGCCTATATGCGGTCTGTGCCATGATGCCATGGCATCAATAAACAGCTGCTGCTGCCATGCCTATATGCTGTCTGTGCCAAGGGTTCTGTACCCCAGGTTGCCATCAAACTCAAAGCCTGCCTCAGCCCGCCTTCCTGCAGCTCATGCCAAGGTACCTGTCTGTCCTCCCAGGCTGCTGCCAAGAGAGAGAGAGAAAAATAAGAGAGAGAAAGAAAGTCCACCCACTGCTTGAAGATAGACATGATACCACCCATGCTGCTGTCACCTGCACTATATGGCCAGGGGGGGGNGAATGAGAGAGATGTGAGTGGAGGGGGAGTAGGGATGGGCAAACAGATCGTGGTTCGGGTTTGGCTGCATTCAGTTCATCCGTTCTGTTCGGCAGTTCGGGAAATGTTATGGGTGTTTTTTTGTTTTTTTATTGGGTTTTATATGGTTTTCTTTCGTTTTTATTTTGTTTTTATATGTTTGTTTTTTTAAAAATCTAATATTATATCTATCTATCTACACTAAATCTAACTGCTATTAACTATTCTAAATGCTATGAACTAAATGGATTATCTAATAAGTACACAGGCCTCTTACTACAAACACTAAAACTAAATCACTAACACTATCTCTATCACTAAGCTAGCTCCTACAACTACTATCCCTAACCTCTCTCTCTCTCTCTCTCTCTCTCTCTCTCTCTCTCTCTCTATGGGATGGGGGGGTGGGGGAATCACAAACACAAGGTTTCAGTTTAAGGTTTAAGTTTCATTTCAGTACAAAACTGAATTGAAACTTAAAGCAATCTAATAATCCTACTCAGCACCTGCTGTTCAGGAACAGTGACTAGCTCAGAAGGTGTTGGGAAGGGGGGAGGCAGATAGTTTCATTTCTTGCAAGCCTCTCCACCCCTGGTGCCTGAAGTCTGCTCCTCAGTGACTAGTACTCCCCTCCCTGTCACCTTACAGTGAACCTTTTTTTGCCACCCAAACTCACCCGAACGCGATCCAAACTGACTGAACTGTTCGGTCATTTTGCCGTTCGGTGTTCGGTTCAGTTCAGTACATTCGTGTTCGTGTTCACATTCGGTCGTCCGAACAGGCCGAGTTCGGGCCGAACTCCGAACTTCTGAACCGCGTTCGCCCATCCCTAAGGAGGAGAGGTGCATCCAGATCAAGTTGAAGAAACAGCAAGAGATCTCATCTGTGCTCATGCTCAATGCCCCCATACAGCAGCAAACATGCCAGAATGAGATGGTAATAACACACAACATATTATATGGGCCTGCCTGTGTGCCTCCCTGTACCTGCTACCACCTGTCGCATGATTGATCAATGATTGAATGAAGTGTGCCCAACCAAGCACTAATTCTAGGGACATCATTCAACTCCCATAGGCTGTCATTCCATTGTACCTGAATCAGTCATGCCCGCCCATCCCAGGAACCATCAACAAGATTCTGGAACCATCATTCCAGTCACTGGGGGCTGCATTCCATTCCACTGCATCCAGAAGCCTGGTGTCCGCACACCAGCCTGACACCCCCCCGCCCAACAGCCTACTCCTCCGCACCCACCCGTGGATGCCCACTGAAGCTGATAGGTATAAAAGCCCCTCCGATCACCCGCTCCCGCCGCCTGCTGCCCGCTAACAAGGAGCCTTTTTCTCTGTGTCTCTGTCACACCCACCCACCCAAACACAAGCCCTGCACCTCCTTAGGTGCCGTCTGCAAGTTGAGACCCTGTTTCTGGCACATTTTGGGTTAATGACTACACTACATGGGGTGGCAGGTGCTGCTGGTAGGGATCTAAAAGCTGTATGAGATTCTGCCACCTGACAGCCAGAATTTAAACACAGAGGGATAAAAGATTGGAAAGGACAGCTCATAACAACAACAACAAATATAACTTTAATAAACAAACAAAACAAATTTATTAAACCAAACCCAAACATTTTTAAATAGAAAGGAAACGTATGCACTAACAAACTAATTAGTCTTTTGGCCTGCTGCCCAGAACTTGGGGGAAAGGCATGAGTGGTGCAGGGGACCTAGGGGCAGGGGCTGCACCTGATGGCATTTCATAATCATGTTGGACAGCATATTCTACAGCCCCTGCCACGGCCACCCGCCAATTGCAGACTGACTGGCAGAAGAGCTCCAGGTCGGCCCTCTCAGTGGAGATGTACTTGGAGTACGCCTCCACCCTCTGCTCCCTCAACTCGACCGCCGGGAACCGTTCCACCAGTTGGTCTTCCATTACCTGGAAGCAGTCCACAAAGTCCCAGCTGGTCCCCTGCACCTCACTACAAAAGGCCCTTTCTGCTGCAGACTCCTGCTTCTGGGGGGGCTCCACATCTAAGCCGGAGGTGGGGAGGGAGGAGGACTTCATACGTGGTGCCTCTTCTGTCTTGCCTCCCCCTCCCCTCTTCTTCTGCTCCATGGCCACACAAGACTCCTGGGCCTGAGCCACCTTCTGCCTGTGGGCCTTCTCTATATGGGTGATTAGCCCAGATGTGGTGCCCTCTCTCTAAAGAACATAAAAACAAAGATAGGAACGTAAGTGTCATACCAATGATCTGTGTCAAGCCCTGCCTGCATTCTGTCTCCACATGTGGGTGGGCACCAATCTCTCTCTGCAGGGGAGTTCCCTTCATAACAGGTCATAGAGGGCAATGCATGCATGCATACCCTGTTGTTCCAGCCCCCATGCCTTACCTTGCAGATGGCTATCCCGTCCTTCTTATCATAAACATTTCAGACATTGGACCTGTTCCGTCCAATGTCTGGGTGTGGCACTGCTAACCTCCACCTGCATGTCCTCGCACCAGTGCTGGGGCCCACATCTGAATCCTCTCTGAAACAGGAACACATAAACACCACCTAAGTGTCATGCATTTAAGATGATGCATTTAGTCCTCCCTCCTTAGGTTCTAGGGATTGCAACTAGAAAGCCTCTTATTTGGGGGTGCGTAGGGCATGGGATGGCAACTAGAGAATGGAGACCCTTGCTAGCCTGGCATGTGTTTGGGTGGGGGTGCTACGGATTGCAACTAGAAAGACCCTGGCTGGCATGTTCAAAACCTGCCCTTATTTGGGGGTGCGTAGGGAAGTAAAAAAAAGTTTACAAACCTACCAACACCTCATGAGGCTGCCGTTTGCTCCACTTGCTCCTCTTTCCAGGAGCTGGGCACCACCACTGGAGGTGTAGTAGGGACAGTGCCAGCAATCTCCTTCTCCTCCTCTTCAAGTGGCAAGTTGGCCCCCAGACGGGGAAGAAGCACCTTTGAAGAAGCTTTCTTCATTTTTTATTTTTTTTTAAAGTACACGGCTTTGGAGAACACTGACTTGGGGAGAGGGAAATGGTGATGGAGGGAGGAGGGGTAGCTTGCAGAAGGAAGTGCAACTGGCTTGGTGACAGTAGAGAAAGATGCTGCCCAGGACTCATCTTTGCTCCCTGGACTGATCTCATTTGGGCTCAACTTGGCTACAGTGTTGGAAGAGTGCAGTACAGAAGAGCAGCAGCCCCTGCAGGTTGGGAAGGCATAGTGCACTCTTCTTTCCCAGGAAGCCCTGCTGAGGGCGAGGGGTAGTTTGAGTTTTTCCTACCTAAGCTGTATATTTATTTATTTAATTACACTTATATGCCACCCCCTCATGCCGATGGCATCTCAGGGTGGCTTCCAACAAATATAAAATCAATCTAAAACAACATAAAGCCATATTAAAATCTAAAAGAATCTAACAAATTTAAAACACCTGCCATACAAAAATGTAACCCACCCTCTCCTCCCCGCTTCCAAAGACCTGGAAGAACAGCCATGTCTTACAGGCCTGATGGAAGGCCAACAGACTTGGGGCCAGCCGTGCTTCCTCTGTGAGGGAGTTCCATAGCCATGGCCCAGCCACCAACACCACCCTCTCCATTGTAGCCCCCCCACTTTACTTGGGGGACCTCCAGGAAGGCGCCCCTGGTGGAACGAAGTCCTGAGTCGCGGAGGGAGAGGCGGTCCCTGAGATATTCAGGTCCAGGACCGTTCAGGGCCTTATAGATCAAAGTCAGCACCTTGAATCTGGCTCAGTATGTTACAGGCAGTCAGTGCAGTGCACAGAGCACCGGTGTTATGTGCTCTCATTGGCCCATCCCTGTTAAGAGATGGGCTGCCATATTCTGCACTAGCTGCAACCTCTGGGCCAGCGTCAAGGGAAGCCCCGCATAGAGCATGTTACAGTAGTCCAGCCTCGAGGTGATGAAGGCATGGATCAAGGTGGCCAGTTCGGTTCTGGAGATGTATGGGCACAGCCTCTGTACCAGATATGGAGATACGGCATATGGGGCAACTCATAAATGTAAGAAAATAAATAAAATAAATAAATAAATACAGCTGGCAGAAAGCCACCTTTGCCACCGCATCCACCTGCTGATCTAGGCGGAGGTCTGCATCCAATAACACCCCCCAGACTCTGAACCTGCTGGGCCATGGAGGGCCGCACCCCCTCCACAAGAGGGGGCAACACCTCCCCCACTCGGCCTACCACCATCACCTCCATCTTATTGGGACTGAGTTTCAGTCTGCTCTGCCACAACCAAGTTGCCACGGCCCCCAAACATTGGGATAGCAAGGAGATGACAGGACCTGGGTCAGCGGAAAAAGAGAGGTAAAGCTGAGTGTCATCAGCATATTGGTGGCAACGCACACCAAATCCTCTCACGATCTCCCCCAAGGGCTGCATGTATACATTAAACAATAAAGGAGATAGGATCAAACCTTGCGGAATGCCAGAGTCCAGGGCCCGGGGGCAAGATAGTTCTGACCCCAGAACAACCCGCTGAGTCCTCCCTGAGAGGAATGACTGGAAGCTGAGGGCAGTCCCATCCAGACCCCCCAGGTCACGCAACCGTCTCAACAGCAGCCAATGGTCCACTGTATCAAACGTGGCTGAGAGATCTAGCAGGACCAGTAATGTTGAATGTCCTGTGTCCATCTCCCAGCGGAGATCGTCCACCAAAGCCACCAATGCCATCTCCGTACCATAGCCCAGTTGAAACCATGATTGAAACGGGTCAAGAAAACCGATGCTGTCTAGGTGACCCTGGAGTTGTAAGGCCACCGCCTGTTCAATAACCTTCCCTAAAAAGGGAAAGTTAGAGACGGGTAGGTAACTGGCGAGTGCATCCACATCCAAAGATGGCTTCTTCAACAGAGGGCACACCACAGTCTCCTTGAGACTGGGGGGCAAATTTCCCTGCCGAAGGGACGCTTTGATTACTCCTGTAAGCACCGTCCCCAATGTCTCCCTGGAGGCTTTCACCAACCAGGATGGGCAAGGATCTAATTCACGACTGGTGGCCCTAACCAACCCTAGAATCTCCACAGCATCAGCTGGCATCACTTCCTGAAACTCATCCCAGAAAGATGGGCCAGATGGAGTCTTCATCACCTCATTCTCCATTTCTACTATCTCTAATCCAGTGTCAAAGTTGCTCTGGATTCAAGCATATTATAGAGCAGTTTGAGGGGTTCCACTCAGGACCCCCAATATCACATTTTGCCAGGAATATTGGGTTCAATCGGAACATGAGTGCACAGCCCTAATATTCATGGAGACAAATTACTCCTAATAATCTCTTTTATTGGACCAACTTCTGCTGCTGAGAGTATGCAAATGTTTGGGTCACACAGGTCCCTTCCTCAGGCTTTGGATACATAGGCCTTTGCAGTTTCCGGTGGTGAAGGTATGCCACAGAGAGAGGCTTGAAAGCTTGCATACGCTCACCAACAGAAGTTGGTCCAATCAGCAACATTGCCTGAACTACTTTCTCTCTATCTTTTACATTTGAAACCAATTGTTATGGGGGTGGGGTGGGGTGGGGGTGGAACAGGTAGCTCAACCACTCCCAACCAAGCACAAGGTACCCCTTCAGCCCCTAGGAATCTCTTTGGGTATAAATGCCCATCAAGATAGTATTTGGACCCTTCCGACTGCTGAAAATGCAAGGAGGTTAGACCCCTATCATCATCAGGCGTGGGGATGCAAGGGTCCTGTGGCTCCCTATCACACACACTCACCTTCAAGTACCCCAGGGAGGATTCGGGGGGGGGGGGAAGAGGGAACACGGTGTCCCAAGAGAGTGGGGAAAGGAAGGGTTTGGGGGCCCCAGGATCCAGGGATAGGAGCAGGTCTCATAAACCAAAGGGGGGGGGGGAGGAGGAGCCCTGGGTCAGGGAAAGGGGGACACTTTCTCAGTCTCACACTCATCCTTTCACTCACAGACTCAAAGGGAAGGAAGAAAACAAGAAGGTAAACTCACTACACACCTATAAGCAAGCACACTTCAAGACCAGACAAGGAACAACAGGGAATAAACATAATCGCGTCACTTCTCAATGCTGCAGGGCCAGTCCAAACAGGAAAACCTGACCCCCAGCACTGTCTGTAAGGCAGTGCTGGGTTAAGTAGCCCTGTCATTAGCGCCTGCAGCTGGAGACCCCCCCTGCAGACGGGCTGAGCACCGCAGGGTCCTAGGATCCACCCCTGGTTCACTAGGGGCAGGGGCAGCTGTTGGCATGGAAATTGCTTCTAGGTGTGGTGGTGACATGAGCCCTGGTTCTGCTGCTGGCTCTGCCACACCCCTCTGCTGGGATGGGGTCACAAGGGGTGCTGGGGCTGATACTGAAAGCGGGGATACCCGGCAATGGCAGCAGAGCCCTGTGATACCAACACAGCAACTGCACTCTCTCTGTGGATATTCATGTCATAAAGAGACACTGGAAAATACAAATAGTTTTCTAGATGAAATTTCCACAAATTACAATCAAAGTTATTTGGCTTGCAAATTTATGATCCATTCCCTTCCAAGGTTTCTTTGCCCAGAGGAAGTGTTCACCTGGGGCACACCTGCCATGGAGTGAGGGGGTCTCAGTTGAGTCCAGGCCCTGAATTCTGAGACCCATTGCAAGCAACCTAAATGTTGCTAGGAAATTTTCAGAGGGGGAGTGAGTAGGGCCAGCCCAGCACACACATCCCACCTGCTCAGAACATTTTCTAGTGCCACACAGGCAGGGCTGGCCTTAGCGTAAGCGGGGCCCAGGGTGGGGAACAAATGCAGGCCCCCTATATCTTCTGCTGGTGGCTTCTCTGGTGGCTTTGCCAGCGGTGCTCCCCGGCTCACGGGGTGCTCTCTGGCTGGGGGGCAGTGTGCTGCCTGGGCCTGGGCTTGGTGATGGGTTGCGGGGCACTCCCCCCCACCCATCCCCAAGCCTGAGCGGCCAATCAGATCACTTACCTGATCCGCTGTTGCTGCTGCCACAATTGCCTCCACCGCCGCCACTGCCACCTCCGGCCTGGGCCTCATGCCAGGCTCAGAGCTTCAGGCGGGGCAGGCACAATGGCAGCAGATTAAATCTGCTGCTGCGCTGCCTGCCACCCCTGGAAGTTCCACTCCCCCCCCCCCCCACTGCCTGTTACAGTCTCGGCCAGGGGAAATGAGGGAGAGAGAGGCAGAGGCCCCACCTCTCCCTCATTTCTGCTGGCCAAAACAGGCAGCCAGGCAGCAGAGGAGGCCAGCGGCGTGCTTCTGCCTCTCCCTCACTCCTGCTGGCCCCCTTCACTGCCTGTCAGTCGGAGTTGGCCGGGGTCCCTTGTTTGGAGTCCCCAGCTTCTGGCCACTGTCAGGCTGGGATCTGGGGACCCCAAGCATAGGGGCCCCCAGGAGCGGGAGCTGGGGTGGCCACCCTGAGGCGCCCCGTGGTAGGGCCAACCCTGCACGCAGGTCACTTGCAAAGGGCTCTGACAAAAGGGAAATTTTCAGAGAGGTGGGACTGGATTGCTGGACCCACTAGTAAAACCTCCTTCCTGACAGGGTTCTTGTTACTCCTGGAGGCACGGTGTTAGGAGCTGGGGCAGCGTTGTCTTCATGAGTAAGCCTGTCCCCCACCCTGAAGCCTATCCCCCACTCCTTGCTCTTATGGGAACCTATTACTGGGCAATTAACCTGGGCACACCACAACCTTGCCACTGGTTTCCACAAATGGTAGTTTTTAATGGAAAGGTCAAGAAGAGAGAGGAACATGTTTTACAGATTTTTCTTCCAACCCCATTAACAAGCAAGATATGATTTATTCAGACAGGAAAATTAAACTGTTTGATCTTTAAGTAGGAATATCAGAATTGTGGGCTAGTTGGCACAATGGTATAATGAATTAGCCTTTCTTCTTCAATCTCTGGGCATCTTTAGACATAACAAAGATCAGGTGTCAAAACCCCTAGCACATGTTTGGCTGTTGTGTGTAAGCACCATAAAAATCCCAACACCAGTTTGGCCACCTGTTGAACACACAGTGTGAACACCACTGCATCACAAGGACAGTTTATGTGTTTCAGCTGAAGATGTGGCCAACGTTGTGTCTAATCATACTGCATGGTATGTTTGCATGTACAACACGGGGAACGAGGCAGCAGCGCTTGTGTGCTGAGATCGGGTGGCGAGCAAAACACCAATTTGCCCCAAGATGGGCTGTGTGTCTAAGCAGCGCCACATGGTGAACACAGGGCCAAATTGGTGTTCATAACAAGGTCAAAACACACATTCAGACACCCATTGATGTTATGTCTAAAGACACTCTCTGGCCCTTTTCACACAGACACTCTACCGCTGATAAAATGGGTTTTACATTTTATTATACATGTTGCAGGGCTTCAGGTGTGCTGTATGGGTTCCCTGCAACATGTATAATAAAATATAAAACCCATTTTATCAGCGGTAGAGTGTCTGTGTGAAAAGGGACTATGACTTTGCAAGTTATGCTAAACTGTGTGTAGTGTCTTAATAACAGTTTCCTAGGCAAGCTCAGGAATGGAATATTAAAATAATCCTGCAGATTAGATTAGATCTATGCTACAGAGATGTGCAATACATAAACATTCTTCTGTAAGTATCCTGTATTACTCAGTAAAATAAGTATGGCTAATCTGTATACTAAATTGGCAGGGATGAAGTTATATATCACATTGTCTCCCATCATCGCATCTTGTGTTTATGACCAGCTCAATCTAGTTATTCATTCGGAAGAGGGATTGCCTTGCCTTGCCAGTATCACGGCATTGATCCTCATAGAGCGAGTATCTGGGATTAGCTTGTATTTTAAGACTGAGAGACATGGAAAGTTCTTCCATTGTACAAATGGGGAAGGATTCCATTGTGATTTGTTATTCAGAGCATGTTTGTTTTATGTTTTGATTTTATTTATTGGTTGTTTTTTTTAAAAAAAGATACAAGCACTGATAGTTATGAAACTATAAATATTAAGTAAACATAAATACATTAAGAGAGAGACCCTCTGCAACTGTAGTCAGTGCACCGTACAAATGGGTTTGATTAGTAGATAGTTATCACTACATTACAAGGATCTAAAGCTCATGCTTATTTGCTTATCAAAACCTTCCTTTTACCGCTTCATTCTACCACTTTGTTCTACAAAAAACGTATCAATTCGGCTTGGAGACATAGACATTGCAATGTTCTAGGAAAGAAACTACTACGGTGAAAACTGTGAAACTAAAAAAATCAGTATTTTTGGTGTCAGGTGGTAGTTTCAACTAGTTTTATTCCAACTTAGCCACTAACAATTGTGTATTGGATTTTGTTTTGTTTTTTCTGTGTGCCACAAAGTAGAGAAGAATACATTATTGCAAACTATCACCTTCAAAGATACTGCATTAGCTGCAACTTTTATACCTTGTTAGGGTGACTTTTTTCTTTTTTGAATATGTCACTGAACTGCTCTCAACTACCCCTTTCACCTTTGACATTGTAGTAAAAACTAATTAGACAGCTCAAGGGGTTTGTTTTAACAGGTGAGGGTGGTGGGGATGACATTGTAGCATTCTGTTTATTGGACAGTCTAAACAAGCAGACCTTATTGTTTGTGCAATATCACTCGTGCGTAAAATGGATTGAAATGTATTAATTTGTTCTGAAGGGCATTCCTTTACCTGCTACAGCAATAATTGTTGACTTGCATATAAGGATTGTTACATGCATTTTGGTAAGTGGCATAGGCAAGTTTTAAAGTTTACTCATGGGCTGTGGATATGTGGGGTTGGATATTTATTTATTTACTTTAGTTAGTTTGCATCATAGGTTTTTGTTGTCCTGTGTACATTTAGAAATATTTAGAAGGAAACATGGCTTATGATGACTGGCTACAAAACAAAGTCTTATCTAGAAACTACAAGCATCTGGTATTCAAAGCAATTCTTCTCTAGAGATAGAAAACATTTCCAAATAAAGCTCTTCTACACGACAGCACTCTTTGGAGTGACTAGCAGTGCAAACCCACATCTTATTTATTCATTTATTTACATTTTACCCCACCCTTCTTCAGGGTCCAATCCTCTATCATTAAAGTCAATAGCGAAACTCCTATTGATTGTAATGGTGGAGGATTTTCCTGGCAATGTGCTATGAAATCCATACCACTTCCTGTGCTCCTTGATGATCTCTTGCTCCCTGACACCTGATGCAGAGGGATTGCAAAGATCTGACTCTATCAAGGGTGTTATGCCAATTGATAAATTCAAAGCAAGGATCAGTCCCCAATGCATCATTTGCTATTCATCACTTCCTATCTCCATGTGACTTTGGGAAAGTCACTTCTCTCAGTCTCAGTTTCCTGGATGTAAGCTGGGTTGCTGGTAACAAGCCTGGCCAGCTAGTCACTTTAGGGTGGGAGAAGCAGAGCAGTGGCCCCCACCATATGGTTAGGATATAGCGGGGCATAAGGAATTGAAATTAAACGGGAGACCTAGCTATCAGGAACCAGGTCTTAAACCAACATGCTTGGGGTTTCAGGGCAATGGCAATCTCCCTAGTACCACTGCTGTGACTTGGTTTTGGCTCAAACCTTGCCTTGCAGGGCCCCTGTACTGGCAAGGCCAGATCTCCTCCCCCCCACCCAGAACAACCATTCTC
>QEPC01014434.1:1658797-1708373 GCA_003113815.1 Sphenodon punctatus | reverse complement strand
CCCACCCCCGCCACCAGCTTTCTGATTGGCCCCTTGCCAGGATATAAGACCACACAATGGCCACAGAAATGAGGGCAGAACAAGATTGGGTAAAAACAGACATGTACGTAACTCCACTTTAACACTGCTTCAACACCATTTTAACATTTCTTATGCATGTTGCAGGACTGTATTGGTACCCTATGCAGCCCTGCAACATGCATAAAAATGTTAAAGTGGCATTACGGTGTATGTCTGTTTTCACCCAATGTGTTCCCTGTCCTGTTCTGAAGCTGACTTTTGTTAATTCCTGGTCCCTTGCCCATTCCTGATTCTGTTCCTGACCTCTGCCTGGAATCCATTCCTATCTGTTCTTTTCTTTCCTGTACTCCTGCCCTGTTCTTCTCTTAGCCTTCACCTTGACTCCCATCACATGCCTCTATCCCCTTTCTGCTTTGGATTGATGTCCCATCTCTGACTGTTGACATCTACAGGGCCAACCTTAGAATTTGTGGAGGCAAAGATTAAATATGAGCCCTGCCCTCACCCCCTCAGGATCACCTCTCATTGGGCCCTAAGATTGGTCTCCTTGGGGGGCCCATTGGGAGGGAGTGGGGGCTCTGCACACTGCTCTGGAAAAATCACAGGGCCCAGAGTGGTTACCTCAGTCCAGGGCACCAGTTCCTCAATATGGAACTAAGGATCTTGAACAGGATTTGAACTCTGCATCCTTAGTTCCAAGTTAAGCTTGCTAATCACAGGACCACAACATCATGCTTATGCTCTTCCCAGCCTGAAATATTCCCTCAGGAATAGCACCGATCTTTACAGTGAAGCTGATCATTTGTAGGTGAGACGGGATTAGCAGAGACATTCTCAAGCCATGGGTTATGACCTCAAGTAGGGTCATGCTATCTGTGAATGGGTTCATGACCATGACTGATTCCTCATATACTTTGCATATCTCTGTTACTGTCTGGCAGGACCAAATCCATCTCTCCCTCTCTACTATGTCATTTCCATTGGCTTTCAAACATGCCACCATCTCCCCTATCCTTAAGAAGGCTACTCTTGATCCCTCTGACCCTTCCAGTTATTGCCCTATACAATTCTCTCCAACCCTTTGCTTCCAGTCTCCTGGACCAAGCTGTCTAAATGTTCTGTCTGGACTTCCTCTCTTCAAATTCCTCCCTTGACCCCCTCCAATCAGACTTCTGCCCCCTCCACTCAACTGAGACTGCCCTGCCTTGCCAAAATAACTGATGACCTTCTCTTAGGATGAAAACAGACATGATGCTAACCACCCTTTAACCACCCTTGGTGGTCATTTATGCATGTTGCAGGGCTGCATAGGACACCAATACAGCCCCGCAACATGCATAAATAACCACCAAGGGTGGTTAGCGTCATGTCTGTTTTCACCCTGAGCTAAGTCTAAGGGCCTCTGTCCTGTTCTTGTCCTCCTCAATCTTTCTGCTGCTTTTGACACTGTTGACATGGCCTCCTCCTGGATTCGCTATGCTCCCTCTTGGTTTCCAGGACTCTGTTCTTGACTGGTATCTCTCAAACCACTCCTCCAATGTTTCTCTTGCTGGTACCTCCTCTACATGGCTTCCCCGCTCTGTGGGAGTTCCCCAAGACTCTGTCCTGGACCCTTTTCTCTTCTCCTTTTACACTCTTTCTCTGGGTAAACTCATTGAAACCCACAGCTTCCAGTATCACTTGTATGCTGATGGACACGCAACTCTATCTCTCCACTCTCACACTTTCGCCCTGACTTGTATTGCGGACTGTCTTGCTGACATCTCTGCCTGGATGTCTTGTCATCAACTCCAGCTTAAAATGGCAAGACCAAACTCCTCATCTTTCCCCTGAAACATTCCCCTCCTGTTTCTCTCTCAATTTCCATTGAGGGAGTCACCATCCAGCCTGTTCCTCAGTTGGAAGAACACACTAGTGATGTCATCAGCCAATCAGCCACTAGGGGTGGGGCGTTTCCAGTCTCTCTAGTTTGCAGTCAAACTTTGAAGTACATTTTCATGAAAACTGTAACAGTTACAACAGTGATTCTTGTTGTGTTAGCTGTTGAATCATTAATTGATTAAATTATGGGACTGACACTGAAATCTGAGATTTAGGAAAAATCCCTATTTTGCAGAGGTCCCCACTTCCCTGGATCTGGCACTGCTGTCTAGGGTCATGAGATTATATCTAAATCTTAAAATGGCCTTGGGGCAACAGGCAAAATTTTGGGAAGCACTAGTTTAGTGCAGCAGAGGCAGCTCCCTATGTCTTTATTCACTGTTTCTTCAGAGCCCGTGCACAACTGGCCTTACCTGCGGGGCAGACAATGAGGGTTTGAGAAGAGTGATCAGAACTGGCATCAACTGGATTATACCATTGCCACTGCAGTGTTTGGGTTTAGCACATCACAGGCTGTGCTAATAAGTATAAATAGCAGCAAGTCCAGTGCTGCCAATGAGTATAATGATAAACATGTTGCAAAACTCTTGGGTGTTGAACTTGGTGACACCACTATGATTACACAGAATCATGGACTCATTGAATTGTAAAGTTGGAAAACCATTGAGGGTCATCTACTAGTCTATCCCCTACTCCAAAGGAGGATGTCCTCTGTCTAGCATCATAGAAAGATGTTTGTCCATCCAGGCTTGGAAAACATCCATGGAGGGAGATCCCTCCTAGTTTATTCCGCTGCCCAGCAGTTCTTACAATAAGAATTTTTTCCTAATATCTAACCAAAATCTACATTCCTGCAATTTAAGTCCATTCCCTCTTGTATTATTTTCCAAAAAAGTGAAGAGCCCACAAATTTTCACCATCTTTTTTGTGGCATCCTTTTAGGTATTTGAAAACTGCTTTCATAGCTTCCTCCGGCAACCCCCACTTAGTCTTATTTTCTCTAGGATAGAGAATAAAACTGAAAATATCATAATGTCTTATAGTGCAACCGCACCTTGGGTACTATGGGTAATTCTGGTAACCTATCTCAAAAAGGATATAGTAGAACTTGAAAAGGTGTAGAGAAGGGCAGAAAAATTTATCAAGGGTTTGGAGCGGCTTCTGTACAAAGAGAGACTGGATAGGTTAAGGCTCTTCAGCTTGGAGAAGACAGAGGGGATATGATAGAGGCTTATAAAATGTTGAGTGGAGTGGAACAAATAGATAGGGAACGTTTATTTACCATCTCAAGTAGCACTAGAACTAGGGGATACTCCATGAAACTAACCGGTAGGAGATTTAAAACAAAAAGGAAGTATTTTCCCCCCTCACTCAACGCACAGTTAAACTATGGAATTTGTTGCCAGAGGAGGTTGTCAGTGCCACTAGTATAGCTGGGTTTTTAAAAAAGACTCAATAAGTTCTTGGAGAATAGGTCTATTAATGGCTATTAACGAAGTAGATTACAAGATGGGAACTTCTTACTGTTGGGAGCAGGGAAAGATCAGCAGGGAATAGATTGCCCATTGTGACTGCTGGTACTTTTCCCATGAGACCGGGATTAGCTGCTGTCAGAGACAAGATGCTGGGCTTGATGGACCATTGGTCTGACTCAATATGGCATTTCATCTGTTCTTAGTATGGTATACTGAATCAAATGAGGTGATGAGCAACATCCTCCAAAGTTATCACTACTATCAATGGGTGTTTTTATACATACATTTCTCCTGCATGTTTTCTGTTACATTCTGAACTTTCTGTGTTTCTAAATCACTCACCCAGATATTAAACATCCGGCTCTTTGAACTCCTGCGTAGAACTTCTCCCAGAGCTTTTGTGTATAAAACGTTCTCCTGCTAAACTGCTTTGCTCCAGGCAGCTGTGGCCACTTGGTTTCCATGGCAGCCTGTCATGTCTACAGCTGCAGCTACTTTAGGCTGCCTCAGGACAGTGTTTGTGTGAAGAATGCATCCAGAAACTGCCTCAGGGCAGTGTGTGTGAAAAATGCATCTGGAATTTACTTGTGGACTTGTAAACCGAGAAGACGGAAAAATCTGGAACTTTAAGGTGTGTATAAAAAGGCCCAATAACACTATGAGTGCAATCCACTGCCATTAAAGTAAACGGCAAGTTCCCATTGTTTTTAAAAGTGGAAGTTTGTCCTGTCACTATGAGATCTGTCTATACAACATTAACTACATTGCCAAGACCTCCAGAGAAAATGAAAGAAATCTAAACAAACAGAAAACTTCACTGATTGGCACAGAAAGAAAAGTGGGGACTGTGTGGTGTTGTATGCAGAGTCTAGCAAAGTAAGGAAAGATGAAAGTTAAATAAATGACAGGTGCAAATCTGAAGAGAGGCTCATTAGTAAGACTGCTACAAAGTTGCTCACCATGGTAAATGAGGTGATGTAAACTGAAGTGGGCATTACATACAGGAAGCCACTATAGAGTGGCATTTAGAATCCAGTTTTTAAAAATACAGAAAAGGCAAGAGGTCTAAAGCTTAGGCTTTTACTTTACTCTGCAATCCTCACACCATTTACATCCAATTACTCTAAATGGTGTGAGGACTGCAGTCGAGTCTGACCATATTAGGGTCCTGTAGCCTGATCTAAAGTTGAACAATTCTGTGGCAGCTCTTACTGGTCTGCTGCAGCTCCCAGAATTTCCAAGAGCAGTGAGGATGGGCCTAATACATATGTTCCAACGGCTTCTTCCATGCTGGCCTCACCCAGGGAGGATGAGTTCACATGACATGCTGGGAGGGAGCTATGACATTTTCGAACCTGTTGGGTCAGAGGACGGCTTTAATGCATTCACAATTAAAATAATAGAATTACAGGACAATCCTCCATCATTAAAATCAGTGGGAGTTTTGATGTTGATTTCCATGGCTGAGAAGTGTGCCTTTATTGTGGATGTGCATCTGTCTGTGAGTGAGTATGTGAGCATAAGAATGTAAGAAGTGCCATACTGGGTCAGATCAATGATCCATCTAGCCCAGCATCCTGTCTCCGACACTGGCCAATTACAGTGGCTTGGGAGAAGTACCCAATGGGTCACAATGGGGGATCCATTTCCTGTTGTTTTCCCCCAGCTCCCATCATGTTCCCTGATCCTGTCTGGCTAATAGCTGCTAATGAACCTATCTTCCAGAAACTTATCCAAGCCTCTTTTAAACTCAAGTTGTAGTACTGGCCCTTACCACAGCCTCTGGCAGTAGATTCCACAACCCATTATACGCTGAGTGAAAAAATATTTTATTTGATTTGTTTTTAACTTGCTACCCATGAGTTTCATGGAGTGTCCCCTAGTTCTAGTACTAGCTGAGAGGGTAAATATATTTTCCTTGTTTATTAGTTCCACACCACTCATGAATTTATAGAACAGCTTGTTGGGAGAGGTTTGGGCCCTAGGTTCATCCTGGTAGCTGGATGTCTGCTATCTCCCATCCCTCTATCATTGTTACCAAGTGGCTGGCCAAGCCAGTTTCTAGAGAGACCAGTGCTTTATTCATAGAGATGGTTGGGGGCGTTACGGTATCTTCTTCTTGCAATATGAGCCTGAGACTCCCATTTTGGCCTACAGGAGTCTCAGGGTCAAACCATGAGAAATGGTAACCCAACCTGAGCTTGAGGGCCTCGTACCCCTCTTGTCATTCTCCTTTTTGTCAGACTTGCGTGTGACTACATACATGTAAGCATTGATTTGCTTGGGGCATTTAAGGCATTTACCAACAGCACATGTGGACAAGTGATAGAACTGCCAGTAAAGTATGTTATTTGTCAAGCAGGAAGGATAGTCAAGGAAAGACCATTTTTAAACAGGATGCATCCACGCAGGTCTACCCATCCCCACTCCCCTGAGCACCTGTCTGAAGGCAGTGTGGGTGGGTGCATGCTCCCATGACCCATGCACCACCCTCTCATGCCCACACATAGAGCATTGGGGGGAAATCTGGGATGCTATGTGCGGGGGCAGGAGTGGGCAGTGTGTGTGCATGGGTGCACATCCATCCCAGTGCATTCAAATCCCCCCCCACACACTGGACGTTCATTAGCACTCCACGTAACACTCCTGGTCCCACCCACCCCCAGCTGTGCCCATTTAGAAGTGGCCAAAGTTGTGAAAATTGGTGAAAAATTGAGGAAGGGAAGTGTTGGTGGGGATGTCACATCCATGTGTCATCAGAATCATTTAGAACTCAGTCACTACCTGCTTTGTACATTCTATTGCATTCCTGCTCCCTCCTGTCCATATTAGGATATTATTTATTTATACCCTGCACTTCCTGTTGAGGCTCAGGGTGGCTTACAACAGATAAAAGCATCTATTAAAACATCTAAAAAAAAATTCCCTAATCCTTTCCTTAGCCCTTCACCCCTTCCAATCACACCCCTGCCTACCGAACAGAAAGGTCTTACATTGCTTCTGCAAGATGAGTAGGCTCGGGCTTAGATGAACCTCTAAGAGGAGGGAGTTCCATAATTGTGGAGCAACTGTAGAGAATGCCTCTCTGCCTGCCTTTATTGTAGAAACTTCATGGGCAGATGGTACGTAAAAGAGGGAGCTCCCAGCTGACCTCAGAGGCCATGATGGGACATGAGGGAAGAGACTCTCTTTCACATACTTGGAGTCCAAGCAATTAAGGGCTTCATAGGTCAAAACCAGCACCTTGAATTGTACTTGGAAAGCTACTGGTATCAAGAAGATGTGGTCAAGGCCAGTAGAATAGCTGGGTTTAAAAAAGGATTGGATACGTTCTTGGAAGATAGGTCCATTATTAATCACTATTATCTGAGTAGTTTGGGGACAGTAACCTGACTGTCAGGAGCTAGGAGGGAATGGATCACTCCATTCCCTAAGTGCCATATTGGGTCAGACCAATGGTCCATCAAGCTCAGCATCCTGTCTCCGACATTGGCCACTTCCAGTCACTTCAGAGAAGTACCCAACAGGTCATATTGGAGCGATCCATTCCCTGATTCATTCCCAGCTCTTGATAGTCAGAGGTTACATCACCTAACCTACCTGGCTAATAGCCATCAATAGACCTATCCTCCAAGAACCTATCTAATCCTTTTGTAAATCCAGCTATGCTACTCGCCTTGACCACATCCTCTGGCAACAAAGAGGGGGCAGAGGGCCTTTGAGTTGCCAATCAGTGTTTCTATTACCTTAACTTGCTTTACATCCTTAACTTGCTTTACTCAATCCTTGCATACATCTACATGTGCTAACCAAAAAGAATAAAATAAATTTGAGGTCATGGAAGAAACAAAAAAAATATTTTGATTAAGGTAGCAAAATAGATAGGGCTGGCCCTGGATGGGAGTGGGAAGTTCTGAGGCTTTAGAGAGTCTGCGAACAGGAGTCATGAAGATAGGATGGTCCTGAAGCTACTTTGCTACTATGGTGGTATTCCTTCCATGGGATTTTGAGTAAGATCCTGAAAATGATGAGAATAGCACCCCCTATATGCAATACATGACACACTAGTATCCTAGTCCTTGCAAATTATTGAAGGAAATGATATGGTGCTGAAGCAGATGGGGAAAGAAATCACTTGCTGAAAACACTATTGTACAGTTATGTAGGTTTTTTTAATGAGGTAAATTTTGAAACTCTCTTAGTCTGTGCTGTTTGCCAATGTAAAGACAAGGAAGTGACATTATTTGTGTGTAACCATGCTCATTTTAGATAATTTTCCAGTTAATAATTTATTATGATTTATTTCTCTTTAACAGGTGAAAAATTGACCTTGATGTTTGTCCCAGCTGGAGTCCCAGATTTGTTTAATGATGTCTCAACCACTGCAACCACCAAAGCCGCAAAAAGTCTCTTATAAATATTATTTCATTCAGTAGTCTACCATCTGTACCCATCAAACCTCTGTTAAGGCTGTAGTCCTCAAACAACTTTGTCAGGAGCTGGACCTCAAACTCACACCCCCAGGCACTTTTTTTTTAGTGGTGGCTGGGCCTGCAGTGCCACTGCTTTGCTATGCCTTAGGTCCAGCCACTCCCTCCAAGAGGTTTCCCTGTTCTGGTCTGGCCTGGCCAAACTAGGGATGTGAGAACACGGTTCAGGGGTTCGGCCTGAACTCAGGGGGTTCGAACCATTTGCGAACACCCTGAATCCAAACCGCCCCCCGCCCGAAGCAGCCAAACAAAGTTCGGGTTTCGAACCGGTTCGGGCAGGGGCGGCAGGGAGGAACCCTCCAGGTTGCGCGGGGAGAAGGGGTGCCAGCAGCGACCACCTTTCCCCCCCCTCCCCTGTCAGTCTCATAATTTTTTTTAACACCCCCACCCCAGGGATTGCCCTACCTGGTGGTGCCAGGGCTCCAGCCCCAGGTCCACAAGCAGGTCCAGAGGCGGTGGTACTCCCGAGCACTTCAGGCTGCTACTAGGTCTTCTGGGTCAAACAGGACTCCACCAGACCCGCTGCTGCTGCCGGACTGTTAGGGGTACACACGTACACTACACCCGCAAGGGCACCTGGGCTGGTTAAAGTATCCCTTAGGTTCTTATAGTGGTGACGGGAACGAGCTACAAGAGCAGTCCCACACCTAAGATCATCACAGGGACTGGGGATAGCCAAGGTGCCCACTCTAGGACTCTCTCGTACACCCACCCACTCCAAGGAGAAGGGCGAGGGGGTGGAGACTCAGTGGTGGTGCAGTGGTAGGGCACGGGGCCCCGGAACCAAGGAACGAGGGGTGGGGGAAAGGACAGGACACTCGCACAGGATAGAAGGGTACCAGGAATAGGAATAGGAACACAGAACCTCACACACAAGCACTCGTTATCCCATGTCACTACTTCACGCACTCACCTCTCTCTCTCTCTCTGCAATCAGTCACCCACATGCCTTCGCAACACACAAGTCTCAGCAACTCTCAAGGGGCCAGTCTCACGGCACAAGGACCGATCACCAGCACTGGCTCCTATCTATCGGGGGTTTAAATAGGCTTGTCTCCTGATTGAGCTTGCAAGCGCGCGGAGCGCCGCACTCCTGGGTACTTTCAGACATGACGCTAACCACCCTTTAACCACCTTTGGTGGTTATTTATGCATGTTTCAGGGCTGTATTGGTGCCCTATGTAGCCCTGCAACATGCATAAATAACCACCAAGGGTGGTTCAAGGGTGGTTAGGATCATGTCTGAAGGTACCCCCTATTTCCAGTTCTGAGCCTCGTATGCACCTTGGCCTCCCCATTGCCTGGTTACACTCTGGGGCTTCCCTATCCCATGTGCGCCCTACGTGCTCTGCTCCCCAGGCGGGCGGGGCTGTCTCAGCTGATGCGGTGGTGGAGCGCTGTCGGGGGTGAGTTCCCGGAGCACGCCTGTGTGCCCACGCACTGTTCCTTCTCCCACCCCTATCCCTGACACGGACCCATAGCCTGACCTACCTGGTGGTGCTGGGGCTCTGGCCCTGGGTCAGGTGGCGGCAGCAGTTCTGGAGGCGGCAGTGCTCTGGAGTGCTTCAGGCCGCTACTAGGACTTCTGGTTTAACCCAGAAGGCCTAGTAGAGGCCAAAAGTGCTCCGGGGTGCTGCCGCCTACAGGCCCCACCACCAGCCCCACTGCCGCCGGACCCGGGGCTGGAGCCCCGGCACAACCAGGTAGGGCAATCCCTGGGGTGGGGGGGTTAAACATTTTTTGAGGCAGGGCAGGGTGGGGGGGGGAGGTGCTCCCTGGAACCCCTTCCACCTGTGCAGCCTGGAGGGGGAGGGAAAACCACCACCCCCTGCCCAAATGGGTTCGTCCCCCCCAGCCCGTTTTGGCCGAACAGGCTGAACCAAATGGTTTTGGGTTCAGCCGAACCCCTAATGGGCCAAACACCGAACCCCCCAGTGTTTGCATACCCCTAGGCCAAAACCTTTCTCATTTCTGCAGCCAGGCAGCCAGGCACCTGGAGACCCCGACAAATCAGGGGTGCCTGAATTGACCCAGCACCTTCCAGGCACCATCAATGCCTAAACGGGACCCAACTGACTTCCCAATTGTGCTGTAGGGGGGAAAGCGCTGGCTGGTCTTTCAAAGTGACAGGATCCAGTCCGGCCAGAGCAGTCACCCTGCAGCAGATCCTGTCACTTTGAAAGGCCACTACCCCCACCCTAGAGCACCTCTTAGCTGTGAGGCACTATAGGAGGGGAAGCACAAGCTGGCCTTTGAAACTGACACACCCCAGCTGGAGCACTGGAGAGCTGGTCTCTGCAGTGCTCCCAGCTCGGGCTTGTCAGATTCAAAGGGGCACATTTGGGGGCACCGGGCACCCAACTGGTCCCTAAACAGTCGATCAGGTGTCCAGTGAGGTGCCTGAAAATGTGGACATTAACCATGGGTACTAATTTTATTACCCGTTTCAGCTCTAGTCCTAGTACTTGCCATGCCACCCACTTTCCTGGACCCCCGTCTGTGTCTGAATCTGTTCTGCTGTGTATCTGTTTTGTCTTGTCCCACTGGCTTACCACTCCTGACTGATTCCTGAATCTACCATGCCCTAGACCCCTGGTGTGATGTACTGTTCCTTTAACAAGATGAGTAGCTCTGCATTTAGCCCAGACAGAATGCTACTTTCGGTTTCTGTTACTGTTAGTTTGCTAGAACAACAAAAGTAACCAACTAAGATGGCTGTGTTATAACCCTGCCTTAGCCTCCATCTCTCTATAAGCCCCAAAATACATCACTGGGTCCTTAACATACTCTTGAGTAGTCCCATTCCCAAGTATTCTACTACAGCTATTTTTACTACTTGACTCCTAATCAGAAGCAGAACCTTTGAGACTTTTTCAGCCCAAGTCCAGCAAGGGATTTCGCTTGTATGAGAACTGTTTTCTTTCCTGTGAATTTTTATATTTCTGGTTCTTCATTACCTTAAATACGGCCTCTAATTTACCAAATTTCTTTCAAAGTGTCTACCATTTCTAAAAGTGACTGTATTCCCAGATCTCCTCCACTCCTCCTTTCTTTCTAGAGCCCAAGAATACTGCAGTGAACTAATGCTTTGAAGAAGATACACTCCCTTGTATATAGCTTGTCTATGTGCTTCAAGGTATCTTAAATAGCACTATTATATAATCATATTATACCAATAGCCTCCAACATTTGACAGAGAAAAATAGATAATTAGGTACACTTCATGTCACCCATAATTTGCATACATTTGCATGCATTTATGAAAACTTGTAATAGCCCACTGACTAACTGGGGTGAACGGGGGTGGGGGAGGATGTCTGTGTGAGAGGCTCTATGTACACATATATTTGTATATGCAGGACTGATGGTTCAAGTTAAAACTCCACCTATTCTCAAATGTGTACACTGACTTTGGCACAAATGTTTTAGCTTTAAATACACTCAGAGGCTCACAGGTGGAAGCAGTGACAGTTCCTTTCAGTATGCTAAAGATTTGTTTTTCCAACGCAGACACAGCCCTCCCCTTTAAATCAGGAGACCTATGAAAAATGGTTCCAATGTAATTCTGCTGATTTAAAGGGGAGAACTGGCAATACTGTGCTCACACCCTTCTTAACTTATTTTTAGTTTTCATCTTGATCCCAGGTACACAGTTCCCTCCTGCCTCGGTGTGATCTTTCTTTATTCTTTGATAGCAGTGCTTATTGCATGCTTGTTAAAATGAGAAAAGGTGCCACAACCCCCAGCAATGAATAAACAATAGGCAAGGCAGTCACAGCTCTTTCTCCTGCTGTATTTATGAGATGTTAATGACATGTCTGCTGAACTGGATACAAACCTTGCACTGTAGGAAGCCCAGTACAAAATACAAGTTGTTACTGGACTGGGCAAAAAGGTACTGTTGGTACTTTCATCAAGATGGGGGGCAGATGAGGGTGTGCTAAGAGAAGGGGTACACACAACTAAGGGGGACTAAAGGAGAATTGTGAGGGGGAGGGGCAGTCACAGGTAAGCAGGTTTGAGGGAGCACTGTAAGCAGCTAAGAAACTTGCAGATTTTATCTCCAGATCTGGTGGCTTTTAAAATCGCAAGGGAATATTTTTGAGTTGAGTACAAAACAAAAGGTAGAAGAAGAATATTATAAGTGTTTAATCATATGTATATGTATAAAAAAAGATAAACAAGCCAAATAACTATATACAGATTAGAAAAAATACATATTATAAAATAGAACCAGAATACAAATGTACTAATTATTTGCCTGAAAAGGCTAGAGATCAAAACAATGAACACAATAGTGGTTGCCTAGATAATAAAAATCCATAACAATCTAGAAGACCCAAATATGTTTCAGGGACCCAGCCCCTTTTTCAATGGGATATTTTTAAATTATTTGAAAAATGTTATTAGGCTGTGAATTAAGAGGACCAATGCCTGAAAAGAAAGAAGGGAGGACAAAGGGAAGAAAAATAAACCATATATGTTAAAAAGTTTTTAAAAAATAATATGCTAATTACCAACTACCAATGTTTGCACTATGTAAATTATTTACTCACTTCCAATAGCAAGTCAACTGTTGTATTGCAATAAAGAGAGCTGAGAGTCTAGAAAATTGTTGTAAACCACTATAATAAGTTATTGGTTATCCTGTAGATGTTTTTCTTATGTATGTTAGCAATTGAAAATAAAAATGACAATTGCTAAATCATAATCTTACCACAAACCAACACCAAAGTTGTGTAAACTTTAGTTGAGTCTCAGAGGATTCTGAATCATTCTTCCATGGTATCATACTAGGATAAACAACAAGTATGCAAATGAAAAAGATTACCCTTCAAAATGCAAAGAAAAGTATTTTTGCCTCCCTTGATATAGAGTCCTTGCAACCTCATTTATGTGGATTGCACGTCTAGATCAATAAAAACAAGAATAAGGGAACACTATAGCAATATTAGGGGAAATGTAATCGAAGAACCTCTGGTCACCCACTTTGCTCAAGAGAAGCAGTTAGAAGATCTAAGATTTGTATGCATTGAGATCTTGTCTCCACAACAAAGAAGCTTACAAAAGCTGCTTAGAAGAGTGGTATTTTGGATACATAGTTTGGACACCATAATACCAAAAGGTTTGAATGAAGACAACAAATAGTCTGTGTTCTTGAGATAATATTTTCTCTCATTTAGTGCCTTGTGTCTTCCTTCACCCCTTGTTCACAGTGTAGATATATAGAGCTCCAATTGCTCTACGTTCTCCCTGAGAGATCAATGGGGAGGTATGAATTGTGTTAGCTTGTTTAAGTAAACCCCTTCTTTTAAAGATACTTTTCTATGTTACCTTTTAACTTATTTTTTAGATTTGTTTTTTGTATTCTGGCTGTCTAAATCTGGCCATCTCATTTTGAGTTTGGGATTATCAGATACCGTTTGGGTTTTCAGCATAACTGTTACTTGAGAATTGGCAGAAGGCAGCTGATCACCATGACTGTTTGGTACTGCTGTAGTTTATCGGGCAACCATGATTTAAAAGGTGATATCTGTGTATTGATTTTTAGGCATGCACTATGAGAATTTGCTTTGTTAAGTTCCTATGTCAGGAACCATCACCACTTATTGGAGACATGGCCTATGGAACATACCTTGAGAACTGGCTTTGATGGTTACTACAAAGGAAAGTTATTCATGACTGATCCTTATGACTGCTGCCATCTCCAGTGATACAGCCTGGGAATTGGATCTGAGAGAACCAGCAGAGAACTACTCAGGACTGCTGTGTACCTCCTGGAGACACTTTGCTTTGATTGCACTTAGACTCATTGTCAGTTGGCACCTATAAGTGATTCCTATTGTGAACTGGCACCTGTGATTCCCAAGGTCAGGACTTCAGATCACTATAAGAGACTCATTTTGTAACTCATGCGTTATACGTAGAGCGGTTACTTGATGTGTGTGTGTGTATATATATATATAAAAAAAAAAAAAAATCCAAATCAAATCAGTGCTTCTGCTTACTTGAGATGGTATGTACCAATTATGGATTTAAATGTGGTTTTACAAGAGGACAAAGGGAGGGAAATATTTTCTTTGCATTTTGAAGGTTAATCTTTTACATGTGGATACGTGTTTATCCTAGTATGATATATTGGAAGAATGATTCAGAATCTTCTGAGATTCAACTAAAGATTACCCAACTTTAGTTTGTGGTAAGATCATGTTTTAGCAATTGTCATTTATATTTAGATATATTTTCAATTGTTAACACACATGCACACACACACTATACATATAAACATCTATAGGGCAGGGACTGTGTCTATTCAATTACTTTGTAAAGCATCACTTGCTAATAATAATAACAACCAATAACTTATTATAGTTGCTTACACCAAAACCTGCACATATTTTTTATTTTATTTCTGTGGATGGAGACTCTTCTAGACTCTCCGCTTTCTATATTGTAATACAAGAGTTGACTTGCTATTGGAAATGAGTAAATAATTTACATATTGCAAACATTGGTAGTTGGCAATTAGCATATAATTTAAGATTTTTAACTTCTGTTTATATGGTTACTTCTCTACCTTTTATCCTCCCTCCTTTCTTTTCAGACATTGGTTTTCAAGTCAGCAGCAAAGGAGGGCTCACTGGGTGGTTTGACCTGCCTGCCTGGTGCCTGCCTCAGGGTAGCTGAGGAGGCCCAACAGAGGGAGCTGTGCTGCATGCTAGCACAACACGCACATACATGGGGGGCTGTGGACAACATGGATGCGTGCATAGGTAACTGGGAGTAGGGCCTACAGGAGTAGGGATTGGGCAGGGGTTCTATAGAGCGTCTGAAAATCTGGGAGGGCACATGCCCTTTCATGAGTCACCTGTGGCTACTTGAGAGGAAGCTAGGAAGGCCCCACAAAGGAAGCAGTTGTGCTTACCCAGCTCAGAGTAGCGCTACTTTCACAGGCTGCCTAAAAGGGGCTAGTAGCTAGGTAAAGAAGCTTCAGGAGCTGAACTGGTAACCATTCAGGGAAAATTATAGAGAAACTTCCGGCAGCCTCATTGTGGCTTAAGGAGTCCAGTGGGAAATGAGCTGGGCTGAGAACCCCCGATGAGCCCATTGTTCAGCTGAAAGAGTCACACCTGAATGGAGTTTGCCCAGAGGAGGAAGGCTTGTTGGAGTTCTCTTGGAGAGGAGGGTGACCTGCAGCAGCCCAAGAGCCATTAAAGTAAGTACTCCCAAGGATGTGCTCAGAGAGATAAGCACTATTACTACCAGAACATCAGCATACCATCCCACTGTGCACCCTAGTGAGGGGAAAAACTGAAAAAGCCTGTTCCGTTCGGAACAAGTGCCCTTGTTTGGGAAAAGGGGGAGATTTGCTGAATCTGATTATGTTTAAATGTTACTTGTTCTACTGAGTTATATTTTAATGTTTTAGACTTCATAACTGATGTTTTTATTAAGTACAATCCATTTAATACCCACACCCTTTAAAATTAAATGAAATCCACTAGTACTTTAATTAAACTGCAATAATTTGGAAAATAAGTTTTCAGCCTCCCTATAGTCATTCCAGAGGCCCGCCTCCCCCCGACCATTCTTGCCTGCTCTGAACAAGAAGTGAAAACCAGCACAGCCAATGAAAAATGATCACCTAGATCAGACGTTCTTAAATTATGGGTCAGGACCCCATGTGGGGTCATGGCAGCTGGGGATAGACCCATAATCTGATATATATTGCATATACTACTTGCAGTATGGGGTCACAGGGTTATATATGTCTCGGAATGGGATCGCACAGGCAAAAGATTGAGAAACACTGGTATAGAAGATGAGACTGATAATACAGGTTTTCTGGGATTTAGCCACTTTTTGGACTAGCTGGAGACTTTTCAAAGTGCATCTGCTGACTTTCACTGGAAATGCTAACTGGGACATGGCTAAAGGGGGTCTGAGGGAGCGCTGTGAGCGGGAAGGGTTTGGCACAGGTAAAGGGTCTGAGGAAGTGATGTGAGGGGGAAGGACAAGGCAGGGGATGGCCGCATCTAAGAGAGTCCAAGGGAACATTGGGATGGGCAGGGACACAGCTAGAGGATCCAAGGGGGAGCTGTAAATGGATGGGTAGAGGCACTCTTAAGAATCTGAGGCCACTTTTAGACCCGTTGCCTGGGAAGCGCGTTCTTCAATGCGGTGGGAGGAAAAGCCGCGTGGGGTGCATTTATGTGCACTGGAAGTGACTCCCTGCCACAGCAATTGATGGTGTGCGTGGGCGGCCACTTCCGGTGCACATAAATGCACCCCGTGTGGCTTTTCCTCCCGCGGTGTTGAAGAACGCGCTTTCCAAGTCGCTCATCTAAAAGTGACCTGAGCGAGCTTTGAGTGGGATGAGGTGGGCTCAACTAATGGGTCAGTGGGAGCATTGTGAGAGGGTTGGGTGGGGGTGCAGTTTAAGGTGGCTGAGGGAGTACTGTGAAATGGATAGAGGGGCCACTTCACCACACTCCTTAACTGTGGCAGGACTTAAAAGTAGACCGGGTCTGAGGAGCCTGTTGGAAGTCTGGAGGTGCAAGTGTAACTGTCCCCCAAATATGTTGCCTGTGTTGGGAAATAGATGTGTGGAAGAAAGAAAATAAGAAACTCAAGATATGCGAGGGGTAAATTCCAAAGATTGGATGACAAGTCAGGGGAAAACTGCGGGGAGTAGAGCTAAGGAATGACAAACAGAAACCTGGAGTGTGATGGGGAGTTGGTCAAATAGTCAGAAGGAGAGGATACTCAAAAAAGAGGGGTTGAATTCCTAGAGATGATCAGACAATGCACATGCCGCAAATACTGGTGCGTCCCCCAGCCCCTTGAATATAAAAGACCTAGAGCCTTGGTAGCTGTTCTGCTCCTCCATCCATCCGTCCTCCCCTCTTTCTGTAGACAGCGCAAGACCTGGCTGTTCTGCCGGGCCTTTGCCGAGGGCGACAGGATGGGTGGGTTGGGTTAGGGTGGGGTTTTTATTGTTGAGTTATTTTATTATAGGGTTAAATGTTGACTTTTCAAAAGTTTGTTTTAAAATGTTGTTAACCGCCCCGAGATGCTTGTGCAGGAGGTGGTGGTGGCATATAAACGCAAGGAAATAAAAATAAAAAAATTAAAATCCACTGCCCCTCAAAATTCCCATTCTGCCCAATTGCTCCTCCATCTTCCTCCTAAGGATCTACTCCCTGACAATTCTATTCTGGGACACCTGGGAGCACCTCAAGCCCAGGCAAAAGAGCAACAGCATCCCTTGCTCCCTGAGCTGTCTGGCACAGACTCATTATATGTGCTTGCTGGGACCATGCAGGACACGCAGACAAGGCAAGGCAACTGGTGAAAAGAGAGAGAAATGGATGGCCCATTAGAAATAATGGGCATGTGGGATTGCCAAAAGACTATGAAGATCCAAGCTCCTGAAGCCGCCCCCCTCCCCCCCCTTACTGGCATGGACATGTCCCTCTCCCCCCATTGCCAATAGACTAAAATGATCCAAGCTCCTTAAACCCCTGCACCCCCAATGCTCCCTGGGAGTGAGGGGTCCCTCACCCCCTTCACCCCACTGTGCCCCCCCAACTAATCAAACAGCATTCACTGCACTCCTGAAGCCCCATGACTTACTGGGAGGGAGATGTCCACTGCATCCCCAATGCTCCCTGGAAGGGAAGGGTCCCTCACCACCTTTTTCCCCCACTGCACCACACACACACCCCAATCAAACTGCTTTCAGTGCATCCCTGAGGCTTTCTGGGAGGGAGCAGTATCTTCCCCCTTCCACTCCCCACTAGACAAGCTGCTCTCAATGCACCCCCAAACTGCATTCACAGCAGTCCCCTCCCCACACAGCAGTCTCCTCCCTCCCCTAATCAAACACCTTTCACTACACCCCCGAGCCCTCATCCCCTTTCCCACCACTGTCAGTACGAAGTCATGAGCATTTTGCCTTGTCTGTTAGGATAAAAAGTTTTTAAGACAAGCCCATTGATGACAATAGAGATAAAGGGACGGCCAATAAAAAGTCATGGGCATTCTGCCTTGCTAGTTGTAGTTGGGATAAGGAGGTTTCAAGACAAGCCCATAGGTGACAATAGAGACAAAGGGATGGCCAATTAGAAATAACGAGGATTGGGGATTGCCAGTAGACTATAACGATCCAATCTCCTGCACCCTTAAAGCTTCCTGTGAAGGAGGGATCCTCCTCTCCCACCCTTCCTACTATCATTTGGCTATTTGTGCATGGCCCTTTGGATATCTGTAAGTTATTCTCCTTGTCTTCCTACCTGTTCCCCATGACCACGTTGGTCATTCCACACACTGACTTCTTGTTATGCCTATAATCCATGGTCATCAATTTCTGTTCTCCCTATGCTCCCCCTCTTCACTGTCCCACTCTACTGCCTTCTCCCTGTTTTTCTGCAAATTCAAATATCAGTCTTAATCCCTGCTTCTTTCCCTTTGTAAAATCAGCTTCCAGTTTCCTCTATTTCATCAGTCATGGCAATGTGATCACAAGTCATCCCAACCAAACATTACTCATTCCACCTGCTTTTCTTGGGTGTCCTTGCACCCATCATTTCACCCAGCTCCACGTCATTACAGCTTCCCCCAGTGTCCTCACAATTGGGACCCCTTCCAGGAAGTGTGGGGTAACCAGTACCACTGTCTGATTACCCTCTATGGGTGTATCATCAGGGACAATCTCTAGTCTTTCTTTTTGGCCAGATGGCTAGAGACAATGGACTGGAATTACAGAGAAACTGGTTTTGGTAGTCATGGGTGGTGGTGAGTCATCAGAGGTGGGGCAGTCTCAATCCCCTCCCACCAGGAAGCCTGGATATTTCTAGGCTGTTGATAAGTCTGAACCTCCATTAGTTGTCACTGCTTGTATCGTCTCCTATGGGCTTGTCTTGAAACCTTCATCTCCCTACTGGCAAGTCAACATCTACTTTAGTTTTAATTGGTCATTCCCTTGTCTCTAATATCTCCTATGGGCTTATCTTGAACCTTCAAGTCCCTATTGGTAAAACAAAATTCCCTGTTTCTTTAGTTCCCTATGGGCTTGTCTTGAAACCTTCATCTCCCTATTGGCAAGGGGAAATACCCATGACTTCTTACTGCCTATCCCCTTGACAATGTGGCTGAAATGACAGGAAGCTGGGTGGAATGACAGATGCGACAAAATCAGGAGCAGCTGAAAAAGGTCACCTTGTTCGAATGGCACGTAAGCACCAGAAATAACATGGAGATGGGTGGAATGACTTGTGCAGGGGGACTGAGAGTGAATGAAGTGATAAAGCACTGGATGGAATGATGAGTAGCAGGACTCCAGGAGGGCAGGAATAACAAGGGGTTTGGTGGAATGACAATTGTGAGGACACTGGGGGTAGCTGTAATGACATGGAGCTGGGTGGAATGACGGGTGCTAGGACACCCAAGAAAAGTAAGGGATGACTGTTGTGATCACATTGCCATGGCTGATGACATGGAGGAAACTGAAGGATGATTTTATGAGGAGAAAGAAGCAGGGATTAAGAGTGATAGTTGAGTTTATGGAGAAACAGGGAGAAGGCAGTGGGGTGGGACAGTGAAGAGGGGATCATAGGGAGAGCAACAATTGATGAGGCCATGGATTATAGGTGTAACAAGAAGTCAGTGTGTGAAAGTCAGTGGTGGAATGACCAATAGGGTCATGGGGAGCAGGTGGAATGACAAAGAGTAATTTACAGATATCCAAAGGGCCATGCACAAATAGCCAAATTATAGTGGGAAGGGTGGGGGTGGGAGGAGGAGGAAAGGGACCCCCTTCCTCCCAGGAATCCTGGAAGTTTCAGGAGACTGGATCATTATAAGACTATCTCAAATACCCATTACCTCTAATTGGCCATCCATTTGTCTCTATTGTCGCCTGTGGGCTTGTCTTGAAACCTTATCACAATTGGCAAGGCAGATGCCCATGGCTTCTTATTGGCAGTGGTGGGGAAGGGGGTGAGGACTGGGGGGTGCAGTGAAAACATTTTGATTAGTGGGGGCAGGGGCTCAGTGGGTGGAAAGTGACTGTGACAGCACTTTGGGGTGCAGTGACAGCAGTTTAGCTAGTGGGGAGGGGACAGTGGAAGATAACACTCTCTGGAAACCTCAAGGGTGCACTGAAAGCAATGTGATTAGTGAGGGGGGGCATGCAGTTGGGGTAAAGGTGGTGTGGGACCCCTCCCTCAGGGAGCATTGGGGATGCAGTGGCTGTCTCCTTCCCAGTAAGGCTCGGGGCTTCAGGGGTTCCATGTACGCTGTTTGATTAGTTGGGGGATGCAGTGGGGGAAAAGGGAATGCTGTGAATGCAGTTTGGGGGTTCAGTAAGAGCAGTTTCGCTAGTGGGGAGTGATGGGGGGATGGTACTGCTCCCTCCCAGGAAACCTTGAGGGGTGCACTGAAAGCTGTTTGATTAATGGGAAGGGGGCTCCTCCCTGCCAGGGAGCATTGAGGGTGCAGGGGTTTAAGGAGCTTGGATCGTTGTAGTTTATTGGCACTGGGGAAAAAGGGGCATGTCCCTCCGAGGAAGCCTGGGGGCTTCAGGAGCTTGGATCTTTACAGTCTACTGGCAATCCCAAATGCCCATTATTTCTAATGGGCCTGGGCCATTCATTTTTCTCTGTTGTCACCAATCGCCCTGATTTATCCTGCGTTGACCAGGGTAGTTCGCGGGGGAGAACAAGCGCCCAGCCCTTCTGGCTCCTGCTGCAGGTGCTGTGCTCTGCGGTTGGCTGGGCAGGGCTGTCATTCAGCGGGAGCCGACCAGCCGCTGGATTGCATTAAGAGGAGCAGGGAGCGGGTATGGGGCTGGAGATGCTCGCATGGGGCGGATAGGTAGAGAGTTAACCATCTGGCCAGCCAGTATTGTTTGTGTTCACTGAGCGAGCGATCCAGCTGCCCTTGCAGTATCTGCTGCGTCCCTCTTTGCAGAGTAACAGCCACAGCTTGAACTGGGGCAGGGAAGTCTCTTGTAGCGATGTTAGGTGCTTTTTGACTCGGGGGCAGTGAAGGAGCATGCACTTGTTGGGGACTCTGCACCTAGCACCCACTAGGAGAAGCTCATCATCTTCTAGCCAAATCACTAGAATAGCCAGCTGAATCTAACGCATTCCTTTAATTTTTTTAACTGAAGGGAAGTTCTTATTTTTTCAGTGTGTGAGACATTCTCAAGATGAAATCAAGAAGCTCTGTGATGCTGTGGTTATTATTACTACTCTTTGAAATATATTACAAGGTATGTTCTTCCCTTTACATCTCCTCCAGTATTGTACCTTTTGTTGTAGTGGTAAGGCGTTTCTTTCTTTTTTATCCACACTTTGTTTTCTCTCTCTCTCCAACTTGATTGCATTAATAACGTAGCGTTTGCAAACATTTTCCAGAGTGCACCTGTGCTAGCAGCTGGCGCTCCCAGAAACAGAGACTCCCCGTTTTCCTTATTGCACTCTGAGCTGCTGGACTTCACGGAAAACAGTGGTAAGTCATTGAGGTTTTGGATCCTAATCCTTAAACTCAACAGCTCATAAATATTTGTGTTAACCCTAGCAGTTAGATATTGTTGTACATGGTAATAATGACCGTTTAAGTGATCTAAGCCTAATAAAATCCTCCTCTTCTACTTCTACACTTTTTTTTTTTTTTTTTTTACCCCTATAACTTAATTTCCTCATATTTCTTTGAGGAGAGTCTGTAACAAATCACTATTTTTGCTGCCATAAAATAGAAGTATAAGCTGCCTGGTATATGTTGTATACCACAATATTTTATCTTGGTGTCCTAAAACATGGTGAAATTTCAGTGGTGTCAAATTTTGGGTTTTGAATTCTTGAAGGTAAGAGGTAAAATGCATTGTTCTGCAAGACTCAAAATAACAACTGTGGTCCCAATCCTCAAACCGCGTATTTCAGAATAATTACATTCAAACAATCAGAATAATTACATTCAAACAATCCCAATGTAAGTGGCTTCCAGACTGCAACCCATGTGATTAGAAATACTAAATGAAAAGTTTAAGCTAAATGTCTTAATGATACTATCGTAATGGTTTAGTTTTCTCAATAAGAAACACTGACACTACTAAATAACTGTCTCTTTCCCTCTAAACGTATATGACAGTACTTCTGAAATGCAGTTTATAGTTTGGTGAGATGCTTAAACATGGGTGTTCTTAAAATCTCACAGTAGGTTCCCAAATACACATTGGCTGCAGTTCTCCTTCATTAAGTCAATGGGAGTTTTGCAATTGATTTCAGTAGGTTTAGGATTGCAGCCAATGTGTATGGATATCTTAGTATCACTCTCTTAAATTAAACTGAGATACTTGCTTCTGGCTCTCTTCCAGTCTGGACTTGTTGCCTTGTATAATATTAAACGTAACTATATATATTCACTATAACTTAATGGGTGAGGAAGTGACACCCACATGTATCCAAGCTAACGGGTGTTCTCTTCTGTCAGTTCTTGCTAAATGGCAACAGGCTATTAAAGTTATGAGCTAACTGATGATTTCCTCAGCTTTTGCCCTGCAGCTACTTAAATACAGTACGCTTAGGAGTCAGAATTCAGTCTTAATAACAATTGGAATGTTTTTACTGTTAAAAACACATAGACTTTTTATTCCATAATAATGAGAGAAAGGAAGTTTAACTGTTCATCATGCACATAAAAATCTAAAGGCTTGATGTACTACTGGAACTATTCCATACTGTAATATTGTCATTAAAACTTGCTATGGGAAGCCATAGAAGATAGCACAGATGAGAGAACACTAGGGGGCACTAAATGTAAACATTACATGAAAAATGGGGTCCAATTCTAGTCTCTTTTGTTTAGTGAGAGAGCTGTTATGCTTATATTTTGAATTAGAGTAGCTTTGGATGTGAAAAAGACTGCTGTTTTTTCAAAATGTACCTCATTTTGTTATCCCATATTTAATTACCTGTTTTAAAAGCAATACTGTTTTGTTGGTGGGCAGGGTTACCACCTTTTCCAGGTAAATAAATACAAATTCTGGGTTTCACCCAGAGTTATACATCCTAATTTTTGAAGATTGATTTACTCCAGACTAAGTAGGTCAGGGGACAGTGAACATGTAAAAGCTTATCCCAGACTGGAGTCCACCCTGCCATAGAGAACTCCTTAGTGCTTATTCCAAATTAGTGTTTGTTCTGGAATATTAATGATCATGTAACTGCTTATCCCTGAATGACAAATCTGAACTTACAGCTAATTTGGAATAATTGTGTATATGTAAAAACCGCCTGAGAGCAAAATGGGAGTCCTGGGGTCAAACAGCTAAAAGTGGCCAGCCTAATGGTGAGTCTTCCTTTAAAAAGACTTGAAATCTGTTGATGGTCTGGTTGATTGCTGGAATAGCTTGTTGAGTCAGGCCATGACATGGTTGCTGAGCCAAGTGTCTGCTTCCACTGCTGCGGTAGGGTAGGTTCCCCCTGGTATGCAGAGGAACTGAGTCTGTTGAATCAGGAGGCTGGGCAGTTGGAGCACAAGTGAAGCATAGATCCCCGCCCAAAGGAGCATGGCATGGCAGTGGTAAAGAAAGCAGATTTCTTCTCTGCTGCCATAGCATCTGCAAAATGGTGTCCAGCAGAACTGTTCCTCATGGTGAATCCTGCTTCTATCCATGTGGCGATGGAACATCTATTGCCCACTATAATGAGTTTACTCTACTTTGGAGACACACTTGTTTTGGTGCAACTTAGGAACTGCTAGCTTGGGTGCAGAGTGAGTTTTATTTATTTATATTTATTTTTAAAATGTATACCCTGCCCCTCTTACCACAGGGCAGGCAACCTGGGGCGGCTAACATCAAAAATAAACACAATGAAACATCATAAAACCTAATAAAACATCAATAAAAAAGAGAGAATAAAAACCAACCCCCTCCCTCACCCCTCTCCCTCGCCAAATGCCTGACAGGTTGGGAAGTTGTTTTCTTGACCAGTTAATCTGGATCAGCTTCAGTTAATGTCACCCACTGATGTGCAGTGTTTGCTTGGAGCAGGGTTGGCAATTTCCCAGAAAACTAGTTTTGGGCAGGTCACTGGTAAATAATCATCTTAGCCAGTTTTGTTTTGTTTTTTTGGGGTGGGGGAAAGGGGTGGTATAAAGGGAAAACATTTTAAAACATACTAATGAAAACTACTAAACAATATTTAGCCATTTGGTAATAGCTCTACAGTAATATTTGTTTAACTTTAATGAAAGGAAATAACAAAAAAAGAGTCTCAAGTTGGACCTTAATCTTCATGCTATTATTGACTTGGCTACCTTGAACAGAAATTAAGCTTCTGAATTTGGAAATCTTGTTAAGCAATGAAAATTTCTTTGCTAAACAAACATGTAATTAGAAAAGTCAAGGGAGAAAGGAGGCACTTGGGGAATACAAGGCCATTGCAGAAAAGCCAAATGGATAATGCAAATCAATCTTCCTTTCTTCATGAGGAGAAGCTTGATCAGCTTTTCAGCTGAGAGAAGAGATGACGGGGGATATGACAGAAATTTGCAAAATTGTGAGTGGGGTGAAGCAAGTAAATGGGGAGCTGCTATTTACGCTCTTTAATAATACGAAAGCTAGGAGGCGCTATAAAACTAACTAGAAGTAAATTTAATTGTTTGATTTTATTTATTTTTATTTATATTTATTTATTTGTACATTTTACCCCATCCCTCTTGCTACAAGCAACTTGCGGCAGCTCAAAAAATTCATAATAAAAACACAACACACATATAAAACATATTAAAACTCCATAAAAACTCTAATCCATGCACAAAATAAAACCCACAGTGCAAACCACCACCCTCCCCTCCTCCCTGGAGAATCCAGGTCTTACAAGTTCATCGAAATAGTGCCAGCAATGTACCTGGCACTGTAAATCAATAGCTAATGACAGGTCCCTACCCCTAAGGGGCATACAATGTCGTAGGATGTTTAAAAGGCCAATAGCTTAATGGGTTTTTTGAAGGTCTGGATATGTTAGAGTATAGGTGCATAAATGGTTATTGGTCAAATTACTCATGAGCTGTAAAACCTCTGACTGTTGGGAGCTGGGGATAGCCCCATAATGACCTGTTTGTATTTCCCTAAAGTGTCCATAGATGGCCACTGTCAGATAAAGGATGCTGGTCTGGGTGTACTATTGGTCTGACAGAATATGGCAATTCTGGTTGCTTACTGGTTCAAGTGTAGGGCTCTGCTTTGTTGCTGTTTTTTTTTTTTGTTTTTTTTTAATATAATCTAAATCTAGCATCTGTCTTTGGTGTATATAAGGTATTTTAGTTTTATTATATGAACTCCTTGGAAAAAATAGTAAAATACCAAACCAAAATGAATATGGGCATTCAAAATTTATGTATTGCGTATATTAGTATTGCCCATTGAATTTACTTTTTTATTTGTAAAACCATAAATGAATACCTGAATCAGTTGCCTTAAATCAGGGGTGAGAAACTTTTCCCTCAAAGGAGTCACTTTGAAAATTAGTACAAGCTCTGAGGGTCATACAGAAGCTGATGGTGAGGGTGTTTAGGTGCACTCAGGAAGAGGAGGGTCCAGATCATGGATCTATACCCTGTTAGGAAACACAGGATTGATCCCAACCTCAGGGAATTTGAGGGAAACTTTCAAATGCAGCAGATGCATCCCATAGAACTGGCAATACTTGAGACTGCCAAAGTTGCCAGTGGCCTACCAAAAAAACCACCAGGTTTTTTTTCTGCCTGTTATCCTGTTCCTTATATCAAATATTTAAACTCCAAGTGCGTGCACCTGGGACCTTGCATCCTCGTGAATGTTGCACTCCTTGTCTCTCCCTCTGTTCCCCTTCCTTTGTCCGCTCCCTCCCCCCCTTTCTCAGATTGTAAGTCCTAGGGCAGGAACCGTATCTATTCAATTACTTTGTAAAGTGCCAGGTACGTTGCTTGCGCTATAAAATGCTTGCTAATAATAATAATTTCCCTGAAGGCTTCATAAGCCTACTAGGAATGGGCGAACAGAACCGAGTTCGGAAATTTGGTTCGGTGGACCGAACTATTAGGGTTCGCCCATCCCTAAAGCCTACCTCTCCTACACCAGCTCTATCACTTAAGGTAGCTACTGAGTACCAATAAAAAGAAGTCTAGCAATATTAAGAATAGCTGTGGTCAGAATGCAAGTTTTGCACCTAATGGCCATCTACAGTTTAAGCTCCCGCAGTGTGGAGCCCATCATGCGTGGAGGGCCCCTGCCCATAGTTGTGCACATAGATAGCTCTTTAAGGCAATCCTCCCTCCCTCTCTCTCCAAACTGGAGTACAGAGAGTAGCAGCCCCTGCAGCTATGTGCACTTGGAGTCGGAGAAGCAGGCAGGGTCACGTGGGATGCAGCTCCTGAGAAGTCCAGTCTACACTGGTGACACTTTTGCTGCAGAGGCTCAGGGATGCTTTGACCCTATGTATGTGTTTTGAACAGTGATAGGTGTGTATGTAAAGTAGATAATCATTTGCAGCCAACCAACAAGGCTGTGAAATGGATCAGATGTAGAGAAACGGCAGCAGCAGGAGATTCTTCCTACGTATTCTGGCTAAATGACACTCTGGTGATACACTTCTAAACTAGCACTGTCTTGCATGATGTACATCTCAAGGAGGTGGCAACTGGGTTCCTGATGGGATCTGGGGAGAAGGAGGCATCCGGTTGTGGTGTACTGTATGCATATGCACACATACATACAGTATACAGAACACCACAACCTGATGCATTAGCTGTGTCTTGGTAGTTTGTGTCCCCCAGCACCCCATGTGTGCTGATAAAGACTGTGCAGTATGACTATGCCAGGCTGATTTTGTAGGTCAGTGATGCAGGTACAAGAACCATGTCTAATCCTGGCGCCCCCACCCCCACCCCCAGGATGAATACAGCCTGCCCTGCCCACCTAGCTCTTTTTTCCCATCTTCCGGCCAGGATGTTGCTCTATGAGCTGCAGTTGGGCAGTCCTGTGTAGAAGCTGTATGATGGACGTTGCAAGCTCCCTGAGGGGAATAGAGGCTTCAGGCAGGTCAGGTCTGTGCTCTAGCACATTTGCATTCCAGGAACAGATAGTACACCTTCTTTCTGGGCCAGGGTGAAACAGCCGATCAAGATTAAGAGCATAAGTGCCATACTAGGTCAGACCAATGGCCCATCTAGCCCAGCATCCTGACTCTGACAATAGCCAACTTCCATTGCTTCATAGAAATGCACAACAGGTTGTAATGGAGTGATCTATTTTCACTATTCACTCCCAGCCCGTGACAGCCAGAGGGCTTGTCTCCTGACTAACTTGACTAATAGGTGTTTGTGGACCTATCCTCTAAGAACTTACTTTAATCTTTTTTTAAAAAATCCTTTATTGCTATTGGCTTTCACAGCCTGTGGAACTCATTGCTGGAGGAAGTTAAGTGTACAATGAATGAAAAAGAACTGTTGTTTGGAAGCTTTCTGAAATTAGTTGTGGATGCATGATTTCTCTTCTGGCTTCAGCTCTGTTGTAGGTCACGGAAATCTATCAGCAGGAACAAAAGGAAAGTGTTAGGCTGTGGCCCAGTGTACAGTATCACTACCTTGTATTCCCCGTCACTCTGTCATGGTGTGGTCCTGGATGTCTTCCTTCTTATTCCCTAGTGTTTTGGTGTAAAGAATGGGGTAATGCAGAGGTTTCCAAACTGTGAGTCTAGACTTCAGTATGGTTGCAGCATCTGTGAATGGGAATTATACTGAAGTCTCAAAATGAAGTGTCCCATGCAAAAAGCTTGGGGACCACTGGGATAATGGCTAAACCCCACCAATCTGCTAAATGTTCCTTGTTTTAACTCCATGGAGCATTTGGTTAATTGCTCGCTATAGAACATCTCCCCCTACAAATAAATGCCGTGTACCTTCATGGTTTTTGGTTGCAGCTGGCATGTTAAAAATTTTACATGAAAGTGCATATGTATGCTTGAAGATTCTCTTGATTTTTCTATACTTACTCTTACCTCTATGGTTACAGAATATGAAATTGTGACCGTATATGAAGTTGACCGAAATGGGAATTATATAACTCATGGACTTGCACACCATGAAAGAAGGAAGAGGTCAACTACAAATGTAGATGCTGACTCTCTCCACCTCCGACTCCATGGATTTGGACAGGACTTCCATATGGATCTCAAAGCTTCTAATTATTTAATAGCACCTGGATTTACAATACAAACTCTAGGGAAGAGGGGAACTAAATCGATACAAACTTACTCAGAAGAAGAATTTTGTTTTTATCAAGGCTTCTTAGAATTGCACAAGAAATCATCAGTAGCACTTTCAACATGCAGGGGCTTGGTAAGTAAAGTTGCATGTACTGATGTCCCTTCAAAATTCAACCTTGATCTGTTTGCTATCACTAGAAATGCTAGAGTAGGTTGAATGTTTTTAAAACGCACACAAATCCTCCAACTTCTGTCACAGACACACTCAATGAATCAAAGTGAGAGTCTCTTTCACGTTTAGCTTTTTTTTTTTTTTTTTTTTTTTTTTTTTAATAACAGGAACCTAGGCCTTAGTGGAGGTTGGCTCTGTCCCCTTACCTCCCTCCTCTTCATGAGTTTTCTTTAGGCGATGCAAATACTTCTAAAGAATTTGAAGTTCAGTTACAATGTGCACTATAATTTTAAATAATTAACTTAAAAGAAAATGTGGACTGTGTAGAGAGCAGTTTCTCAGACAAAATGTAGTTTGGGAGTGTTTTTAGACGAGCAGGAAAATCTATCAGATTGACAAATCCACCCTTTAAAAAGTTGTGTGGGGAGCGTTTACATGCACTGGAAGTCACTGGCTGCCATTGAAAACAGCAGCACCCAGCGACTCCCGCATTATTTTAAAACGGAGTTACATTATTTTGAGACTATGACCTTTAGAAAGCAAAAAATGCTTTCGGATCCACATTTAAATCAATTTATTTATTTATTTTTAAAAGCCCATTGTGCATGTGCAAATGGCTGCTAGACCATTCTGTGCATGCGTCTACCCTTTTTCAAAATGGCGGCAGCAGCATTGCCACCATTTTGGAAAAGGCAGCTGGTTTGCACATGCACAAAATGGCCACTGCACATGTACAGACAGGCTGCCCTTTGCCAAAATGACAATGCTGCTACCACCATTTTGGAAACCGCCATGCATGCGTAGTCTCGTGGCCATTTTGCACATACAGAGGTGTTTGGGGGTTTTTGTGTGTGTTTATAGATTTTAAACCAAACTGCAACAGGTGCTGCGGTTCGTCACTGATTAATCCATACCTGCCCATTACACGCAGTTACGGATTAATCTGAATTTGTAACACTCATCCCTAGTGCTGGAGGCAGTCCTTGTGAGCAAGGCATCCTCTGATGCTAGTGGGAATCCATGGCTCCTGGCCAGAACAATCATGTTACACTCTTTTAAAAAATAAGATGGAGATGAGAAAAATGCTCTGATTTTAACATTATAGGCAGTAATATGATAAATAGTTCACCCTTTGGATATTAATCTTATGAAATTCTGTTCAATCACTACTGGTCTATGTTACAGTGACAGCAGTTGAATAACAACTTCAAAAAAGGAATATTCCTGTTGTAGCTAACCAAAGTTATAGGGCTTGATGATTCATTGCTATGGTGATAAAATGTATTTAATCCAATGCATCTTTTTGAGTCGGCTGTTAAGAGTATTTAGGGCATTTTTGTGCCTTCCCTCTCCCCAAACTGTGTGTTGGGGGAATGCATCCCAATGAGGTCAAGGAGGCTGGGCAGAATCTTAATACACATTCATCCGTATGACAATGAATGCTTTATTTTCTTTCCACGTAGCCCTCAAACTGAGGTAGACACTCCAGAATTCTTAAACCAATTTAAGCTTTAACTTAGAAAGGGTTTGCACTGATCTTTCACTAAAACAAGAAACCTGCTTGGCTGGAAGCACTCTTTGGTGGGGTGAACCCAGTATGTAGATCAGGGGTGGGGAACCTCAGGCCCGGGGGCCAAATACAGCCCTCAGCAAGTTATGTAGCCACTTCCCAGTGCCTGGATCTGGCCCCTGAACCCAGTCTCTACTCTCAAGCACTGAAAAACTGAGCTCCGGATAAGCGAGCGCAGAGGAGGGCATGCACACAAGGGATGGGGACAGATCCATGGCACAGATCCATGATCTGGACCCTCCTTTTCTTGAATACACCCCTTAAGCACCCTCACCCCAACGTCTGTGGTCCTTGGAGCTCGTACTAATTTTCAATGTGGTCCCAGGGACAGAAAAGGTTTCCCACCCCTGATCTAGACTTTTAAAGGTTAAGCCCTAGGCTAGGGAAGGCCAAAGGGTCTAGGTAATAGGAATAGTGATGTGGAGTGTGGCCCCTGTTGCAGCTGTTGTGGAAGGCGATGATCCTGTAGCAGTAGAAAACTCTTCTCTTTAGGGGTTTGAGATTCGCCTTCTGCTTAGGACAAGTTCTCACCTCATATTGTTTGTCTGTTTGTTTACATCTTAGTGATGTCCTATCATAGGTTTTGCCACAGTGGGTGGATCTGAGCTGTCCAAGAAGGAATCTAAAAACCTCAAAGAGATCACCTGGGAAAAATTTGGGCTGAAGCTCAGGAACCCTGTGTCAGTAGTTTACCCCAGAGGCTTGGAGTAGAACTGAAACAAATACCAAATTTCATATTGCAAATATTATGGCGCTGTGGGAGTGGCTCTATAGTTAAAGTCGGCTTCCATTGTCCGCTTTGATGCACGAGCATTCAATTGATTATAAGATTGGCACTATTTATCCTATCTCTGAAATTGGCAGGGAGGATCACCTGAGTGAGAGGTACTGTGTGAGAGGTACTGTCTTTCCTAATGTTCTGCACATTGGATGAAAAACAGAAAAGTTACAGCCATTTGAAAATTGGAGTAAGAATTGGGGGGTTTGCCTGTTTTTTGGTTGTTTTTTTATTTTTTAATTGTTTTAATTTTTTGGCACACTTTAAGAAAATTTCTGTGAGGTGTAGTCATGTTAGGAAATGCCTTTGGTGCACGACTATTTATTTTTCAAAAATCTGGCTGTTAGTTTTAAAGTTATAGGGTTTTGAATTTCCCATGTTAGCCAATGGAGTATAAATAACATCTCTGAGTGACACCTCGTAGTTTTGAACAGCAGAGGAAAGCTGGCTTTTAAAGATATTGGATGCTTGGAGGGTCCCAGTGTAGGGGTTTTAGAAAATTCATATGTTCTCTGTACTTCAGCCTTCCATTTACAGTTTGAAAATCTGTGGTGTGCATTTGATTTTTACAATAGTTTGAAGTCTCCATGTTATCCACTGTGTAGAACACAGTCTTAGTTATGCCGTGAGGCACATGTGCAGTTGAAGTGTCTCCCGCTACTCCTCTCTTCTGACCTGTCACCACCATAGCCTGGTTACCTCCCTAGAGGCTAATCACTTGGGGTGGAGAGGGTGCTGGGGAGCTGGTGCAGGGGGAGGGCTCTTTGGTGGAGAGGGGGCTAGGAAGCTGGTGGGGGGGATGACTGCTTCCCATGTGCGGGATGAGGAAGCTGGTCACCCATTGACATTAGTGCCGCTGCTGCTGTCACCACCAAAGCCTTGCTCTTTGCTCTCCAGGAAAGCAGGGCTGAACTTGTCACTGTTTTGAAATGCCCTGAAAGACAAGAAGTCCCCTGTGCTTTGGGAGGAGGCTACATTGTAGTAGGAATTCATCCTTGGCAGCTGAATAGCAATAAGAAATGCAAGTGTCAAGTTTGTATTCCTAAAATTAAAAGGACTGACTGCCGTTAATGCTCGTGGAGGGGCAGCATAACAGAGAGAGTATCTCCTCTCTCTCACACACACACATGCACGCTTGTGGCTGGGCAAGGCAGTTCTAAGAGGGTTCAGATGTCCCTTCATGTTGACCAGATCTCTGCCCGAACTTAGATCTTACCAAGAGAGCAAAAGGGTCCACTTTGCCCTGCCGAGCATGCACGCGGTGTGTGTGTCTCTGTCTGTCTGTCTGTCTGTCCTGTGTGTAAACACACACACACAGACTCCTTCACTCTCTCCCTCCAAGATATGAAACTCTGTAAAATAAATAGGCGTAGGAAGTTCGGATCATCCGGTATCCGATACTACCGGTATTTTGGTGTACCAGCAGTATCGGATTATTCCGATATTTGGGGGGTACCGGTACTGGATCTTTTTACATTGCAGCCATTGAAATGAATGGCCGCAATGTGTTAAAAAAATAAAATTAAAAAAAACACTTTCCCTCCCCAGTCCAGACTGTGTGGGTGGAAGGGGGGACACCCCCCATCTGTCCAGCCTGGATTTTCCCTGAAGTCCCTGCTAGTGCGGGCTCTGGGCAGCCAACGGCGACCCAGAGCCCGCACAAACAGGAAGGTGTACTGGTACTAGGGTGATCCCTGGGGTGGGGGGTGGTTTAGCACACACCACACCCCAGGGATCACCCTACCTCCCCACCCAGGGATTGCCTACCTTTTGGCGCTCTGGGCGGTGGTGGCGGCGGAGGTGGCAGTCCGGCGGCTTCAGCGCTGGCTGTGGCTGCCGGCTTCAGCGCTTTCTAGGCCTTCTGGGCAAACCCAAAAGTTCCCCAGAAGACCTAGAAAGCACTGAAGCTGGCAGCCACAGCCAGCGCTGAAGCTGCTGGACCACCGCCCGGAGCACCAAAGGTAGGTGATTCCTGGGTGTTAAACCACCCCCCACCCCAGGGATCACTCTAGTACCTGCTGGTGTGGGCTCTGGGTCACCAGCGGTGGCCCGGAGCCCGCACTGTAGGGACTTGTTAAAATAAATTTTTTTTTAAAAAAAAATCCAGGGTGGGGGGGTGCCCCCCCTTCCACCTGCACAGCCTGGGATGGGGGGAGGTATTTATTTATTTTCCATTGAAATCAATGCAATAAATCCGACACCGGTAATCCGGTAACCCGGTATTTTGCCTGATGTCCCACCCCTAATAAACTCTTCTCAACAGTCCTGCCTGCCCCACCCACACAGAGACCTCTCCCCCAATTAAATATGGAGATTGATGACCATGAAAGGGGGAGGGGGCCAAAAAAGGAAGGAGGTGGGAGAAAGGTAGACTAATACTTTGCACAGGAAAGTGTTTTGTTTTTTTTTTAATGATTAATCAATAGAAAATCAGACACATGACATTAATGCAATTACAGGATGAACTCGGGTATCTGCACGAGACAGAAGAGCAGGGAACAACTTAACAGCTATGACACAGTTCATTCATTCTGCCCCCCCCCTATAAACTCTGAGGCAGCTACAGGGACCTTCAATGCTGCATTGCCTCTTTTTATTAGTGGCTTTTATTAAAAGCTATATGGACTTTCCACCCCCAACCTTGGACCTATAGAGCCCTTTAATTCCCTCTTACCAACAGAATTAACCCTTTCATTCACTGTGCCCTCTTCAAACAGACAATGACTTCACTAGCAGTGACCCCATGGGCTGCAAAACACATCCAAGTAGCCCTACTGAAAGGAGTAATTGATGTGGAGTGTGGCCCCTGTTTCAGCTGCTGTGGAAGGCAATGACCCTGTAGCAGTGAAAAATTCTTCTGTTTAGGGGTTTGAGAGTCACCTTCTACCTAGGACAAGTTCTCAATCCATACTGTTTGTTTGCATCCCAGGAAGGATTTTAATTTTTTTTTAAAAATCCCATATAAAATTCAAGTTTGCATGTGATTCTCCCCCCCGACCCCCTTCAAATTAAACCCCAACCGGGCAGCAGAGAAATATTTTTCTCTACATTTGCCAGCCACAAATGGGTAACTGGCTCCTGAGGAGTCCACTGTGATCTTTTCTGGAAATTGCAAACTGAAATTAAAGCTACTTAATTTTTCTGAAAAAAACAACAAATCAATAGCCACACATACCCCCCTCCCCATTAGAGCCCTCTGAAGCTGAACAATAAATCAAGGAGAGCTGTCTCCACTCCTCCTTCCTCCTTGAACTTTTGCTGCCCCTTACAATTCTTCTTCTTCTCAAAGGGAACAATTAGCCAAGCTGGGGGATGCAAGCCTGCCCGTAGCAGGTTTCAGGCTTTTCTCTCTCGGGGCCACTAGCAAGGGTGGTTTAAAGGGAGGTGGAGGAAGTTCTGCCTTGGTTAGGGAACTTATATTTAATCAGTAGCTTTAGCTAATCAATCAGTTAGGATAGTGTGCTCTGTTGCCACCTTTAGGTACGTGGGCTACCGTTAGCAGACTACTTATTCAGGAGCATCCAGAGGACTTTAATGGGGCTACTCTGGAGTAAGTAGCTCATGAGAGGTTTGTGGGGGGAGGAACGACTTTCTCAATTTCTTCTTAATGCTTGTTGGTTGGTTGCTATTTGACCCTAACTGTCTTGATAGTATCCCACCCTCCACCCCCACCATTTCTCTCTAAAGTTATAGGCTGCCCTGCTATTGAAATCACCACAACACTTGCATAGTTTGGGAAGTGGGGGGAGCATGTGCAAATTCCTGATTTAGCTGAACCCATCTGAGGAGGAGACGGGGAGAGAATAAGGCCGCTTTTAGACGAGCGGCGCTCCGTTTCGCGTCGGTGGCGCGCATATTTTGAAACTTCTGCCTGGTGTAATTAGACGAGACGGAAGTGGCTTAATATGCGCATATTACAGCGGAGGCGCATTTTTTAAGTGTGCGAATTAAATACCTCGATTATGAGGTATTTAATTCACGCACTTAAAAAATGCGCCTCCGCTGTAATATGCGCATATTAAGCCACTTCCATCTCGTCTAATTACACCAGGCAGAAGTTTCAAAATATGCGCGCCGCCGCCGCGAAACGGAGTGCCGCTCATCTAAAAGTGGCCTAAGTGTCCCGGGCTCATTGGAACTTGTTACATCCATTTGTGTGAATCCATAAATCTCTCTCCCTGCCCCCCACCCCATGAGCTACGTCCCCACCCCATGAGCTACGTCCCCATCACCTGGAGGAGGTGGTTAGAGTTGTTCTGGAGCTTGGCAGGTTTTCCTCCCATCCAGCCCCACCTCCAACTTGCCCATTTGTTGACATTCTCCCCCAGTCAGAACCAGGAGGCAAGGGATGTCAGCTGTACGCCTGGCTGGCTGCGAGGAGGGAGGCAAAGATGGGGCTCGAACACTGCACCGTTCACATCAGATTGAATTGATTAACTGGAGAACAGCTTAAAAGCCCCCAAATGTAAAGGCTGCAGCACCTGGGTCCAGATGCAACTGCCCCGAGTGAGGGCTCGGGAGAGCAGGCTGGGGGGGTTAGGCAGGCTCTGTCGCAAGGGATGGGAGGTTTTGCATCCCGGGGATCTGGGCTATCCGCCACACTAATTTAACTGCAGGGGTGGGGACAGAGTCTGAAGGGAGGCAAAGGACCAGGATCATGTGGCTCACAAGGCACATCTCATGTACCCAAAGATGTCCTTAATTTATCTTGCGCAGAAACATAAATGCACCTAAAAATGTCACCCCCTTTTCTCACATCATATTTGCCCCTACACTAGGAATAAGGCACAGACACAAAGGATATGGGTAAAACTGGCTGCAGCTGTTTTATTGAAGCTGAATTTAATTAATAACCTGTTAAGAAACAAGAAAGCCAATTCAACTCCATTAACAACCATGAATAATGGTGGATAGAATTATAAGCCAATTACCGTACTTCAAATCTTTCCCATGCCAAATTGTGAGGCAAGTTGGTATATCTAATTAATCAACCCCATTTCAATTAACCAGCCAATTAGATTCTGATTAAAATTAGACCAAATTAACTTGGGTGAATAACAAAGGGGGGATGACGAGATGCTATAACTTAACCCTTCAACTATCTCTAATCTTCTCCCCCCCCCCCCCCCCCCCCCNGAGATGATATAACTTAACCCTTCAACTATCTCTCCCCCCCCCCGCATTCAGTACCATAATGCCAACCATTCTGGATTGGAGATACTGGTCCAATCCCCATCCAATGGACCGACTTGATCCATTGGTTCCAGAAGGACAGACGCTGCAGATGCAAACTTCGGGACCGCTTAAATCCTACCCGTATGCACACAACGCCTACCCTTCCTTTCTGTGATAATTTGGGGCGCCCATCCCTTAAATTACCTACCAGGTACAACTCGCAGAATGAACCCCATCATCTGCCCATACCCCCAGGCTATAAAGCCCTTACTAGTTTAACCCTATGGTACTGAACACCGCCACAGCCACGACAATTAAAACAGGCCTACACATCCAACCCCGACATCTCCAAACTTAACGGTACCATGAGTAAGTCGAAAACCCTTCTTCGAGGGAAAAATTCCTTCCTGATCCCACATTAAATAGGTGACCGGATTAAATCCACGGTACCAGTCAAGAGGTGGGTGGGTGGGCTTCTTCAGCGCGCCGCCAACCAAGTGACGGGCTGCACGGCACGCTGGACCAAGTGGCCTGACCTGGCCAATCAGGAAGGTGCCTTTTCATGCCTCAACCCCAAGTCTTGCAAGCTGCAATCCCACAGGCAGATTGCAGCTTGCAACGCCACAGCCAGCCTCCCCTGATCCCGTGCTTGGAGGGAAAGCTCACAGGACTTCCTGGTGCCCCATTCCTCAAGGGGGTGGGCCCAAAATCTCCCACAGCGCACAAGGCGCTTAGCGGGGGGATTTCTGTGCATATTTCCTTTTAGGCTCATGTTATCTGCTTATTTTTGCATTCTCGCATACACATTAGGCACGTTTTATGCCCCTCTTCTGTCCTGGCTCCATCTGCAGTGGCTAGGGCGGTGGAGCCAAGCAGGTGGGCTCCTGCCTCCGACCTGCTGTGGCAAGGGAGCCAGGGATGGCAGAGCTGTTTGAGTGGGCAGACTTCCACCTCCACCCCAGCCAGGGAGCCGGGGTGGTGTCTGGGGAATGCATGCCTGGCAGGTGTTGGGGACCCTGCTTCCATTAGTTCTTCATCTTGGCAGTGCCAAAGTCACAATCCCTGATATCTCAGTGGTATGCCTGGAGGACTGATCTGCTGATCCATGCACACTTTCCCAATCAGACTTGGGTACCTGGTCATGCACATTAAAAATGTGCATCTTGGCTGAAACATTTTCAGCAGAGCATTCTGACATGCCCCAAACATGCAGGCAAATAAAATATATGCATAAACGTGGTACGTGTGAAAGTGCCCGGTAGGCCCTTTCAAATGTCTTTTTTCAGAGCGCACAGAGCTAGGGGCGAATTGACCATAGGAGGCACCAGTAAGAATCCTCGTGGGCCAGGGGCTCCCATGGGGCCAGACCAGGCCAGGCTGCCCAGGCAGAGGCAGACAGCATCTCCGGCCTTTCTGACTTTTCACAGCCCACCCCGATTGAATTCAGGCAGCCCCGCCTTGTGTGCCCCGACCACCAGCTTTCCTAGCCCCATGCCCCGCCCCCACTGCACATGTGATGGAAGCAGTGCATGCGCATAGCCAAGTTCGGCACCCATGTGCATTTTGCATTACTGCTGCCGTGTGCATGCTGCTGGTGCTGCTTAGTCATCTGAGACCCTCAGGAAAGAGCCCCAGAAAGCTTGTCCTAGCGCCCCCACCCCCCCGGGGTCAGGATTGGTGAGTGCAGGGAGGGCGCTCTGTGTGCACAGCAGCTGCTGCTGCTGGCCACCTACAAAGCTGAGTATCCCTCGGCACCACTTGGCATCCAGGGCTGGAGGGAAGGAAGGCTGCTATGTGCTAAACCTGGCTGGCCATGTTCCCAGCTTGGACTTTGGGGGAAGGAAGCACTGAACCCCCTTGGCCAGAGATTGAAACCTGGCTCCAACTGTGAGTAGCTCCCTTGAGTAAAGCAGACAGAGCCTGGGATCATTCTCCACCTCCCCAAACCAGATCTGCCCACCCATGCACCTTTTTCAGCAGTGGGGTTACTTCCCCTGCTCTGCTGGTGGCTCTGCACCCCTTGTCCCCAGTCATATGCTGCTGGGACACCCCCGCCCACCAGCCTTGGATCATCTTCATGGGAGCCCCCCTGTTGCCCCCACCTTGATACTCAGACCCCCAGAAGTACACGGGTTGGGACAATTGGAGGATTACATTATATGCCCCCATATCTGGGATCGCCCCTCTCAAGACCCCCAGAATTTACCCTGTCCCTTTGTAGCTATGCATACCGCTTTCGGAACACTATTTCCTAAATAGATTATTTATCTATTTAGATTATATATATATATATATATATATATATATATAATTCCTAAAAGACTATATATATAATCTTTATTTGTCACGACCGTTTGGTCGGTGCAAAAAGCAAAATACAATAAAATTATAATATATAATACATAAAACGATAAGATGAAACAACGATCAAGAGACAAGTACCTAGAAGTCATGGTCATACCACATAAATTACCATTTAGCCAGAAAAAACAAAAGCTGATCGACCAAAACAATTATCCCAAAATGGATCTAAAAATAAAGGAGCACCATCTGACAAACATTAACTCTGGACCCCTTTTTTTGGGGCCAGCATGAAAAGGTAATTGGCCGCCCTAAACATTACCCTTTGATTTGCGTTAGCCAGAATTTACCCAAGTCTTTGTTCCCGTTGTTGCCCTAAAACCTCGGGACGAAACAGTACCCTCTACTTATAACAGATGTCGGCAGTTAATGGGCAATCGAAGAGGTAATGATTTAAATTCTCTACATGACGCTTACAGTCACATGGTCTCTGAGAATAAGGGATCCCATTCAGATGGCCCTCCAGAAGTTTCGAGGGCATTAACTGGAACCTGGCCAATGTAAGGGCCTTTCTAAGAGCGAAATTTGATAAATTAACAAGATATGGTTCCAAATGATGGACTGTGTTTAGCTTCCCATAAAAAGGGGCAACTGCCAACTCGGCGGCCTTGGCCATATCCTGTTGTTTGTGAATATCAGTTAAATGAGTCCTAAGAAGGCTTTTCAGTGGACGGGCAGGGTATCCCTCAAGAGATTTTAGTGAGAAGCCAATTTTACTCAATAAATTACAGATACCTTTACGCCAAGAATTATTATAGATAGAGTTCTCTTGCTCTACCTAGCAAGCGTAAGGCAAGCTTTCTCTGGACATCTCTATAAGTCTTACCCAAAATTTGCAGATAGTCACTTGAGTCCTATGCTCAACTGAAAGTGTACCCGTTTCTGTCCTCAAAAAAAAAAAAAAAAAAAAAATTACAGGCGTAAAATGAGGGGGCCTTAGAATTGTTCTCAAAATTTTATTTTGGAGCACCTCCAATGTGTGAACATCAAAGCCCCACAGTTCAGCTCCGTACAGAATCTGGGGCATAAGTTTTTGAGTTAGTAACTGGAGGGCTGGTTTTACCAACCTTCCACCCTGGTGGTCCAGAACCTAATAATGTCCCCTCTTGTCTGTTGAACTTTCAGTTTGGAGGCTGCAACTTGATGCATCCAGGAACCTGAGGTGGCAAATATCAGTCCTAAGTACCTAGAGCAGGTGTCACGCTTCATCTTAATATTATCAAGTTCCCATCTGAGTGTATACCCTTTTCGAGAATACCACTATCTTGGTTTTAGTAAAATTTATCTTTAGTTTTTCTTTACAGCAAAAGATACTCAGGACCGTCAACACCCTTCTCAGGCCATTTTCCGCCACAGAGAGCACCATCATATTGTCTGCGTACAGAAGAATGAGGAGTGCCCTCTTACCAATGTAGGGTGGTAAAGTTGGCTCATTTTTGTAAGCATCCACTATATTTACATAAAATTTAAAGAGAAAGGGGGCCAGCACACACCCCTGTTTTACACCTTGACACACAGGAATAAGGTCAATTAAATGCCCCAAATGGGACAAGCGAACCCTCATATAAGTAAACAAATGCAGCCCTCAAACTAAAAATAAAACACACCTGTCGAGGTTAGTGGAAGCCAACTTCGTCCAAAGATGATCTCTATTTATGACATCAAAAGCCGATTTTAAGTCGACAAAAGCGGCAAAAAGATTGCCATTCCTATTTTGCATATACTTGTTTATCAGGTGCTCCATTACAAAACAATGATCAATAGTAGCCCGACCTGATTGAAACCCAGCCTGTTGCTCATGGAATAGATGTTCTTTCTCTGTCCAAGATTCCAATCTTGCCAACAGGTACTTCCCATATAATTTTGCCACGACATCTATCAAACTAATAGGTCTATAGTTTGCTGGATTTTCTATTGGGCATTTTTTGAAAATAGGTATAACAGTGCTAATGTTCCATCCGGTGGGAAATGTCCCAGTGACATTTATACTATAAAAAAATCTTGCAATAATAGGTATCCACCACTCTGTTTTCCCTGAACAATTCAAAAGGGATCCCATCTTCTCCCGAGGCCTCCTCAAGAGCAAGCCGCTATTAACTTATGAATTTCCAATTCATCAACAGGTTGCCATTTGGGACAGTCGGCTAGACGCAAATCAATACTAGGGGTGGAGTTCTCACCTTCCACTTCTGCAAAAATTTTACTATAGTATTTTTGCCACACCTGGGGAGATATCCCTGAGTTCCCCAGTTGAAACCATTCAGAAAAACCTTTTTTTAACTAAACTCCAAAACGTTATACCATCCTTTTGTTCAACTGCTTTTCCCAATTTTACCCATTGATCCATGTAGTAAAACTTTTTTTCTTTTCCCTGCTCCTTCTCCTAAATGTGGCTCTTACTAACCTCAGCTCACTTAAATTATCTCTACCCAAATTCAATTTCACCTTTTCGGGCTGCTTGATTTACCTTCTGCTTGAAGTTGCTACATTCCTTATCAAACCATGAAGCTACTTCAGGCCTGGGATTTTCATGTGGTACATATTCCACGCTATCCCTAATAATAGCAATGTGGGAATTAAACAAGACTGGGATCCTAGCGACATCAATTTGAGGATTTTGTATATGAGCCTTAAGATCCAAACATGACCTTTCCCCGTAATATGGTTAGCAACTTTATAATTCCATCTAATACTCCTCCCCCGCCCGCCATATATTTTAGAAGGAGCCAAAGTGGGCTATCCAGAATTTTCAGACCCCGATGACCTTACTTTAGGTATCCTTCCTAGTTTAACCACAATCGGGAAGTGATCACTTGCCCCAATTGGGATAACCTCAAATTCCGAGAAATTTTCGATGTGCAACAAGGGGATGCAAATGTAGTCAATAACACTGGCACCTATTTCCCTTCACAAAAGTAAAGGCACCATAGTTATCTGTTTCCATCTTCCCATTAAGGGTACACCAGTTTAATTTATAGACACATTTCAAAAACTGCAAACCCTTTGCATTACAAATCCTATCCCTTGAGGTTCGTTGACTAATTCTAACATCATAATCTGATTCTAAATCCAAACTTTCCCTAATCAATAAATCAGAATTACCTATTCTTGCATTCACATCCCCCATCAAAACAGGGACGTGTTTAGGTTACCTTTCCCCCCAGTCTTCAATGAAATTACCCAAATCATACCAAATAGGGGATCTCTCCTTTATGCTCCTAGAACAGGGGAGATATATATACATTAATAATTCTCACCCCTTCCCCAGTTGCCTCCATAAATTTAATAGCTATGGTGTGCTGGGGGGGGGGAGGGGGATTACAAATTCCTTCTGCTACCATCTTCAAATTTGATCTAGCTAAAATAGCCAAGCCCTCTACCGCTCTACCATATTTAGTGTCTCTAATAGCTGGGGGAGACCCAGACTCTGTACCCGGGGATTTCAAGTCGCACTGTATCCACCAGCTATGTTTCCTGTACGCAGATAATATCATGTTTTTAACAACAAACTCCCGCCCCCTTTATCCCAACACGCCTTCCAGCCATGGACATTCCAAGACACTAGCCCTATGCTATATCGATGGGCAATCTGTCATTTAGGGAAATCCTCACTGACCTCCCTACTACCAACTGCCATAACTTCAGTCTAGATGGCCTGGGAGTTTTAATGGTAATAGATAAATCACCAGGTTTCCCAGTAGGAGTAAACATTTGATTTCTTCTGTCACCTATCTCTGTTTCTTCAGAACAATGAACCAGTTCTTCAAAAAGACTGGCTTTCGGGGATGGCGTAGAGAAATATCCTTATACATATTAGTCTAGATCCTTTCAGTGCTTTTATTGGCCCAAAAGAGTTAAAGGGGTTTTTACGGCATTACCCAGTTGTATTGGCGTATGGTCATCACCCTTGGCCCCTTGGGAAAATTTCGGCATTTTGAAATTAACCTAAATTGCTTTGATAAAACCATGAGAGGAAGGAATGTGCACAGCACTACAAAGAAAAGCCTGAGTATCACAAATTCATCCAGAGGATAGAAACAAGTAGGGAATGCAGTAGTGAACGCAAGTAGCAAACGCAGTTTGAAGTTTGGATTTTGGACCGAACTCAACCAGTTCGGTCAACCGAAGCAAACTCGATTTTCGAACTCGATTTTCGAACTGAACTGAATTTCCGAACTTGGTTCTGTTCGCCCATCTCTATAAAATAATATTCGATTTAGTTCTGTGGGGTTTTAATTCCCTAACCCTGTTCGGAAGTTCAAAGTTCGGACTGAACTCAAATAGTTCGGTTGACCTAACTGAACTTCCAAACCGAACTCGATTTTTGAACCGAACTGAATTTCCGAACTCTGTTCTGTTCTCCCATCCCTAGAAACAAGGCACAGGAAATATTTATCCATCATGGTCTGAAACATCACTTTAAAAATAATCCTATTTGGTGAGCAGTGCAGGGCTGAAACCCCACACTGTGGAGACCACTACAAAGTAGAGGCTGTGATGAGGGAGCCTGTGGGCATGCTAGCCTATGAACCCAGCCTTGTTGGCTGTCCTGAGCACCATCAATGCATGGCAGGGTGTGCTAAGAGGGGTGTGTTAATCATGCTATTCCCACCACCTCTCATGTGCTTGATCACTACTCAGTAGTGATAAATAATAAAGATAATAAATAGAATAAATATTGTCCAGTACTTTTCCTGGCTAGGCTTCATGGAGGAGTTTAATTTTGCTGTGGTGCTGTCACTGTGCTGGATTGCTACCGTGTTTAATGCTTTAAAGTATTTTGGTGTCTGTGTGTTTTTCTTTGAATGTCACATTGTGGGTATTGCATGCTCTCTCCTGAACTGTGTATGCCTCCTCACCCTCTGTAAAACTCTGTGCAGTATTTATGGTGTGTCATTTAGGATTTCACATAATTCTGTTGGGTTTTGTAGCATTTTAGTTGTGGTTTATTCTGTGTGTATATTTCAGATATGTTGTTGAATTGCACCTTAAGTAAGTATGGTACTGGAAATTTCTGTAATCTGGGCTAGCTGTTATGGTACTTCTGCTTTCTCTGCTTCTGTACTCCTGCCATTGAACACATTGCCTGTTGGTGGTTGTTGGAGACAGGTCCCTGCCCAGTGGGCTTACAATCTAAGAAGGACAAGTCCTGATTGCCCTCATGCACACTGGACTCACTTGACTCTGTTGTTTGATGAAAAACCTTTATTTATTTTAAAGAAAGAGATAGGTTTGCCTGGTTTTATCCAGGGCAGATTTGGGGGCGGAGGGGAAAGGTTTGTGACTGCTTTGTGCCCCCTGTGTGCCCACATGCAACACTTGGCTCTCTTGTGGTTTGCTAAAACTGCTTTCCTTGTGTGCCTGTACTATTCCTTGTGCGCACAGGGTCAGCCTTACCACAGGGCGGCTGCCCCGAGCTCCTGGCCACGGGCCCTGTCTGTCTGACAGGGAGCAAGGGAGAAGCAGAGGTCCCGCTTTTCCCTCACTCCCTGGCCCGTTACAATTTCCAGTGGTGGCGGGCGTGGTGACAAATTCAATATGCTGCTCTGGCACCCAGTGCGACCCGGGAGCTGATGAGTGGGCCTGGCATGGGGCCCAGGTCAGCGGCGGTGGAGTCAGTCGGAATGGTGGTGGTGGTGGAAAATGAGGTAAGTGCCCCCCCAAAATGGCTGGGCTTGTGGATGAGCAGAGGGGAGTGCCGCCTCAACCTATCCACAAGCCCAGGCAGTGCCCCCAGACTAAGCCGGGGAGCACCCCTAGGATTGCCGGCAGCTTTGCCACCAGTAGCAGAAGAGGGTCCCACACTTCTCCCCCACCCTGGGCCCCACAAGCCGTATGACCAGTCCTGTGCGTGCATGTTCTATTCCATTTATCATGATCATGTATATGTGCAATTTGATTATTGGAGGGGGGGTAGTGGTGTTTTCTCAAAATGAATTAATTTGCTTCAATTACATTTGCTGCTGCTGCTCTGGCTTGTATTATTGGAGTTTAATAAACCCTTGTCTTGAGGGTCAAGGTCTATATTCAGTGTAGGTTTTTTATTCATTGCATATTCCATGGCAATGTCAAAATTCCCTTTTGCTCCACCTACCTTTGACTGTGCCCACAACATGGCCCACTTCCAGAATATTTTCCAGGGCTGTTTTAAGTTCCCAATCCACCCCTGCATGAAGAAGATTCCCTTTCCCACAGTCTGCTGAGGTGATCATCTTCTCTCTGCTATTGGGAGCTAATCCAAAACGGTGGGGACTCAGTCAGATAGAACCACCTAGAGACCTCCTTGGGAGGTCTCTAGGATTCGCTGGCACCTCATGTACAGAAAGATGTTTAAATGATTCTTGGGGGTGACATCATTCTAAACCATGGGCATGGAACTGGGATAAACTATGGCTCTGGTAGCGTGATCAAGAGTGAGCATTGCTGAAGTTGACAGATTGGGCTGCAGGGACAGTATTAAGGGAGTAAGGACCACAGGGCTAGAGTTCAGCCAGTGGGGACTTTTGGGCACAGCTGGAGTGAGCTAGAGCTGCAATGCCTTGGGGGGTGGGAGCAGTTGCAGTGCACTAGTTGTAGTACACTTGGGTTGCAGTGCACTCTACCTGTGTGCTATCTCTGTCATGTGACAGCTGCTTTCCAAATAGTTACTAAAAATCTAATTCCAAGTATTTCAGCAAGTATTTCCAAAAATATATTGGTGTATCCCTTCCTCCACATTCTCCCTGCCAACCACTGCTTTGCAGTCCCAGGGCTCTAGGGGAAGGCAGATCTTGTGCAAAGCTGGGATTAGGCAACACTGACTGGCTCTGCTGGTTTTTATATATATATATATATATATATATATATATATATATAAAATCTCCAGTGAGAGGCTTCTTTTGAGTAAAGAGCAGATACAAACTCTGACTTTAAAAATGTAAAAAACAAATACTGTAACACAAAAGTAACGGTTGATCCTAAAAGAGTGATTAAAAAAACCCAAGTGTCTCCTGTAACAGAGAGAGCTGCCTGTCCAATGAGTGAAACTGAGTCCAGTAGCTCCAATGTGAAATGAACATTCTGCCATTTACTCTGCTGCTGAGAAGTTTGGGATAGGAGAGAAATTTTCAATCTCTGCAGTCAGTAGATTTTGTCTCAATTTTTAAATCCTGATGACTGAACACATAGGTGAGGGCTATCGGTTTGAGCTGTCCGACATTTAATGCTCTGAAATTGTGCTGCATTTCCAGAGGAGAAATACAAACCATTCTGGCTGGAAAGTGAAACTCTAGTAGACTGGGAATGGAACGGGCGGTTATTTGAACTAATCTGACCTTAACTGTTACTTGCTCACAATGCACAGAATAATAAGTTGAAAATAAAGGGAACAAAGGCAACTTTCAATTTTATCGCCCTTCAGTTTTCACTTGTTTTTCCACCCTTCACCCACTGGGGAAAAAAAAGAGACCTTTAGCCCTTGCAAATTATAGAAAATGTGCCACTGCACAATGGTTCCACAGTGCTCCTTCCTGGCTGGAAGAACTCAATGAGGGGTTGCTTGGGGATTATTTTCCATCATACCGAGACCTCTTGTGTGGAGTCCCGCATGGTTCTGTTTTGTCCCCTCTCCTGTTCAATGTGTACATGTAGCCGCTCAACAAGGTGGTTGGGTGTTGACGTGCAGTGTCATCAGTATGTGGATGACACGCAGCTTTACCTCTTTTCTTCATTAGGCCTGCCAGTCTCCGTGCTTACTCGGTGTCTGGCATCTGTGGGGGACTGGATGAGGGTTAAGCAACTGAGGCTGAATCCCGACAAGACGGAGGTGATGATGGTGGGTAAGGCAGTGGAGATGACGGCCCCCATTATTGATTAAGTTTGTCCACTACTGGTCTCCCAGGTGCGGAGTCTGGGGCGTGCTCCTTGATTCGCAACTCCGCTTGGATGTTCAGGTGGAGGCTGTGGCAAGGAGAGCTTTTTGCCAATTACATCTGGTGCGATGGCTTTGGCTGTATGTTTCGGACTCTGACCTGGCCACTGTCATCCATGCTTTCATCACCTCTAGGCTGGACTATTGTGATGCACTCTACGTGAGGCTACCCATAGTGACAGTTGGGAGACTGCAGATGGGCCGCCACATTCTGCACCACCTCTTGGTGGGCACTTATCTATTTTGTACATTTAAAATTATTAACATAATTAGACAACACAAACAGACAGCAAAGTGCATTTACTGTGCTTGACAGGGCACCCTTTCCAAGGTACCATCATCTCAGTAGTGAGACAAACTGGATACGTACTGAAATGGCATACAATTTACAGAATGAGCAGATAGCCCTTCCCAAGGTACTTCCCAATCACCTGAAGGTACTTGATTAACTCCTGTAGAACTGATTACCATGTACTGAACAAATAGGGAACACATCCCAACATAGTGTAATCCCTGTGAAGCACAGTAAATGCACTTTGTTGTGTATTCGTTGTCTAATTATGTTAATAATTTTAAATGTACAAAATAGATGTGACCATGGTTACTTGTTAAGTAATGAAGCTATGGATTGTAAGGTAGTAGATATATTATGGTTATGTACATGCGTTTTGCTATATGTGTTGTAGGTGTGATTGTGTTTAAATTTCTCTGTTTTGGGGGTTTTATGTCTTGTGCATTTACGTGGTTTTTTTAAACTGGTAATTTTTTTGTTTCTTGTGGTTTTTTCCTTGTTGTTTGGTTAGTTTTTTGTTATGATGGTTGTTGACTTAAGTTTTGTTCTCATTGTATGTTATTGGTCAGAGGGCTTGACATGACAAACACTTCATCTCCACACCTAACGCCATCCCCTGCTCTGCCTAGCAGACCTGTCCCCTCAGTATCCTCCAACCAAACCCCTCCACTCAGTACCCCCTTGTTCCTCAACCAAACCCCTCCCTTCAGCGATCCCCACTCCTCCAAGCACCCACTCATCCTACACCCCAACCCTCAATACCTCTTGATCCCCACACCTAACAGCATCCCCTGCTCCCACAACCAGCTCTGTGAAGCACAAACCTTGGTTCCCTAACCAAACCCCTCCCATCAGCAATCCCTGCTCCTCATACCACCTTTTCCCTCGTGTGTCCTCTGGGTTGTCCCACCAAATCAGTTATCACACTTTGTGTCTACAGTTATGTGGCTGCTGATAGGTACCCCTCCCTTCAGTGATCCCCACCCCTCCAAGCACCCCCTGATCCTGCACCCCACCCCTCAGTAGCCCTTGCTCCACACACCTAAAAGCATCCCCTGCTCCCTCCCCTCAGCAATACCTGCACCTCATACCACATATACCTAATACCATTTCCCTTGTGCTCAGGATCGTCCCACCGAAGCACACACTTATTGCTGACTGCTCAGAGTTTCAGCTGTCTGAAGCAGAAAGCCTTTGTGATGTCAGCAGGTGCTTAACTGATCAGCTGGTGACATAAGTGAAGCACAAAGCTGAAAACTCCGTACGTACTGAGCATGTGTGAACCAGCAGAACTGTTATTTGATCACTAATAACTTGGTTTTGGCTGCATCAATCAGTATCATATTTTACAAGCCCTTGTTATTGATCTCATTCTCGAAGCCTGTGAAGTTTGGGGGCTCCACTCATCCAGGGGGAGGGGATATTGATGATTCAAATATGCGAGGACGGTGTAAATTTTGACCCCAATAAATTAACGTTTAAGCAGTTATAAGATTTTATTTTCCTAATGGATCTTTTTCAAACTTTGTGGATATGCTGGTCCTCACAACTTACAGCCATGGTTAAACTTTCAGAAAGGTAGGTCAAGCGGTTTCCTCAAAATCGGGTCTTCAGCAGTCCCCTGTTTATAATGAAAAAACAGTGGCTGTGCATTTAAGTTTCTTCCAGCTACCACTGGAAGAAAATCCTAAAGTACAACTTAGACTGTGTGTGCACTTGTGTATACAATGAGAAAGGGAAGGACTCCTAATTCAGCCTCTGGGACAGGTGACCCTGATAGAGGGCGAGGCTGTGGGTGTGGACATGTGTCTGGGGGAGTTGTCAAGCTCACTGCCACTTCTGTCACTGCTGGCAACCCACAGTCCAAGCTGAAGAGACCTTTTTTTTTTTTTTCTCCTCAAGGTGGCAGGTCTTATCAGGGGAACAGGCTGCAGCAGAGATCTCGGGAGTGGCATCTAGTGTGTAAGGCAGGGAGCCCCAGCCTTCCACTAGTAGCAGTGGCACTGGAGGAGGGAGCCAAGGACAAGGGGGGTTGTGTGCTGCTGCAGCAGCAGCAGCACTGCACCCCCCCCTCCTGAAGCACCAGTAGCTGGCACTGCCAGCAGTGATTTTTCACTGGGGGCAGCAGCAGATATTAGTATGCGGAGCTGAAGCAATGATGATGATGATGTGGGTACTATTGCTGGAAGTGGGGCAACCACCTTTTCTGGGAAGCCTTCTCAATCTGGAACCTCCTCCAGGGATTTTGAGGATTTGGAGGAGGATAAATTTGAGGGCATCCTTCACCTTGGCAGCAGCAGCCCAGCTTCAGTAAATATCAGCAGGGCATCCTCTCCTCTCATGCTGCAAGGTAGTAGCAGCAGCAGCTTCAGCATGGGTGATGTCATGGAACTGGGTAGAAATGAGAGGAGCGAGGAGGAGGTGGAAGGAGACTCCTGTTGATGCTGATCCCCCTATGGCCACATTGGGGACAAAGGCAGTGGCCCTGAGAGACAGCACGAGGGGTTCATGAGGGCTCCCCAAGGGGCCTGTGTGGGGTTGCTTCAAGGTAGTGATCCTAGGTGACAGCAACTGGGTGGTCTGCCTTCACTGTGGTAAGGTAGTGTACTGTGGGAATAAGAGAGGGAGTTTAAGTAATCCATGTCTCTCCCTATGTCCCCTCTCCTTGTCTCCCTCCTCCGTGTCTATTGGATTGTAAGCCGTAGGCAGGGACCACGTCTATCTTATTGTTCTGTAAAGCGCCAGGTACATAGCTGGCACTATACAAATGCTTATAATAATAATAATAATGGCACGAATTCCCACATGAGGATATGCCATAGGGCTTTGCTGCTGCAAGAGACATTAGAGAGTGTGGACAGGAGTGGGTTTTCAGCTGCAGCAGGCACAAGCAGCAGCAGACTTTCCTCTTCTGCTCATGACAAAGGGAAGGAGGGACAGTAGCAGCAGTTCCCACCTTTTATTTATTATTATTAAACATTTATAAAGCGCCAGTAACAACCTGGCGCTGTACAGAACATACAATCAGCTGCGGTCCCTACCTGTGGCTTACAATCTAAAAGACAAGGAGAGGGAGACAAGGAGAGGGGACAGCGGGAGAGACATGGGAGAAGACAAACAAACATTCAGGCGGATGCGAAGTCTCAGGTGCGTGTACTTGGCTTGGTTACAAGGTGGTCGGTAGCAGCAGTCAGCAG
>QEPC01014434.1:1603510-1655685 GCA_003113815.1 Sphenodon punctatus | reverse complement strand
CCCCCCCCACTCCCTCAGGAAGCCTCCTCCTGATGAGACTTCGTCATGTCTTTAAAGATATGCATGGCCTGGGCCATCATTGTCCACTCCTCTCACCCTAGTGGCCTTTCCACCTCAATCTCCCCCTCTGAGGATACCTCATGCAGGACCTGCCTCTGCTCCACCAGATGCTCCATGGTGCTATAGGTAGAGTTCCACCTGGTGCACACATCCTGCATGAGGCAGTGCTCCTGCGCCCCCAGCACCATCTGCTTCTCCTTCAAGACGTGACCACCCTTCATGCTCGTTAAAGTACTCTGTAATCTTCCTGCCCTTCTTGATTAACAGTTGATTTCTCCCCCAGGCCCATGGAATCCCTCACCACCAGGTGAAGGGTGGCGGCAGCACAGGGGATGTGCTAGAACCCGCCCTCCAGTGCTGCTTTCTTCATGGTCACACCATTATCGGTTACCATGAACCCCTGGGAAAATGGGGCTTCCTCCCGTAGCCACTCCTCCACCATGGTGTCCAAGACTCCCCTTATGTTGATGGCAGTGTGGCTCTCGTCAAAGACCTGGGTGTGAAGCAGGGTCCACCTGTACCCTGCTCACCCCTGCTGCTCCTCCTCCTGCCACCCGCAGCTGCAAGGGATCTCTCTCCCAAGGGACAAGGGTCCCTGCACATCACACAGTGAAAAAGGAAGAGAGTGAAAATTCAAACACTGCACACCCAATGTACTACTGAATAATAATCTTTATATATGGAACAATTCTGTTACTTAGGCCGCTTTTAGACGAGCGCGGCGGCGCCCGCGCTTGTTTCTTAAAAAAGCCGGCAGCCCGTTCTACACGAGACGCTGCCGCCGAATACGCGCATGCGCGGCTGACGTGCATCCATTTCCGGGCGTGAACTGACCGGGTCGGCGATCGAGGCTGGTCATACGCGGCCGGAAATGGATGCGCGTCGGCCGCACATGCGCATATTCGGCGGCAGCGTCTCGTGTGGAACGGGCTGCCGGCTTTTTTGAAAACAAGCGCGGGCGCCGCCGCGCTCGTCTAAAAGCGGCCTAAGTAACAGAATTGTTCCATATATAAAGATTATTATTCAGTAGTACATTGGGTGTGCAGTGTTTGAATTTTCACTCTCTTCCTTTTTCACTGTGTGATGTGCAGGGACCCTTGTCCCTTGGGAGAGAGATCCCTTGCAGCTGCGGGTGGCAGGAGGAGAAGCAGCAGGGGTGAGCAGGGTACAGGTGGACCCTGCTTCACACCCAGGTCTTTGACGAGAGCCACACTGCCATCAACATAAGGGGAGTCTTGGACACCATGGTGGAGGAGTGGCTACGGGAGGAAGCCCCATTTTCCCAGGGGTTCATGGTAACCGATAATGGTGTGACCATGAAGAAAGCAGCACTGGAGGGCGGGTTCTAGCACATCCCCTGTGCTGCCGCCACCCTTCACCTGGTGGTGAGGGATTCCATGGGCCTGGGGGAGAAATCAACTGTTAATCAAGAAGGGCAGGAAGATTACAGAGTACTTTAACGAGCATGAAGGGTGGTCACGTCTTGAAGGAGAAGCAGATGGTGCTGGGGGCGCAGGAGCACTGCCTCATGCAGGATGTATGCACCAGGTGGAACTCTACCTATAGCACCATGGAGCATCTGGTGGAGCAGAGGCAGGTCCTGCATGAGGTATCCTCAGAGGGGGAGATTGAGGTGGAAAGGCCACTAGGGTGAGAGGAGTGGACAATGATGGCCCAGGCCATGCATATCTTTAAAGACATGACGAAGTCTCATCAGGAGGAGGCTTCCTGAGGGAGTGGGGGGGGAGGGAGAGAGGAGGTGGAGGAGTGGCAGCTTGTACCAGAGGTGGTAGCCCTGGTACAGAAGTTGAAGGAGGGGCTGATTAGGTGGCTTGACCCTGTTCTATACAAGGAGGTTTACGTATTCACCATGCTGAACCCCAGGGTGAAGGTGAGCGTGGCAGCTCACACTGCAGACTTCTCCCTGAGGAAGCGTGCTCTGGTGGAGAGGGTGTGGGCAGTTGAGATGGTCATACAGCAGCAGTAGCAGCAGCAGAGCAGCCAGAAGGGGCAAAGCAGCATCAGGAGGACAGAGGTGGAGAGCACTCCCAGGAGCAGCAGCTCCTTGTCCACCAGATGCCCCAAGTGGACCACCCTAGGGCAGGCAGCATGGGCACATGTAATTGGGGAGGAGGTTGGTGGCAGCAGCATGCAGAGGGAGCAGGAGTCTGACACTGAGTGGGCAGTGGCAAAATATCTCAAGGAGCCGGTGGTGGATCCCAGCAGTGATCCCCTTCTGTAGTGGGCGGAGAAGGGGAAAATATGGCAGGCTCTGACCAGGGTGGCAGAGGAATTACTGTCCTGCCCACCAACCAGTGTGCCCAGTGAATGGGTGTTTTCAGCAGCAGGGGACATAGTGAGTCCCCACTGTTTGAGGCTGGCTGCTGGGTTGGTGGAGCAGGTCCTGTTCCTGAAGATCAGCCTGCCGCTGCTGGGTTTCCCTGCTCTGGTCATGGACCCATAGTGAAGGCGGGGGCACACTTGCAAGAGAGAGAGAGAAGCTCCCTGCTAATAGAACGAGAGATAGTGAGGGAGACACACTCCTGCTCATGCTGTCACCGGACGTATATGACCAGAGAGAGAGGAGGAGACAGAGAGGCTCCTCTCTGCTAGAACGAGAGAGAGAGAGAGAGCTGCTTTGAACCACTCCTGCTGCTGCTTTGAACCGCTGGTAGAATGCGAGAGACAGAAAGGCTCCCCGCTGCTAGAATATGAGAGGGAGGGGCTGGTGAGAGAGATGTATCCCATTCAAGCTGCCACCTGCCAGAACCAGAGAGAGAGCACATCTCATCTGAACTCATGTTCAATGCCCACATCCAGCAGCAAACCCACCAGAATGAGATGGAAATATATGTACCTGTGTACCTGCCTCCCTGCACCACCACCTATCACAATGATTGAATGAAGTGTGCCCAATCACGCACTGATTCTCTCTCTCTCTCTCTCCTATTCCCTGCTCGTTTGGGCTGTATGTCTTTCCCGTTTGGGGTGCTTCCTTCCTGGCAAACTTAGAGCCGATCCAGAACCAGGCCTTGCGATCTATTCTGGGGGTATCAAGGGGTACCCCGCAGGCAATTCTTAGACACGAAACAGGGAGTACAACTATGCATTCTCGTGCCCTCCAAGTAATGATTGGGTATTGGATTAGGGCTATTTTTTTCCCTTCTCAGGATCATTCACTCTTGGCATTGGCTGTAAGGTCAGGGCTGGTTGATGCTTGGGGTGGACAGATAGAAGCCGAGGTTAGGTTGCTGGGTCTTTCAAGGGAAGCTTTGGGGCCTCTTGGCCCTAGATAAGCTTTGTCCCTTATTAGGCGGAGAATCCAGGACCAAGAACTACACTCTGAAAGGTCCAGGTTGGCCGCCCAGAAAGTAGCACCCGAGTATCCCCTAGGGGGCCCTATGAACATCAGGACCAGCTACCTTTCTAGTTGGCAGGATTTAAATCAAGGTAGAGCCCTTGCATGCTTTTGCTGCGGTGTTTATCCTTCTGCACTTTTGGAAGGCCGATATAGAGGTACTCTAAGGGCTGGGAGGTTTTGCCGGTTATGTGATCTACGGGAGGTAGACTCCTATGAATGTATTTTTTTCTGATGCCCAGCCTTGAAGGGGCCAAGAGATGCTCTATTGGGCAAATTTATTCTGGCCCCTTTTGATTACAGGGGCATGGTGAGGGAGTTTCTTGGAGGGACGGATTCGACTTTATCTAGGACGGCAGCAAGGTACTGTCAGATTTTTATGCGCCTATGGTCCACACGGCTTGCTCAGGCTGAGGGAGAGGGATAGGTGCATTCTAGATGGAATGGGGATGGCCCCTCTGATGATTTGTTAATCTCCGATATTTTTCTGGTCGTTGTGGGCCACAGTGCCGCTTGTATTATTTTTTCTTAAACTTGTATTATGTATTATGTAGTATGCAAAATGTATATGTATATGCACGTGTTAAAAACCAAAGGTTAAACAATAAAATATAACTAGCTAACTATTCCCTGCTCTCTACATGGGGCAATCAATCAGGGGCTTCCCCAGGCTCCCCTCTCTGAAACCCTGCCACTCAGGAGGCTTCCAAATGACTACCACCAACAGTAAGCAAAACCAGTATCCAAGTATCCTATGTCACCTCAGCTTCCGACGCAGCCCCCTGTGGGGTGATCTGTTTGCGACCTGAAGATGATGTCCTACTAGGTGGGGGGCTTCTGAATGACTACCAGTGCTGCCAGAAAGCTCCTCCTCTCTTTTTATGGCACCATCACACAGAAACATGCCCTGCTGTTGCCGCCGCCACCCCTGCTTATGCCAAACTACCTTACTGCCTGATCCTCCAATGCCACCCGCAGCCCCTGCTCCAGAGAGCCTCTTTCTCTGCCACCCCCTCATAGAAACATGCCCTGCTGCTTCTGCCACCCCCACTCCTACCATGTTGTTACCTGGCTGACTACCTGCTCCTCCAATTCCACCCACTGCCAGATAGCCTCTCTCTCGGGCACCCCCTCACAAAAACATGCTCTGCTGCTGCCACCACACAGCTGCTGACTGCATGCTCCTCTGATGCCAGCCATTGTTGCTCGCTGCCAGAGAACCTCTCTCTCTCTCTGTGGCACCCCCTCACAGAAACATACCCTGCTACTGCTGCTGCCCCCCACTCCTGCCAAGCTGCCACCTGCCCAACTGACTGCTCCTTTGATGACACCGGTGGCCGGCACCTGCTTCTAGAGAGTCTCTCGCTCTCTGGCACCCCCACACAGAAACATGCCCTGCTGCTGCCGTTGTCACTGCTACTCCTACAAAGCTGCCACTTGCCTGCATAGTGCCCGCTCCTCAGATGCTGCCTGCTGCCAGAGCGCCTCTTTCTCTCTCTCTCTCTGGCACCCCCCACCACCACAGTTCCATCTAACTCTTTCTAGGACTATGAGACAATTCCATCCGGGGATAGAAGTGCGGGTCTTGTGGCAAGAATGATCAGAGCCAGTGTGAAGAACCTTATTTACGAGGGAGCAACTTGCTGCTCATGCCCATTTATGAGGAAGAATATAACCTTTCTTACTAGGCCACAATCTGCTTCTCGTGCATAGAGAGAGAGAGAGAGACTGACTACCCACTGCTAGAATGAGAGACGGAGACATGCTCCAGCCCATACTATCATCTGCAGTACATGACAAGAGAGAGGCTCCCGAGTCCCTGCTGCTAGAACAAGAAAGGGGGGTGAGAGAATGAGATGCAGCCTGCTCAAACTGCCACCTGCCAGAACCACTGAGAGAGCTCATCTGTGCTCATGCGCAGTGCCCACATCCAGCAGCAAACCCATCAGAATGAGATGGAAATAATATACAATATAATTATGTGCCTGTTTGTGTGTCTCCTTGCACCTGCTACCACCTATCGCAGTGATTGAATGAAATGTGCCCAATCACGCATTAATTCTAGGGGCATCATTCAACTCCCATGGGCTGTGATTCCAGTCCCAGAAACCATCATCAGGCTTCTGGGGCCATTGTTCAGCTCACAGGGAGTTGTCATTCCACTGCATCCAGAAGCAGTCACTCCAGTCCCAAGAACCATTGTTAAAGTACTAGGGACATCATTCAACTCACACAGTGAAAAAGGAAGAGTGAGTGAAAATGCAAAAACTGCACAACCAATGTACTACTGAATAATAATCTTTATATATGGAACAATTCTGTTACTTAGTCTCCTGGTGATACAATGTATAAATACAAACACCATAGACTACTATTTTAAATAAACAAAGTATAAAATGATCAAATGATATGTTGTTATGAATTCCCCTAGGGGGGAAAAATACAGTCAATAATATGCTGATACCGTCATGCACCTTTTGGAGGTGTGGAGGTGTTGATGGTGCATGATGGTGTCAGCATATTATTGGCTGTATTCTTTTCCCCTAGGGGAATTCATAACAACATATCGTCTTATAATTTTATACTTTGTTTATTTACAATAGTAGTCTATGGTGTTAGTCTACTGGTGATACAATGTATAAATACAAAGTAACAGAATTGTTCCATATATAAAGATTATTATTCAGTAGTACATTGGGTGTGCAGTGTTTGCATTTTCACTCTCTTTCTTTTTCACTGTGTGATGTGCAGGGACCCTTGTCCCTTGGGAGAGAGATCCCTTGCTTCAACGTTGTTTGTCTGTTTTTACATCATTCAACTCCCATGGGCCACTCTCTCTCTCTCTGTAACACACCCACACAGACACAAGCCCTACCCCTCCTGGTGAGTGGAATTCGCTACCAGTGCCTGTTGCTGTCAGGTAGGGATCTGACAAGCTGTATATATAATGAGGTTCTGCCGCTTGCCAGAAGCAGCACAGAGGGGTAAAAGATTGGATGGGTCAAAATCGGCTGGTAACAAATATAACTTTTATAGTAACCTTTTAAAACACATTTTAACTAGGAACAAAATAAACATTTGCCTTATAACAAGACAAATGTTATAAGGCAAATATAACTCAGTCTTCTTAGGGCCTGTCCCCTGGAACATGGGGGGGAAAGGGGACAATGGTGCATGGGACCAAGGTGTAGGGATGTCCTCGATCTGTGCTCCATGTCGCCTTGCACTGTCTAGGGCCCCCAACATGGACTCCTTCCATGCCACCAAGGACTGGTGAAATGCCTTTTCAGTACATATGTACTGTGCATAAGTCTGGGCCTGCTGCTTCCTGATCTGGAATTCCCAGAATCGCTCCACCAGCCTGTCCTCCACATCCCTTGTGTGAGCCTTGACGCCCTTAATATATATTTTTAGAGGGCCTCTGCAGTGACCCACAAAATGCCCTCACTTCATGGGTGTCTTCTTCCTGTGGGGCTGATAAATCGTCCAAGGAGCTGGAGGGGGAATGACTGGGACGGGGCCTCTTCTGGTGTGATTTCCTCCCTGCTCCTGCTAGTACGAAACGCATCCTTTCTCACCTCAAGGAGGTAGACTGTCTTGATGTGGGTAATCTGTCCCGATGTGGTCCCCTGCATCTCCCTCTTAACCTTTTTGTCGCAGATCCAAAGAATGTAAAAAGACAGGAACATAAGAAGTGCCATACTATGTCAGACCAATGGTCTATCAAGCCCTGCCTGCATTCTGTCTCCACAAGTGGGTGGGTGGCCAATCTCTCTTCCTGCGGGGGACATCCTAATAGGTCATAGGGCAATCTATTCCCTGTTGTTCCAGCCCCCATGTCTTACTCTTGCATTGTGCAAATCCACCTTTTGGGGGTATAGAAATACTTCCATACCGTGGACCTTGCTGGCCTGGTTTCACCCTATGACATCCGCCTCGGTGGGCTTTCAGCACCAGCAGTGTCATCATCACCCTCTCTGAAACAGGAGCACATATATCATGCATTCATGGTGATGCCTCTATTCCTTCCCAGACTGATACCCATTCTCCCACACCAAGTGGATGGATGGTGCTGTTGCCTACTCGCTCTGTCTGCAAGTTGAGACTCTGGCTGCTTCTGCTTCTGAAAGAGCCCACCCCCCTCTCTCTGACAGACCATGAAATAAGACATGTGCAAATCCTGCCCTTTCTGGGGTGCTTCTGTCTTCAAATTGAGAACCCTGGGATGTGTTTGGGTGCTGCTGTTTGTGCCTGACTGTGCGGTGGTGCCTGTCTGACTGTAAGCCTGTCCACTTGCCAGCCAGCTCATTCTCTGCCACTCGCTGATATCTGCTGCTGCTGAAAGAGGCCCCCCCCCCCCCTCTCTCTCTCTCAGTACATGAAATAAGACACATGCAAATCCTGCTCCTCCTCTGCCACCCGCTGATGCCCAGCCCGCTGCTCGTGCCTTACTGCCCACCCATCCGTACACCAGCAAGCTCACTCTAAAGGATAGTAATCTTCTTGTTCTCAAAGTTATATGGAACAATAAANAAGATACGTGCAAATCCTGCTCTTCTGCTGCCACCCGCTGATGCCTGGCCTGCTGCTCGTGCCTTACTGCCCACCCATCCGTACACCAGCAAGCTCACTCTAAAGGATAGTAATCTTCTTGTTCTCAAAGTTATATGGAACAATAAATAAATAAAATAAAAACAAATTTTACACACCTGGCAGTGGCATCTCCTCTGACCTTCTCCACTCACCTCCACCATCTCATGAGATGGTCCAGTCTGGACCTCCATGATTTGTTCCTCCTCCACCTCCACCTTGACATTCATCCTCAGGTTCTTCTTCCTTCACCTTCCATCCTCTGATTCCTCGCACATACGCGCACAACACACCCCCCCCCCCCAGCTGCAAGCAACAGAGCAGACATACACAAGTTCACAACCAAGCAGCCACACACAGACCCAACATAGCTGATCGAACTACGGTTTCCAGTTTTTGATCTCCTGAGCTCACGATACCAAATATCAATATTGATAAAAACATTAAGAAAAAGGAAATTTCCGTTTGAAACTGTTTGGAATCCATTTGAAACTGATTACAGTAACAAAAATTACATTGTCATTATAACACTAATGACAATGATAATGAAAAATGACATGGGACCCTGGTGCACGTCCGTAATGTATAGAGACACAATCCAGTCTCCCGTAGTCGTCCGGCGGGGGGGGGGGCAGTGGGTAGGGGGTATGTCAGTGGCAGTGACCCCATTCCTATCTCGTTATGCCCCTGGTTGCCACCTTTCTAGCTTTTCAGTCAAAGTCTCTAGGCTCCAAGAGACTGGGACCCCAAAGTCTCCACAGTTGCTAACATCCCATCATTAATCCCCAAACACCCTGTTCCCCCATTCATCCCATTCCCTAAAAGGGGAGGACGGACGGAAGGCAGTGTTTGGGGGTTAATATGGGAGACAGGGATGTGGGGGGCTGGAGGTCAGTGGGGGGGGAGACTGTGTGGATGTGGCTGGGAGAGGATTGAGGCTGAAAGATCAAGGGAAAGCATAGGTACATGTATGCTAAGTTGGAAGCAAGCACAATATGTGAGACGTTAGGTCTTAACTTGGTTATCATGCCGTATAAGCAGGACCCTTAACTAACAATTTCCATGCCTTTTGGTGCGTAGTTGAATTGATAAGAGCCTTAACTACTATCTTAAACCGTCAAGTTTTTTGAGCATGTAATTTCCTTGCATTTTATAGTGGTATGCACTACATTCTGTCAAGTGACATACTACCAACTTGAGTTTCATTCGTTAGTCGTAACAGTGACATTTTAGGATTTGAAACACCAAACAGTTCCCAGAAAGTCTTTCTCTGTAAGGAAAATTTTCTCTTGTAAAGTTCTCCCCCTGTATTTCTGTATTTTTTTCAAAAAAATAATAATAATCAAAGGTGTGTGTTTTTGTTTTTTTAATTTGCAAACTCCAGGGCCAGGGGGTCGCAGCAAGATTATCCATCTCCTCATAAAGACACACAGAGAGAATGGGGAAAGGTGTACATGTGGAGGGAAAGAGCAAAAAGAGAAGAGGAAAAGGGGGAGTGGGAGGTGAAGGGAAGGAGAAAGGGATGGTAAAGATGAAGGGACGAGGAGGTGGGGAGGTGAAAAGGGTGGAGGGGAGAAAAGAGGGGTGTGGGGCTGGGGTGAATGGGGCATTTAGGTGTTAATGAGGGGTGTGAGGGTGTGGGTGACTGGGGTGAATGGCAGAGGGAAGAGGAGAGTGTAGAGGAAGGCCACTTTCACATGTTACCTGGGAGGGGGAGAAACATCCATGAGAGCAATTGCGGCTGTATTCTCACAAGAATTAGCACACATAGGAATGCACTATTCCTCTTTCATGCCATGAGAATGCTCAAGCATGACCAGGTCCCCTGATGTATCTTTTACAATCACAGGTGTTCTCATGGCATAAAAGTGGAATAGCACATTCCTACATGCACTAATTCCCATGAGAATACAGCCACAGCTGCCCTCATAGAAGTTGTCCCCCACCCCACCGCATAATGCTTGAAAGTGGCTGCAGTATGTGCAGGGAGCAGTTTTTGGGAGAATGGTAGCAGTAACAGGGCAATTGCTTTAATAAATGGCTGTTGGTGCAGAGTTGGGCCATCTGTGGGTGTGAGGAGTAATGTCAGTCAGTGTAACAAGGTGCGGTTCCCTGGTATGAGCCCCGAAGGACCAGACCCCTCACAGTCACTCTATACAGGGAATTTAGCTGAGGCATCATTACTGTATATACCAGTGCACCAATACAAGTGTCCCATCAGTGTTTACTCAGTTATATACAGTTCTCCACCATCATACAGTTTCTTGTTACTTATACACAGTTTCTACCAGGCACCAACACTCTGGCTGCCAAAGTCCTTTTAGCCAGGTACTAATCCTTCGGCTCCCAATGTCTTTATCCAGCCAGGCAACCCACTCTGGCTGGCTAGGCTCAGTCTAATATAGCCAGGCAGTTTCCCTCTGGCTCTGGGACTTCTAGATGCTCCCTTGCAGCTCCCTGTTAAGGACGGATCTCTACTCCAGCTCCTGCCTCTTCAACAGCCACCTTGCAGGAGACCTCTCATCAGAGCTCTGTCTCATACGGCCACCCTTGGCATTCCTGGACTTTATTGGACCTGGGCATGTTCAAACAGACCCACTCCAACTGAGCATGTTCAGGCACTTAAATTCTGCACCAATGGTTATTCAACTGAGCATGCTCAGGGACTTAGACACTTACTTTCACTTCAGTCTCCAAACCAGCATACTCGGGAACTTAGGCCATTTTATAATGGGATGCACCCATGCAGGTCGACCCATTCTCCACCCACTGGAGTGCCCATCTGTAGGTGGTGTGGGTGGGTGTATGCTCCCACGACCCATGCACTGCTCCCACGACCCATGCACAAAAAATGTCACTGGAAGGTCAAACGTGATAGCTTAGCACATGCCCACACATGGAGCATTGGAGAAAAATCAGGGATGTTCCATGTGCGGGCAGGCCAAACCATACATAGGTAGGGGCACACACCCATCCTGGCCCATTTGATTCTGCCCCCAGATGTGCATGGGCACAACATGCAGTGCACACAGACCTCCACGACCCAACTGTGCCTGTTTAAAAATAGCCTTACTCTCTAGTGATCCCAGTGCTGTCTTCTACCACATCCACCCAGATGTGGGCAATTAGGTGCTGTCCTTAAATTAATGTGGGAACAGGCAGGTGAACCCCAATTTAGGACAAATGTGATCAAGTTCAGTGTCATTTTTAAAGTGAGATCAATAGTCCATACTACAATGATAAATAGCAATGCCATCCTTTTTGCAGTTGCAAAATACATCTATAATGTATGCTCTGTGGTGGTTTCTCTTTGGAATGTTGAGGGATAGGTGGATGACACTTCTGATTCATCATGAGATGATGACCAGCCAACGGTTGTTTTTGATGTCCTGGGATGCTTGGATGTTTGTGTAGTTGTATACATCATGTCAACATTTCACTAGCCCCTCCACATGAGCCCAGTGCTCCCTACTCATGCTTGACCCCAGTCTTGTCTCTCCGTACGCATAGGATATCCATCACCTTATCCCCCACCACCAGTACTTGGTTGTCTCGTTCTCCCAAACCCATATGAAAGCTGCCCCTTGACCGTCTCCTGTTTTCCAGCTTCATTGTTGCCACCAATTTGTGAAGGGAAAAGAATTGGACTGAAAGAGCAAGGCTGAGTTTGGATGTATGGAGCCTAAGTTGTGAGGGAGCACAATATGAAATAGGCGGTGGGTGGGGGTTGCATGGGTGCGCCGGTGCGTGAGTGGTGGGTGGATGGGGTGTGCACACAACCACACAAGCATCCCCACGCACCCCCCACTCATCCCCACGCATGGAGCAACTTCCGTTTTCCACGCTTGCTTGTTGGGTGGAGAGACTTGGACCAGCCTGCCCAATCACTATCCCTCTTTTCCTCAGACCACTGGCTTCGCAGTCTGCAATTGGCCATGGATTAGGCTGCACGGAGCCAATGGGGCTTGTGGTAAGGCGGGCACAGCAAGTAACAAAAGTCATTGCCCTCCCCCCTTCCAACTCCTTCTGAGCTCTCCACTGATCCTGTCAACAGGCGTTTTCAGAAGTCTCCCTCTCCCAGCAGTTTGTGTATTAGATCGATTTAGTGGTTAATTTTTGTTTTTACCCCTCCCTGTGTTCCTTGTGTTAAATCTTCCTTCCTCCCTCCCCCCACCATTGAATCCTTTCCCTCTCCCATATATTCCATCCCAGATTCCCTTCCCTTCCCCGGTTTTTTCATTTAGAGTAGGATTACTAGATTGATTTAGGTTTCATTTCAGTTTTGTACCCCTCCTTGTGTTGTTTGTGATTCCCCCCATCCCAGATAGATAGATAGATAGATAGATAGTAGACAGTTGTAGGAGTTAGCTTAGTGATAGAGATAGCGTTAGTGATTGAGGCCGTTTTCAGACGAGCGCGGCGGCGCCCGCGCTTGTTTCTTTAAAAAGCCGGCAGCCCGTTCTACACGAGACGCTGCCGCCGAATACGCGCATGCGCGGCCGACGCGCATCCATTTCCGTGCGCGAACTGACCGGGTCGGCGATCGAGGCTGGTCATACGCGGCCGGAAATGGATGCGCGTCGGGCCGCACATGCGTGTATTCGGCGGCAGCGTCTCGTGTGGAATGGGCTGCCGGCTTTTTTGAAAACAAGCGCGGGCGCCGCCGCGCTCGTCTAAAAACGGCCTTAGTTTTAGTTTTTGTAGGAGTAGGCCTGTGTACTTATTAGATAATTCATTTAGTACATAGAATTTAGAATAGTTAATAGCAGTTAGATTAAGTGTAGATAGATATATCTAATATTAGATACAAAATTTAAATTAAAAAAAAAAAACCATATAAAAACATTATTTTGGAGGGAGAAATGGAGAAGGGAAGGAGAGGCAGGTCTGCTGCCCATAGGGGAAGCAATGGGCAAGTGCCAGAGGTGGGAGGGGCCATGCCATGGGAGTGGCAGCAGACAGAAGCAGTAGCCAGAGACAGAGCACATCACTCCCTCCCCCCCCCAAACTCAGCAGGCCTGCTTTAGGGTAACAGGCTTCAGCGGCTCAGTGCCCTCCTCCACTGCCATGCAGGGCACTGGAAGGACTGCAGGACTTGAGGCTGTGTCTGTCTCTGCTGTTGGTGGTGCTGGAGCAGGTGCTGGTGCTGATTCCAATGTTCGTCCAGGGCCACCAATGTCCCCCACTGTGGAGGCAATCCCCAGCAGTCCAGAGCTGGTGGATCCCACCCCAAGTGCTACAGGCATGGCCCGATCCTCAGGCAATGTCAGTAGGGAGAGGAGTAGCAGCAGCAGCAACAGCAGCACTAGCAGCTGCAGAGGGGAACACAGGGAGAGTGCCAGCAGCATGGTGGGCACGGGCATTCTATCCTCAGGGTCCCAGTACTCCCCTTTACAGGATAACACCGTTATCATGGACAGTGAGGAAGAGGCAGACACTAGTGCCGCAGAGGAGATGTCTGTAGCTGAGGAGATGTCTGACCCTCCTCCCAGAGCTGCGCTGCCGGTGCCACAAACGTCTCCCACTCCCAGCAGTGCTGGCAGCAGTGCGTCCGCAGGGGCGGGCAAGTAGGCGGGAGGAGGAATCCTCAGTCTGGAATAATTTTAAACAGGTGCAGGCACATGATCCCAGAGAGGTGCAGTGCACGCTGTGCAATAAACTGGTGAAGCATGGGCAGGTGCTCACCAACCTTGGCACAAGTGCAATGGCAAGGCACCTCAAGGCATGCGACAGTGCTCTTTTGCTCAGCAGGAAGGCAGGGGAAGTGGATGCCAGCGGGTTCCCGACTGCAGCAGCCAGTCTCCTAGCTCCTTCAGTGGGCCAGCGTCCTGCACCAACTGCTGCTGTCTCTAGGAGCAGGAGCAGTATAGGGGCAGAACAGCAGCAGGAGCCTCCCCAGCAGTGCCGTCAGTCCACCATGGAGGAGATGGGGTGGGGGGATCTGACCAGGCCATCGTCAGGGCACCGTGACACTGGATTCCAAGGGAAAGCCAAGCACCTGCTGGCAGAAATGATTGCCCTGGATGATCAGCCCTTGTCAATTGTGGAGGACAAGGGCTTCCAGCAGCTGATTGGGTTCCTGACCCCCAACTTTAAGATGCCTTCCCGCTCCACCCTGAGATGAACCGTGGTGCCACAGCTCTACAGGTTTTGAAGGAATCGGGTGAGGGAGCTGTTGGCAGGGGCTGGGGGGGCCACAGTCCACTTCACCACCGACCTGTGGTCTGCCAGAAATGCCCAGCATGCCTACCTGGCAGTGACTGCACACTGGTGGCAGGACCCAGAGGCAGCACATGGCAGTGACAGCAGGGGACCTGAAGCAGGGTATAGGTGGGCCCTGCTTCAGGCACAAGTCATGGACAGCTCTCACACCTAGAGGAACCTCAAGGCAGCCCTGGCCACCATGGTGAGGGAGTGGGTCACGCCAGGCGAGGCCTTCACCAAGGGGTGTGTGGTCATGGACAACGTGGCCAGTATACTAAAGGCAGTCTGTGACAGGGGCTTCACAAGCATCCCTTGCACCGCACACCCCCTCCATCTTGTGGTGAAGGAATCTATGGGCTTGGGGGATAAAGGGATTGGGCCAGGCACCCTTAGCCCCTGGTCGAGTGGGGGAGGAAGCTGGCGGGCTTCTCCAACCGCAGCGTGAAGGGCAGTGAGCTCCTCCGGGAGAAGCAGGCTGAGCAAGGATCCCCGGTGCACACACTGGTCCAGGATGTCTCCACCTTGTGGAATTCCAACTTCCTTATGCTCGAGCAGCTTCTTGAACAGAAAGCCGCCCTGCATCAGGTGGAACTGGAGACAGACATTGAAGCACCTCCAGGGTACAACAGGGAGGAATGGGAGTTGATTGCTCACAAGGTCTTCGTCCTGAGACCATTCCTGGCTGTCACGGAGACCCTCCACAGCTCCACTGCCACCATCAGCCAGTTGAACCCACTGGTCCATAGTCTCCGCAGCAGCCTGGATGATATTTGGGGGGGTGGGGGATTGTGGCCCTCAGGGCAGGAGGATGTCAGATGAGGCGATTGACCTTTCATGGAAGCTGAAGGCGGGACTGAGTGCGCTCTTTGATGAGCTCCTGGGCCGGGATTAATATGTCCTGGCAACCATGCTGGACCCCAGGATCAAGGGCTGCATGGCACGTGAGACAGCGGTATGTGGCCTCCGGAAGATTTCTCTGGTGCAGAAGGTCCGGCAGGCAGAGCAGGCCATGCAGCAGGATGCCCTTGGGTATGGTGGGAGTGGGAGCAGTGACCCTTTCCAGCCATCTGGGTCTATCCCTGTTCCCAGCCCTAGTGGTAGCAGCAGCACCAGCAGCAGGAAGAGCAGCAGCAGCAGGACCCCTACTGCCAGCAGGTCCTCCTCTGTGCAGTCCACTCTGGGGAGCATGGGGCCCAGCACAAAAGGGCAAGCAGTATGGCTGAGGGAAGTGGGGCAGGTGGTGCCCACCCAGAGCTACCAGAGGGAGTATGATGTCACCTCAGCAGCAGTGGAGACCTACCTGGAGGAGGAGCGATGCATTGATCCCAGCAGCGATCCCTTGACTTACAGGGCCGGCAAGGCCAACATGTGGCCGGCCCTGTCCAAAGTGGCCAAGGGTATCCTTTCCTGCCCACCAACCAGCGTCCCCAGAGAGAGGGTTTTCTCCATCACGGGGGACATTTGCTCCCCGCACCACCTGAGACTGGGGGCTAAGTTGGTGGATCAGTTGCTGTTCCTGAAGGTGAACCTTCCACTGCTGGGATTCTCCGAGCTTCCCCTGGACAAGGAGTGATGGTGCAGTGGCACACGCCATCCCATGCCATGGGCAGTCGGGATGGGGCTCCTCCTCCTCCTCCTCCTTCTCAATCTGGGCTAGGGCTACTGCTCCTGTGCTGCTGAGGTGCTGTCCCTCCCTCCCTCCCAATGCCTGGCACCAGCCCTGCCTCTCTCTCTCTCTCTCTCTCTCTCTCTCATAGTAGATGGCCTTGGCCACCATATCTGACTGACCCCATGCTGCAGGGTGGCATTGGAAAACAAACTGTAAGCTTGTGAGCCGGCCTATGGCTACACGATCTCGGCCCACCATGTGACACTGACTGGCTCTTGCTCTCTCGCGCTGCACAGTCTTTGCTAGCCTATCTGAGTGCCCTGATGCCAATGTACCAGCCTGCCTACCCTACTGCCTCCCATGCCACGCTGCCTGTCTGCCCGTCCAGGTTGCTGCCAAGCTCAAAGCCTTCCTCAATCCAACTTCCTGCCTCCCATGCGAAGGTGCCTGTCTGCCGATCCAGGTTGCCTAGTTCAAAGCCTGTAAAAGCCTGCCTGCCCTACTGCCTCCCATGCCACGCTGCCTGTCTGCCCACCTAGCTTGCTGCCAATCTCAAAGCATGCCTCAGTCCGCCTTCCCGCTTCCGATGCCAAGGTGCCTGTCTGCCCATCCAGGTTGCCTAGCTCAAAGCCTGTCAAAGCCTGCCTGTCCTACCGCCTCCCATGCCACGCTGCCTGTCTGCCCACCCAGCTTGCCACCAAGCTCAAAGCATGCTTCAGTCCGCCTTCCTGCCTCCCATGCCAAGGTGCCTGTTTGTCCACCCAGGTTGACTATCTCAAAGCCTGCCAAAGCCTGCCTCCTCTACTGCCTCTCATGCCACGCTGCCTGCCCGCCGGCCTGCCCAGGTGGCAAAGCTCAAACCCTGGGTCAGTCTGCCTGACTGCCTCTCATACCACACCACCTGACTACCTGCCCCAGTAATGAATGTATGCTGGTGCTAGTGCCAATGCCCCTCAGGCCAGGCCCATATGCTGTCTGTGCCAAGGGTTCTGTACCCTGGCAACCAATGTCTGCTAGTGCTAGTGCCAATGGCCCCCAGGCCTATATGCTGTCTGTGCCATGTGTTCTGTGCCCCGGCAATCAAATGTCTGCTGCTGCTGCTTCCAATGCCACCCATGCTTTCTATGCCACGGGTTCTGGGGCCCGTCATTCCACTCACAGAGAGCCATCGTTCAACCTCATCACGAAGCAGCCACTCCAGTCCCAGGACCCACTGCCAGGGTTCTGTGGCCAATTTATAGGCAGGGAGGGCTGTGGCCAAGATCCAGAAGCTGCCACTCCAGCTCCAGGACCCGCCACCATGAGTCCGGGGCCATCATTCCTCGCACAGAGGCCATATCTTTCCACCGCATCAAGAAACAGTCACTCCAGCCCCAGGACCTGCTGTCAGGGTTCTGGGACCAAGTTACAGGCAGGGAGGGCAGTGGCCAAGATCCAGAAGCTGCCACTACAGCCCCAGGACCCACCGTCATGGGTCTGGGGCCCTCATTCCTCACACAGAGGTGATGTCATTCCACCGCATCAAGAAGCAGCCACTCCAGCCCGAGGACCCGCCACCAGTGTTCTGGGACTACGTTACTGGCAGGAAGGGCTGTGACCAAGATCTACAAGCTGCCACTCTAGCCCCAGGACCCACTGTGATGGGTCCGGGGCCATCATTCCTCGCACAGAGGCCATATCTTTCCACCGCATCAAGAAACAGTCACTCCAGCCCCAGGACCTGCTGTCAGGGTTCTGGGACCAAGTTACAGGCAGGGAGGGCAGTGGCCAAGATCCAGAAGCTGCCACTACAGCCCCAGGACCCACCGTCATGGGTCTGGGGCCCTCATTCCTCACACAGAGGTGATGTCATTCCACCGCATCAAGAAGCAGCCACTCCAGCCCGAGGACCCGCCACCAGTGTTCTGGGACTACGTTACTGGCAGGAAGGGCTGTGACCAAGATCTACAAGCTGCCACTCTAGCCCCAGGACCCACTGTGATGGGTCCGGGGCCATCATTCCTCGCACAGAGGCCATATCTTTCCACCGCATCAAGAAACAGTCACTCCAGCCCCAGGACCTGCCATCAGGGTTCTGGGACCAAGTTACAGGCAGGGAGGGCAGTGGCCAAGATCCAGAAGCTGCCACTACAGCCCCAGGACCCACCGTCATGGGTCTGGGGCCCTCATTCCTCACACAGAGGTGATGTCATTCCACCGCATCAAGAAGCAGCCACTCCATCCCCAGGACCCGCCGCCAGTGTTCTGGGGCTACGTTACTGGCAGGGAGGGCTGTGGCCAAGATCTACAAGCTTCCACTCTAGCCCCAGGACCCACCGTGATGGGTCCGGGGTCATCATTCCTCGCACACTGCGCTGTCGTTCCACCGGATCAAGAATCAACCACTCCAGCCCCAGGACTCACCATCAGGGTCCTGGGGCCTATGTTAGTGGGAGGGAGGGGTGTGGCCAGTATCTACAAGCTGCCACTGCAGCCCCAGGACTCACTGTGATGGGTCCGGGGCCATCATTCTTCGCACACTGCACTGTTGTTCCACCGCATCAAGAAGCAGCCACTCCAGGCCAGGACCTGCCATCAGGGTCCTGGGGCCTACGTTACTGGCAGGGAGGGCTGTGGCCAGTATCTACACGCTGCCACTCTTCTAGCCCTAGGAACCGCCATGATGGGTCTGGAGCCATCATTCCGCTCACAGGGTGCTGTCAATCCTGCTGCTACTGTCTTCTGTGCCACGAGTACTGTGCCCTGGCAATCCAATGTCTACCGCTTCTGCCAATGCTGCCTATGCGGTCTGTGCCATGGGTTCTGCCCCAGCAACCCAATGTCTGCTGCTGTTGCTGGTATTGCACGTCAGCCTTTTGCTCCTCAATCTTGTAGACTGCAATAGCTTGGATGAGTGCATCAGCAGGCAGGGGCTGGATGAACATTACAATGGGGCTGAATGGGAGATTCTTTACCCAATTCACTTTCGATCGTCTGCAGGAAATGGAGGCTATTGGCGATCGACCGTTCCTTCGCAACAACACTCGCCTATCTCTTAGGATCGACTATTCGTGTTCGCACATCCCTACAGATCACATTACGAATCTTCTCCACTTTGCAGATTTGACCAATCGTGCACGCGTATCCAGTTGTGCAACCTGCATTCAATGCTGAATTCCTTGAGGATTTCCAAAGTGATGACGTACTCACTTTGCTTGCTTTCTGATTATTTGGAGCTCGCCCCGGATGATCTCAACCCTAAAAGAATCTTAAACTTCTCCTACAGTCCAGGATCCTTATTCTGTGGCTTTGCCATGGGTTACTCAAAAAGTGCCTGGGAACTTCCACCCTCTTCAGTCAGCAGGCACCTACCCCTGCCTAACCCCCTTACGCTTGTCCCCATACAACAACTTTTATTAAAACTATTTACATAACAACAAAACAACAACAACATTCTAAAACCCAAAAGCAAACATTCAAAGGAAACTTATAAATTTGAACTAGGAGTCTCTGGACCTGTCCCCCAGGATTTGGGGGAAAGGCAACAGCCATTGGGGCGTAGCACAGGGCTGAGGGCCGGCCACCCGGGACTCTGGCAGCTTGTAGATGTGGGAAACANCACCCGGGACTCTGGCAGCTTGTAGATGTGGGAAACAGCAATGTTCAGGGCCCCTTCCATGTCCCTATGTCACCTGGAGAGCACCTGGTGGTACATTTGCAGGCGGTCCATCTCAGCGGAGACATAGTGGCCGTACACCTCCACCTTCTGCCTCTCCACCTGGACTGCCTGCAACTGCTCCACCAGGTGGTTCTCCATGGTGGCTGCAGACTGCTGGACCTTGGCCATGAAGTCCCGGGTGGGCCGCTGCAACTGGGCCGGAAATGCCTTGACCTCTGAATTCTCCCGTGGCCCAGGGGTCTCCACATCAGGGCTGGAGGGCGGACGGGGGGGGGGGGCGCATACATGTCTTTGTTTGTGGGTTGCCTTTCCCCCCCTTCTTCTGGCACTGACGCTCCATGACCACGGCCACACCAGACTCCCCCGCCTGCCGCCTCACTCTCAGGCTATGAGTGCACTCAATGTGGGCGATGAGCACTGATGTGGTCCCCTCCCTCTGCTGGCAGAATCTTTTCTTGCAGTGCTAAAAAGAGCAGAAAAAGATAGGAACATAAGAAGTGTCATACTGTGTCAGACCAATGGTCTGCAAAGCCCTGCCTGCATTCTGTCTCCACAAGTGGGTGGACTGGGTGGCCAATCTCTCTCTGCAGGGGACTTCCATTCCTAGCAGGTCAGGTCATCAGGCAATTCATTCCCTGTTGTTCCAGTCCCCGTGTGATACCTTGCATGTGGCGATTCCATCACCCTTGTCAAAAAGTCATCCGACTTCTGGCGCCGAATGTCTGGGGGTGTCACTGGCAGTGGCGACCTCTGCCTAAGGTTCCTCCTCCTTGTCCTGGTCCTGGCAGCAGCGCTTGGTCCGGCATCTGATTCCTCTCTGAAATGTGAACACATTAAGAACGCCAAAGTAATATCATGCATTTATGATGATGATGCCTCTAGTTCTCTCTCCTTGGGGTGCTAGGGCTTGCAACTAGAAAGCATGTGCAAATCCTGCCCTCCTGGGGATGCTAGAGATTGCAACTAGGAAGGCCCTGGCTGGCATGTGCAAATCCTGCCTTCCTTGGGGTGCTAGGGATGGCAATGGGAGATGTGACCCTGGCTGGAAAGACCCTGCTCATATTTGGGGGTGTGTAGGGAATAGGATGGCAACTGGAGAGTGGAGACCCTTGCTAGCCTGGCACATGTTTGGGTGGGGGTGCTGCTCGTGCCAGAGCCCCCCAAACTACAGTACCCTCTCTCTCTGTGGCAGAAAACCACTGCCACCCGCTGATACCCACTGTTTGTGCCTGACTGATGCCTACCACCCACGCACCAACCTGCACGCCATTGAGCTCGCTCTAACGGATAGAGCCTTTCTTGTCCTCAAAGTAAAAAAAAAGTTTACAAACCTGGCAGCACCTCCTGTGCCCACCGCTTGCTCCTCAGCCAAGGAGCCAGACACCACCACCAGAGGTGTAGTAGGGGCAGTGCCTCCTCCTCCTCAAGAGCCAAGTTGGCCCCCAGCTGACGAATAAGCACTGCAGCCTTCTTCATTTTTTATTTTTTTTAAAAAATCAATCACACACAGCCAAAGCAGTCACCCACAACACACACCAACCACAACAACAACAACAACAACACAGCCAAACCCAACCCAAACACAGCCAAAACACTCAAACCGAATAGCCACCCAGCCAAACACACAGTCACTTGCCACACAGCTCCGCACGCACTCAAATTTCCATTTTCCGGTGCGATCACAGCTTCATGTGCTCTTGCGATACTTTTTTCTCAAACAGCCAAATCCAAACCGAACGGCGAAAGAACCGAACGGCTGAACCGAACGCATTCGAACCGAATAGCCGAACCCGAACCACGATCTGTTCATCCATCCTTAATCCTTCTCCTATTTCACCCATTTCCACACATTTACCTCCGTAGTTTCATGTATTTAGATTAGATTAGATTAGATAGATTTAGGTGTTTTTATTTTTTACCCCTCCCTGTGTTCTTTCTCCCTACCCTCCATTGAATCCCCCCACCACCACCTTTGTATATATTCCATCCCTGATTCCCTTCTCCTGTTTTTGGATTTATTTAGAGTAGCATTAGATTAATTTAGCTGTCATTTCAGTTTTGTACCCCTCCCTGTGTTGTTTGTTGTGAACTGTCTGTGTTTCTCCCCCGCCCATCCCTGTGTGTATATATATGTATAGATAGATATTAGATAGTTACTATAGATAGATAGTTGTAGGAGTTAGCTTAGTTATACAGCTAGATAAAGATAGTGTGTAGAGATTCAGTTTTAATATTTTATAGTGTTTGTAGGACTAGGCCTTTGTAGATATTAGATATTCCATTTAGTTCCATAGGTTTTAGAATAGTTAATAGCACTTACAGTTAGTGTAGATATATATAATATTAGATTAAAAATTTGAATAAATACATTTTAAAAAACGCAAAATAAAATCTTCCTGTACATTATTTGTGTTTTAGAAATGGAGAAGGGAAGCAGGAGAGGCCGGTCTGCTGCCCGTAAGGCGGGCCTGGGGCACATGGTAGAGGTGGCAGGGGCCATTTCAGCAGGCATCAGAAGCAGCCTGAGCCCATCACCACGCCTCAAACTGTACAGGCCTGATTTTGGCAGTCAGGCTTCAGAGGCTCCCAGCAGTGACACTAGGGGTGTGGTTTGGCGGTGCCTCCTTCCAGCGTCCTCCACTACCATGCAGAGTACTGGAAGGCCGGCACTCCAGGAGGCTCTGGCTGTCTCTGCTGCAGCTGCAGGAGCAGGTGCAGGTGCTTCGGGGTCGGATGTTCCTCCAGGGCCACCAATGTCCCTGAACCCCATTGTTGAGGTGATCCCCAGCAGTCCAGGGCTGGTGGATCCCACCCCGGCTGCTAGAGGCAGGGCCCGATCCCCGGGCAATGGCAGCAGGGAGAGCAGCAGCAGCAGCTATAGGGGACAGAGGGAGAGTGGCAGCAGCATAGTGGGCAGTTCATCAGCCTAAGGGTCCCAATACTCTCCTTCACAGGACATCACTCAGATTGGGGACAGCGAGGCAGACATTAGTCCTGCAGAGATGTCTGGTGCTGAGGTGATGGTTGTCCCTCTGAGAGCTGTGTTGCTACCATGTTCTGCCCCTCCAAGCAGTGCTTGCTGTCAGCGGTGCATCACCCAGTGTAGGCCAGAAGGCATGAGGGGGCAAAAAATCCTCCGTTTGGGCACATTTTAAGTTGTTGCGGGCAGATGATCCCAGGGAGTTGCAATGCACTTTGTGCCAGAAGATGGCCATGTGGGCAGGTACTCACAAACCTTGGCACAACTGCTATAGCGAGGTACCTCAATGGATGCCACAGCGCTGTGCTGCCAAGCAGGCAGACGGGCAGTGGATGCCAGCGGGTTCCCGACTGCAGCGGCCAGTCATCTGTCTCCATCAGCAGGCAAACGTGCTGCTCTAACAGCTGCCTCTAGCAGCAGGAGCGGTATTGCTGCTAAGGGGCAGCAGCAGCAGCAACAGTGCACTATGGAGGAGCTCAGCTGTGGTGGGGGAAGCTGCCAAGTTCATCAGCAGCTGCAGGATGTGGAGGACGGCGTGGCTTTCAACTGAAAGCCATGCGCATGCTGGGGGAAATGATTGCACTGGATGGACAGCCCTTCTCGGTGGTCGGGGAAATGGGGTTTAGGCACCCGATTGGCTTCCTGACCCCAGTTTAAGCTGCCTTCGTGCACCAACCTGAGTCGGTAGGTGGTGCCAGCCCTGTACTGGGCTTTAAAGGAGCAGGTGAGGGAGCAGCTGGCAAGGACTGGGGGTGCCACCGTCCACTTCACCAAAGACCTGTGGTCGAGCAGAAACGCACAGCATGTCTACCTGGCAGTGATGGTACACTGGTGGCAGGACCCAGAGGCAGCATTTGGCAGTGGCAGGAGGGGTTCTGAAGCAGGGTATAGGTGGGCCCTGGTTCAAGCAGAAGTCATGGACGGAACATCGAGCCAGCCCTGACTGCCATGGTGAGGGAGTGGATCACGTCAGGCATGCCCTTCACCAAGGGGTGCATGGTGATGCACAACAGTGGAGGAAGCTGGCCAGTTTCTTTAACCAGAGCATGAAGGGCAGCAAACTCCTCTGGGCGAAACAGTTCGAGCAAGGCTCCCCAGTGCACCAGCTGGTGCAGGATGTATCCACACAGTGGAATTTGACCTTCCTGATACTTGAGCGGCTACTCGAGAAGAAAACTGCCTTGCATCAGGTTCAACTGGTGACAGACAGCGGGGCACCTCCAGGGTACGATGGGGTGGAATGGGAGAAACTGGCTCACACAGTCTTCGTGCTGAGACCGTTCCTGGTTGTGATGGAGACCATTGACTTTTCCATGGCCACCATCAGCCATGTGACCCCTCTGATGCAGAGTCTCCTTAGGAGGCTGGAGGAGATTCTCCAGGGGTGGGATTGTGACCCTCAGGGCAGGAAGCTGGCAGATGAGGTGGTTCATCTGGTGCGGCAGCTCAAGGCAGGGCTCAAGGCATAGTTTGATGAGCTCCTGCAGCAGGTGGAATACATTTTGGTAACCATGCTGGACCCCAGGGTCAAGGGCAGCATGGCACACCAGACACTGCTCTATGGGCAATGGAAGGGTGACCTGGTGAAGAGGGTTTGGCAGGCAGAGGGGGCTCTTGAGAGTGTGCGGCAGCAGCAGCGGGATGCCCCTGCTGATGGTGGGAGTGGGAGCAGCCATCCCTTTCAGCCAGTGGGGTGCCCAGTCAGAGTTACATGAGGGAGTACGACAGCACCTCAGCAGCAGTGGAGACCTACCTGGAGGAGGAGCTGTGCACTGAACCCAGCAGCGANCCAGTCAGAGTTACATGAGGGAGTACGACAGCACCTCAGCAGCAGTGGAGACCTACCTGGAGGAGGAGCTGTGCACTGAACCCAGCAGCGATACCTTGGCCTACTGGGTCAGCAAGACCAGTGTGTGCCTGCTCCTGTCCAAAGTGACCACGGGTCTGTTGTCCATACACACCAATGAGTGTCCCCAGCGAGCGGGTGTTCTCCATGGTGGGGAACATTTGCTCGCTGCACCGCCTGAGACTGGGGGCCAAGTTGGTGGAGTAGTTCATTAAGGTGAACCTTCTGCTGCTGGGATTACCCGAGCTGCCGCTGAACATGGATTGACGGTACAGTGGCATACGGCATCCCATGCCAGGGGCAGTCTTGGGACGGGGCTCCTTCTCAATATGGGCTCCTGCTGCTGAGGTGATGTCTCTTCCTCCCAGTGCCCACCCTGCATCTCTCTCTCTCTCTGACTAGACGGCCTCAACCGGCCTATTTGACTGACCTCATGATGCAGGGTGGCATTGGGAAGCTGTAAGCCTGCCAGCCAGCCTCTGGCTAGATGATCTCAGCCCACCTATGTGACTGTCTCTCTCTCTCTCTCTCTCTCTCTCTCTCCATAGTCTTTGCTAGCCTATCTGAGTGCCCTGCCCAGGTCCCAACCTGCCTTCTCTACTGCCTCTCATGCCACACTGCCTGTCTGTCCACCCGCCCAGGTGGCCAAGATCAAACCCTCCCTCAGCCAGCCTTCCCATGCTCATGCCACGCTGCCTGTCTGTCCACCCACCCAGGTGGCCAAGATCAAACCGTGCCTCAGCCAGACTTCCCATGCTCATGCCAAAGTGACTGTCTACCTGCCCTGTGGGAAAAACTGAAGCCCTGCCCCAGCTGCCTAACTCTCATGCCAAGGTGCCTGTCTGCCTGCCCTGGCAACCCTGGGTGATGTGCCCCACTGGCCTGGTAATCCCGCTGCTGCTGTCTGCTGGTCCATGGGTGCTCTGCCCTTGCAAATCAAAATGTGCCCATGCAATCCTGCTACTGTCTACTGCTGTATGGGAGCTCTTCCCTGGTAAATCCTACCATCCTGGCTCCATGGGTGCTGCGCACAGGCAAATCCTGATGCTCCAGTCTCTGCTGTTCCACAGCTTCTGTGCCCGGTCAATCCAATGTCCACTGCTGCTGCCAATACTGCCTCTGCTGTCAGTGCCATGGATTCTGTGCCCCAGCAATCTGATGTCTACTGCTGCTGCCTCTGCTGTCTGTACCACGGGTTCTGAGACCAGGCAATCCAATGTCCACTGCTGCTGCCAGTGCCACCTATGCTGTTTGTGCCATGGGTTCTGTGCCCCTGCAATCCAATGTCTGCTGGTGCTGCCAATTCTGCCTCTGTTGTCTGTGCCATGGGTTCTGAGACCGGGGCAGTCCAATGTCGTCTGCTGCTGCCAATACTGTCTCTGCTGCTGCTGCCTCTGCTATCTGTGCCATGGGTTTTGTGCCCCAGAAATCCAATGTCCGCTGCTGCTGCCAATGCTGCCTCTGCTGTCTGTGCCATGGATTCTGTGCCCCGGCAATCAAATGTCTGCTGCTGCTGCCTCTGCTGTGCCATGGGTACTGTGCCCGGGCAATCCAATGTCTGTTACTGGGTGGTCACATAATTCACCACTGGGCAAGGCTTGACCAATTGGAAGAATAGCTTGTTCTTATCTGGAGACTAGGATGCAAGCCTGCAACACCCGGCCAAGCAGTTGTGCCAGCTACTGAGCCCTGGCTGGGCCTTTGTCACTGCTCCACTAATGCCAGTCAACCTGTAACGCCTGGCCGAGCAGGGGTGCCAGTCACTCCAGCACCTGGATACATTGTCAGGGTTCTTGGGCCTACGTTCCAGGCAGGGAGGGATGTCATTTCACTTAATTGTCCGCAAGTGTCCCACATCAAAGCCAGCCAACCTGCAATGCCCGGCCAAGCAGGGGTGCCAGCCACCGAGCCCTGGCCAGGCCTCTACAGCTGCTCCACCAATGCCAACCAGCCTGCAACGCCCAGCTGAGCAGGGGTGCCAGCTACTCCAGCCCCAGGACCCACCATTGGGGTTCTGGGGCCATCATTCTGCTCACGGGAAACCATCATTTCACTTCATCTAGAAGCTGCCACTCTAGTCCCAAGACCTACCATCAGGGTTATGGGGACATCATTCCACTTACAGGGAATCATTCCACGGAATCAAGAAGCAGCCACTCTAGTCTCAAGACCCACCTCCAGGGTTCTGCGGCCATTATTCCCCTCATGGGGAGCCATCATTCCACATCATCTAGAAGCTGCCACTCTTGTCCCAAGATCCACCATCAGGGTTCTGGGGACATCATTCCACTCATGGGGAACTGTCATTCCACTGCATCAAGAATCAGTCAGCCACTCCAGCCCCAAGATCCACCATCAGGGTTCTGGGGCCTGCGTTCCAGGCACGGAGGGCTGTCATTCCACTTCAATTTCTGCAACTTCCCCACCGATGCCTGGCAGCCTGCAATGCCTGGTCAAGCAGGGGTGCCAGCCACCAAGCCCTGGCCAGGCCTCTGCCTCCACTCCACCGATGCCAGCTTGCAATGCCCTGCTCCCTATGGGTGCCAGCCACCAAGCCCCAAGCCTTCCCGGACTCTGCTGCTGCTGCTGCTAGGTCTCAGATGGCCTTCCCTGGCACCATGGGCACCCCCAGGGGCCAAGCGCCGAGCCTGCCTGCCTGGGAAACCCGGGGTGCCAAGCACCAAGCCTTCCTAGTCTCTGCTGCTGGGTCTCCAACAGCCTTCCATGCTGCCAAGGGCCCCCCTGGGGGTCCCTGGAGTGCCCCAAACATCCTGACAGCGCCAAACTCCGCCGAGCATTCGGAGGGTCTGAACTTCGCCGGACCAAACCCACAAACCCGAACTAAGGTTTTAGTCCTAACGGCCGAACATCCAAACTCTGTCCTGTTCGCACATCCCTACTAAATGAGATCACCCTCACCAGTAGCAAGACCAGGTTAAGTTTCTTCTAAAGAGGATTGAAATGTTTGCATGAGTTTGGCCCTTTTCACACTCTAATACTGATAAAATGGGTGTTACATTTTATTATACATGTTGCAAGGCACCCGTAGAGTGCATCTGAAGTCCTGAAACATGTACAATAAAATGTGAAGTCGATTTTATCAGTGTTAAAATGTCTGTGTGAAAAGGGCCTTTGTGGAGCCTTTTCCTCAGCAATGATCTGGAAGGACTATCTCTAGAACTAGTGATGAGGGGCTGGGAATGGACACACGTCATGTATTGTAAATAATAGTTGCATGAAAGGGAAGCATTTGAGTGGATGCTGGTGAGTCACTCTGTATAAAAGCAAATGAGATGTTAACCCACTGGGGTCCATGTTTGGTCCAGGAGCCCCCATGGAACCATTGTACATGTGTTTAGCATGTCTAGCCTAACAAACGGTGGTGGAAAATTGAAGAAAAGTGCCAGAAATAAAGTGTTGGTGTCAGGGCTGAGCCTCGAACCCCTGGTCTCAGGGGGTGTTTAAGGGTGCTTTTCCCCTTGTGCCACAGGGGGGTGGTTGTAGGGAGTGGCTTTCCCACCTGCTTTAGTATTCATTCCCTTCCCTCCAGCTCTGTGTCCCGCCTGCACCTGGGAGTGGGCGTAGACCCACCTGCCACAGCCTGTTTGGCCCTTTGTGGTATTTAGGGTTGCTGATGGCTGTGGAATTTTGAGTCATTCCTCTCTGATTCTTGTGTGGCCTGCTTCCCTGTTACTGCAGCTCGTGATGCCTTTACTTGTGTCTCTGTGTATATTCATGTCCTAGTGTGAGTGAGTCCTAAGGTGTTGTTCCCTCTTTGTGTTACCAGCATGTGAACCCTTCCCCATGTGTGAACACTTGTTCCTTTTGTAGCCTTGAGTGTTGGGGCCTTCCCTGCCCAGTTTCTCTCCCTCTCCATCTGTCTGCGTTGTGAGCATGTTGGCTGTTTCCTACTCACCCCTTGTCCTGTCTCGATGTTGGTCTGTGGCCCCATGTCCTAAATCCCTCCCAGTGGGTCCAGTTCCTTCTGTCTGTGATCTTGTTCAGCCAGTCTTAGGGATGTTGGAGGTCTCCCATTTCTCTTGTTAGCCTTCCTTGAATCCACAAGGGCCCTTCCTGTGACTTCTAGGCCCCTGCGCCACTACCGTGCATCCTAGGTGCCTCTGGCTCCCCCGCCTCTGGCTCCCTGTTGCCTCGCCTCTGGCTTCCCTGCCTCTGGATCCCTGTTGCCTTGCCCTTGGCTCCCTTGCCTCTGGCCCCCTGTTGCCTTGCCTCTGGATCTCCCTGCTCCCTTGCCTCTGGACTCCCTACTTTAGGTTCCCTTGCTCCTTGCCTTGAATCCCTTGTTGCTTCCTTCCACCCACCTAGAGTTCCCTGGTGATTCCCCTGCTCTGGTTCCCAGTTCCCTGCTTTTTGCTCCTTGTTCCCTGGTTTCCCCCTCCCTAGCTCCCTATCCCTTGACCTCAATGATGAGCCATATGCTTTCTTAGGCCAGCTCATCTGGCTTTTATGCTGAGCACTTTGTCTCCTTGGTATCAGAGAGTGGCTGAGAGGTTCCCTTGTTACCCCGCTTGCCTCCTTCCCTCCCCTTTCCCCACTGACCTACGGTTCCTTCCTCCCCCTCCCAGGCTCTGACCCCGGAGCTGTTATAGTCCCTTGCTCCCCNGTGGGGGCCTAGGCAGACCCCTCGGGACTGTCCTGCAGTGGTCCCCTGTACTAAGGGGAGGGTGAAGTTGGGTTGAGCCAAGGAGGGGGCTAAGTGCCCTTTGCCTAAGGGGGGGAAGCCCTGCCGACAATCCCCAGTAAGGTCCCTTCCTATTCTGACCCTCCCGCCAGGTCTTGAGGGGGGTGGGGGAATAGGACCTTTCTTTGCTGCCCTGGGGGGGAAGGAGGTGCACCGATCCACAGACCCCCCGGGTTTTTAATTCACTATGGGGAGTGGGTGAGCCCACCTGACTCCCCTGCCCACAGGGCAATTCTAGTGCGGGCCTGCTTAGCCCTCAGTAGCTGCACAGGACGGCCTCCTACTGAGTGCAGGCCCGGCAGGGAAACCCCAGGAGTCAGAGGAATCCCCCACCAAAACTTCCCAACCCTTTCCCCCACTCTGTGGGAGAAACCGTATGCTAAGTGAGGAGGGGGGGCAATCAGGCCCAGTTCAGCCCTACTCACTCCTTCACGCCTCGGGAAGAGGCCCGGCTGCTGTCAGCACAACCCCACTACCCCTCCAACAGAGGGGTTAATTTGATGCTCGGGGGGAGGGGGAGAACAACCCCCAGGGGGGGCGGCAAATTCTCGAGCCCACCCCGACCCATCTGCCCTCGTGTGGGGGGGCGGTAATCCCACCAGCCCAACCCCACTCCTCCACCAACAAAACAAATCGCAGGGGGCCGGGCGAATTCCTCACACCCCGCCACGATCCGTTCCCCTTCTGTGGGGGAAACACCACCTGTTCGCCAGAGGTGGGGGGGGCAAACAGACCCCTGCTCAGCCCTTTGCCACTTCCCACAGCGGCCCGTGGGTCCCACTTCCGGGGACAGACTTCTTTGATGTCCCGTGGGGGTGAGGGGGTTCTACTCCGGCCCCGCTTCCCCCGTCGGCCCTCGTGCTTCGAGGTAAGCAGCCTACCAAACGGCGCTGCCTCGAAGCACGTCCTTCCCCCGCTCCCGCCTGGCCGAATGAGGCGGTTGAGCGGGGAGTTCTAAGATGGCTCCCGGGACTTCCGCTCTCGCGAGAGTCCCGGGCGCGCTCCTCACGTGGTTGCCTGGGGCAACCAGGCCTATTCTGCCCCCCACCCTACCGCGGCCGCTCCTTCCTCGCCTCCCTTGGCCGGAGGAAAAAAAGGGGCGCCGCCAAACCCCCGCCGCTGTAATCGCGGAGGGGACATCTCCAGTATTCATCATCCTTCTGAGTTTGGCTGTGTACTTGTTATAATTGCCTGTTGTATGATTCACATTTGAAATACAGCTAATGGAGAAGTATACTGATTCAGCCCTTGATAAAGAATCTCGAAAAACAAGTTCTTACAGGAGAAGCATGCACACCCTGTAACATGTTATTGGCTTCATCTGGTGGACATAATATAATAATTTTTTAAAAAATGAATTCTTAACACACTGAAATGATTTGAATTCTATAACAAATATGACATCAGATAATAACACTGGTGGGGTCTCTTGAGAAAAATTGATAGAACTATGGTGGAAAACATAGGGTGTGTTCCTCTAAGTGGATAGCAGTAGCACGGAGGAAGAGCCTGAGTGCTCTTGAATGAGACTTATGTCTGTGCTAAGTGCCTGCACTGTCTGCTAATAGCGAATAGACATACAACATAATCCTTTAACTTCTGTCTCTCACAACTACTCATATGACTCCTTTTTTTCCTCTTTGTGTCCAGCTTGTTGAATTTCTGTTGTTCTTTTAATGGTAGCTTCCAGTGCACTAGAAAATCATACCATAGTGTGGATGTCCAGTCCCAGAAATGGTTTTATGAATGCATTAATTAAACTTCCAAAAGAGACTGCAATTTATTTATGCTCTTGTCATGAAGTAGAAAAGAGATTATGACATGGATTTCCCACCCACGTGGACGATTGGGTGGGCGAAGGGACGGGCGTCAGTGCAACTGTCGGTGGGGATGGGTGAGGGTGGATGTGCATTCCTACGCTCCACCCATCGCCCACACGTGTATTGGGGAAAATGGATGTGCCTCTGTGCGTGGGGATAGATGGAGGTGGGTAGGCATTTGTGTGACAGGCCACCCATGCAACAGGCACTATACACCCGCCGCTGCCTCCATACACCCCCCCTCCTGCACCGCAACTCCTCTGGCAGCCCATTTGAAATGGGTCTATGTAGCACACATGGATGGCTCACGTTTGGTGTATACTGTATGTATGGCCTTACACATTTGACTCTGTGAGAACCAAACCCATTACCGATTATGCTACTTTTCATCGGAAACTGTGTAAAAATAAATATCCTGGTTAAGTGGGTGTGTTTTTGAGTGAAAAGTGAAATTTGGATATGAAATATTTATACAAAAATAAATCTAGCTAAAAATTGTTTCAGAGTCATTTTGCTAGACTATTATTGTAAATTACTATCAATAGTAGGAGGTGCCAGCAGGGGAATTTGTTGATGAGAATTATTTATATAGCATCCCAATGCCTTGCCAAATGGGGCTCAGGATGCTCCATGAAATTAATACAATTAAAAAAAAAAAAAGCTAGGATTATGCTGGTAAGGAAGGAAAAGGCACCAGGAGCTTTATGGAAATCGGATGTCTGCAATTAAGAATTTGTTAGATGAGGATGAGATAACCATGCTTACAGTAATATTATTACAGAACTGATTTCTGTAATAATATGACTGGGATTTGTCTTATAAAATGCCATGGAAGGGATCTACAGCATGGGATAAAAGTGCTGCCAAAGCTATCTGTAACATCATGTTAGAAATCATAAAATAAACAGTAAAATCAACTGCATAGAGCAATGATTTCCCCAGTAGTACCATAAAATTCCATATATAAAGCAGGTGTGAGATGTAATACAAATGAAATTTTTTCCATCTGAATTCTTGGTGACTTTTATTCAAAAACTTAGAACTGCAAGTCTGTATATAGTCAAACTTCTTATGTTCTTATATGCTGTTTGCTCCTTTAACTTTCGTTTTTGCATTAGTGCCACACTGAGTCAGACCAATGGTCCATCGAGCCCAACATCCTGTCTTCGAAGGCAGCCTAACTTGATCACTTGGAAGAACTACCCAAAGGCCACAATGGGGCAATCAGTTCCTTGTTGTTCACTTCCAGCTCCCGACAGTAAGAGGTTACATTCCCCAAACCTACCTGGCTAGTAGTTGCTAATGGACCTATCCTCCAAAAACGTATCTAATCCTCTCTTAAACCCAGCTATAGTTCTGGCCTTGACCACATTTTCTGGCAACAAATTCTACAACTTAATTGTGTGTTAATTGAAAAAAATACTTTCTTTTATTTGTTTTAAATCTGCTATCTGTTCATGAAGTGTTCCCTAGTTCTAGTACTGTTTGAGAGGGTAAATAAATAACAGGCTTTAATGAGAACTGGACCAGGTTCTAAGTGAGCCCTTAAAAGAAGAAAATCTTTTAATGGGAGTCTGTTTTACACTTTGGGAAATCCCTTTATTAAACACATAGGGTGCTTTTAAATGAACAGCACCCATAGCTCTGCTCCGTCTCATACCTGGGCGGACTTCCAGTTGTACAGGCAGAGTAGAAGTGGAGCAGGTGGTGCCTGCTCTGCTCCAGTCCCACTAGTGGTGCTCTGAAATCTTGAAGCACCGCCAATACAGTGGGCTGCATAAATTTAAGGCACCGGCTAGAGGCGGAGCTGCAGTCCCATCTACTTGTGGACAGTCCCTGAAGCTCCAGCTGGGGGTTGAGTCGGGAAATGCCATAGACCTGTGGGTGGCAGTCTAGAGTGGTGGGCGATCCTTCCACAGATCTAGTGGGGGAGGAGGGCCCCACAAGGGTGGACTGAAGGCCGTGGTAACTGCTGGGTCTATATAAATCTGGTGCAGGTGGGGTCGAACTTGGGGGACATGGGGCTGATCCGGGGGTGGCCAGCCCCAGGTCCATCTAAAAACACCCATAGTGTGAACTATTGTATTTATAGTTGACAAGATGTGGAAGATTACTTCTGGACATAAGCTGCTACAGACTGAATGGAACATATGCTGGGATAAGAGACAGAAGTCTGAGTCAAAGGAACTGCACCACTGAAAGTAATAATAATAATTAATTAATTCATTAATATAATACTTTATTACCTAGCTGATTTGGCCATTGCAAAATGACAAAACTTACATAGACCCAACCATGGGAATAAACCAATAAGTAAAAAGGTCAAATAAAATACCAATAACATTTAAAACAAATAAGACAACATACAGAAATAATATAACAAGCCATCATCTATTAGAAGGGAAACACGCCCCAGATCCAGCTGAAGTAAATAACTTCAAAGACCGGTCAGATGTATAAGACCCCTATCCCTGTCACCTTTCTGCTTTATATTATTAACTGTGATCAAATACTGACCCATTTTCCCAGTAATTGCAGAAGAGCTCTCACACAGCAAATAGCTGACATGAAACCCAGGCAAACGGCCCAGAATAGGTGCGATCAACTGAGCTATATATTTCCCTCATACCCCAGAAAACAGCGGGCACCTCAGTAAAATATGCTCCAAGGAGTCAACCTGTTTCAGGGGTACCAGCACAGTCGCTTGGCTAACGGAATACCTTTATGTCTACCTCCGTTAGAATGGAGGGGAATACATTTAACCTGGCCAGGAAGAATAACCATCTTGCCCATGACTGCAAGCTCCAAGGAGACCGTAAGGTATTTGCAATTGTAGGATAAAGCCCCAGAGCCCTGCTGTCTGAAGTTTCGGCTCCTAGCTTCTGCCAAGTGATGTCAGCCAGTCTTTCAAACAGTAATTTCCTTGCCCCTTTAAACCCCAGCGGGGCCAAAACTGTCGGGCAGAAACCCAAGCGTTTTATTTTGTCAGTCATCATCTTCACCCAACTATTTGGACACCTATCTTCCATAACCAGTTGCGACCATGGAGCAGCTAATTTAAAGAACAGGTGAAGCCAGTATGTTAATGCTCCCTGCCAAATCTTTTCGTGAAGAGGTAGAAGTTCACATTCCAAACACAAAGTTAAGTTGTTAATACCAGACGGGGCCGATAGTAATGCCCTAATAAAGCCTGATTGTATTCTTTCCAAAGCCTTAGGTTTACCAACTTCCCAAAAATGGGCTCCGTAAATCATAGATTTGTGCACATAAATTCTAATTACAGGTGTAACTAATTTTCTTCCCTTTGACTTAAAAAAGGACAAAAGTACTTTGTGTAGCCGAGTAGCCTTGTCCTGCATTGCCTGAGACTGCAGTGTCCAGGCACTTGAAAAAGAAGGCCCAAATATTTGTAAACGCGAACTTGGGTGATTACCTTGTCGCCCAACAACCATTTATGTTGTAATTTCTTACAAGAGAATATCAAAACATTAGTCTTCTCATAGTTAATTTTAAGCAGGTTCTTCCTGCAATAGGTCCCGAATGCCTGCAAGACGCGCCTCAGCCCTACCTGTGCCCGGGATAACAGCACCATATCATCTGCATATAAAAGACATGGTATACTAGTCTCTCCCACCTGCACCGATTGAAAGTCCGCACCCCTGAGCACCTCCATCACATCGTTCAGATATATATTGAATAAAGTTGGGGCCAGTATATAGCCTTGCTTGACACCCCTTCTAATATCAATCTTGTTGGACAGCATCCTTTGATTATTACATCTCACCTTCATAGAGGTGTTCCTATATAGGCTGAAGATTAGAAACAACAGTCTATGGTCCAGGTTAAGCGCAGCCAACTTCCCCCAGAGACTGTCCCTGGCTACCATATCAAAAGCTGCCTTGAGATCAATAAAGGAAGTATATAAAGCGTTGGAGGGTCCAACGAACTTTTGAACAAAGTGAGAGAGCAAAAAGCAATGATCGCTGGTAGATCTCCCTTCACAAAACCCAATTTGGGCATCATTCAAGATATCCTTGGCTTTTAACCAAGCTCCTAATCTCAAAAGTAGATATTTGGCATATAATTTGCTCATTATGTTTAACAAGCTAATGGGCCTATCATTTCCTGGTACAGCCGGGCTACCCTTCTTGAATATAGGAACGACGATGGCCTGCCCCCAATCCTCAGGGAGGTTACCTGACTCATTTATTCCTGTAAAAAGGGGCCGCCAAGATAGGAGCCCACCAATTGGACCCAGCTTTCAAGAGTGCTGTGGGAATAAAGTCCGAACCTGGGGTTTTACCAATTTTTTAACTGTCTAATAAGTCCAATATATGATCAGAGGACATTGGTTCCTACTCCAGTGAACAATAGACTGACAGCGGGGTAATGGGGGATATTCCGGAAGTCAAGTATAAAGATGTAAAATGTTCCTCCCATGCCCGCCTATAGACAGAGAGAGCCTCAGCAAATGCCTTTTCCCGGCCGATGCCCCTAACTAGCTTCCAAAACCTTAGCGGGTTAGGATCCTTAGCCACCATATCGAGCTCCTCCCAGGTCTGCTTATTAAAAATATCTCTTTTTTCGGTTAGGAGCTTTCTATAGTCCCTTCTTTTAGCCAGTAACTCTGTCAAATAGCAATCCCTCTGGAAAACTCTAAATTTCCGATAACTATGATGTAGTTAAGTCCTAGCTGTTAGACACTCTTTATCAAACCAGCTACGGGGCAGCCTTCCCACCTGCTTTAACGGGCGGGCTCGAGTGCTGCTATCAGTTAACAGCAAGGTAAGCCACTCCACTAATTCTTGGTATCTGGATAATTGAACCTCTTGGGAAGTGGCCTCCCTTATCCCAATCGAAAACTGCATGCCCTCGAGGGAGTGAAGGGAAAGTAACAATCCCTGTTCGAGGTTCCTTCCCCAATGCTTCCTTAACCATCCCCCCTCCCCCTCGGGATGTTTATAATGGGCTGCCAGAAAGGAGGGTCTGCTGTCTGTAACTGCAACCCACCCAGGGACAGAGATAAAGGCAAGTGGTCACTGTCTAACTAACTGAGTCCCTACCTGGAAAAAGTTTATCAAGGGAATTAAATGGGGAAATTGCAAAGTAATCAATTGTGCTGCAACCCCTGGTGGATAAAAAGGTAAATTCCCCCGGTTGATCCTGCCAGTATCAACCATTTAATATGCACAGGTCCAGTTGCTGAACTAACTTAACTAACGCTATGCCGCTCTTATTTAAGCCCTCATCCTTTGACCATCTTCCTTCCAGAGGTGCACCATCATCAATTGGCCAAAAACCTCCACACTGGCATAAGTCAAAGTTGGACCGACTCATACGGATGTTAAAGTCCCCAGCTAGCAGAAACCCAGCATCTGGAAGCAAAGTCTGGAGCTGCTCCAAAAGGGTGGTCAATTGAAACCACACATTATCATCATAATAGATAGAGTTACTATGGGGGATGTAAATACTAATCATCACCAGTGGCCCAAAGGTGGTTTTCAAAACACAACCGCAGCCACTGGGGAAAGTCCATGGCAAAGGGACTGCTTTTTCCTTTAATGTATTCTTTAAGAGGCATGTTGTACCCTCACTCGGTCTACCCCTTCCTTGGGGGTGTGTGTGTAGCCCCATGCCAAAACACTTCATAGCCAGGAAAACATGGTTCCTCAATGGACCAGGTTTCCTGTGCTAAAATTACATCAAAGCGACTGAGAAATGACATACCTCCGGGGTCCTGGGATCTAATTTTCCAACCAGCCACGTTCCATGATATAACCCTCAACGGGTCACCATCCCACTTCCCCAGGCGTCAGTTCACCTTAGACTTGCCTACTATAACTGTCTCACCCATGTCCTCTAATGGGAGAGGTTATCCCTCAAGGCCATGGGGTTCTCGCCCTACCCACTGAAAGTATTGTCTTTACTGATAACTGATCCTCTATGTCCACTTATTTAATTTATTCTTATCAGTAATGACTCTTAACAGGCCTGAACTGCTCTTTGAGACACAGTAACCTCTTGCTCTTCTGTTCCAAGGTGCTTTTGGCCGTAATTCAGCTATATTAACTGCTAGACTTCAAGAACTTAGCCCCATCAAGAGGACTGTTATCATGCACAACAAAAATTACAAAGTTATTTTCTAACCTTTTAAAAACTTTGTTACAAAACAGCACAGTAGACCTCCAAACTGCTTTTGAAGATGTGTTTTCACTATTGGTGCACCCATATAAACAATCCATTAATACACCTTCACCATCTTCATGTTCTTACTTGTCAAAACAACGTTGTGTGGATGATTTGTATTACTCAACAGAAGCATGTGCATGTATTTTTTTTTAATTTAATTTTTATTTTACCAATTTGTACCCCACATCCTCCTGCTAACAGCAGTTCAGGGTGGCTAGCAAATACTTTAAAAATATAATACAAATATAATAAATACAATATAAATATAAAACAACAATATAAAATCCACATAATGGGGCACCAAATAAATACAAAAGAAAGAAAAATCCTCCCTCCCTCATCCATCTCCCTCACTGAAAGCCTGGCAGAACAGCCAGATCTTACATTGTCATCAAAATGAGGAGAGGTTTGGGGTCACGCAGGCCTCTGCCGGGAGGGAGTTCCACAGCTTAGGTGCAGTCACTAAGAATGCCCTCTGCATAGTCGTTTCCCGAGCTACTTGGGGGACTTTGAGAAAAGCGCTCCCGGTTGACCACATGAGCCGATCCAGAGCCTGGGGAGTGAGGCAGTCTCACAGACAGGTAGGGCCCAGGCCATATAGGACTTTATAGGTAAGCAGTAAGCACCCGCACCTTGAATCGGGCTTGGAAGACACTAGGTAGCCAGTGCAAAGAATGGAGCACTGGTGTAATGTGCTCATGATGACCCGTCCATGTGAGGAGATGGGCTGCAGTGTTCTGCACTAGCTGCAGCCTCTGAGCTGTCACCATGGGTAGCCCCACGTCTTGAGGTATTGAAAGCGTGGATGATAGTGGCCAGGTCAGAGTCTGAGCATGCTGCTTATTCCAGTGTAACTAAAGCTGATTGAAGAAGCTCATGAGAACATACCCTAAGAACAGTCTGAAACACTATTGGTAAACTACAAATATATCTTCTAGCTTAAGTTTCAGTAGTCCATGTGCACAAGTCATGTTCTGGAGGTATCCTCTTCATTTGTCTTTAATGGGTCTCATGGAATCACTAACCTGCTGGTTACGAAAAGGAAGGAGGGATCTTCCAGAAGGTGAAAAATGGACAGATCTGTTGATGAAACTCTATTTACAGACTTTGACCCAGTTTGTTTATTAAACCATATTGGTCAAGCAGAGTTGCATCTTTAAACCTTCCTAATGCCTTTCTACAGATTGCACCAGGTCATGTTTATAATGTTACTTAAAGCATACTGGCAAATACATTGGGTCTGATCCTAAACTCTGTCACTGAGCGTGTGATGTGTGCACTGAGCACACACAACCTGCTTTCATACCCTACATCAGAAATAAATAAAATAAAACCATGCGCAACTTGCACACACGACTTCAGAATCGGCCCCAATTGCTAAAATAACATGTTCCTATGGTACAGTGACATCCACCTTTTTCTAACACCTGCTCATGCAAGTAACATAGACTTACTTAGCATTGTCAAACCGTGGCGACATTATATCATTCACAACGTTTCTTACTCTCATAGTTAAGAAGAGACAGGAAATAAAAGTTCATTTACAAGTAAAATAATTATAAAGTCATTCCCAGTTTAAGAGATGTGAACCAGCATAACTGTGTTATTTGGGTGGAAGGTCAGGTTACTCTGGGGGAAATTGAAAATGGTGGAAGTACGAAATCAGATGGGTAGCCCAAGTGGGCTAGAACTAAGATGAAGATAGGCATATATAACCTTGCTAACCAAGTTCTGAGGATGACCAGTTAGGGAATAAGTACCACAACCCCCGTGAAGGATAAGCCCCCCAAACTATTGGGAACATCCCTTCCGCAACTGTAGGGACTGCCCTGACGGGACAAGTGCTGGCACCATAACCCCCGAGAAGCCATAAATTAGAAGCAGAAGCAGGTCACCATTACCCTAGCATGAGGCTGCGTGCCCAAATAACTATAAAATTCTAAATATCCATTAGATTTTTATGTTGTTAAATGTATTGTGTAAATGTGTCTTGATACAAGCTTTGTGTTTTGAAATATGTTACGCAAAACTAGTGTCTAAGTATGATATGACACATATTTTATGAACATATGGAGGAGGCATCAGATGTACGCAGATTGCGAGATATTATTATATTATTTTGTGATAGTGTGTTTATCCTGATACCTCTTGTTTTACACGTTGGCCATGGTGAAAGTCTAATAAACAAATTTGATTTACTTAGCATTGTTAGAAGAGGGGGTCTGATGCTTCACCTCTGAATTTCATCTATAATCTGTACTTTTAGGTACAAAAGGATAATAGAATTTGATACACTTCTTGAAATATTTTAATATTTCTTTTTAAAAGTAGAAATGAGACTTGAGAACCTTTTTAAAAAACTTATTTCCCCCTAAACATTAATGATTGAATTATTAAATAATCATGCAATTTAGAAGTGTGTTGGAAGTCCTTTATAAGGTGTGAATGTAGAGTTTGGTTCAGAGGAATTTTCATAGCAAGTGCTCCAATTTGAGCCAGCTGTCCCCATATAACTGATTAGTTATACTGTTGAATTTTAAAGTGTGTCGACTAACCTAACATGCTTTTATGTGGCGTGAAAACAAAAATTGGTCTCAAAGGTGTTTTGTTTTGTTTTGTTGAGAAATTTCCCTAATAATAGTGCCATCAGGTAATTTTGTATGGTACCAAATAGGTTTTGATGATATCTTAAATTTTTTTATTATGTCTTAGAAATGACAGCTCCTTGACTGATTCACTTAGTGCAACAGTTTTAAGCAGCTGGACTGTCAGCTAAGCAGAAAACAAAAGAAGAAATCATCATGTCATGACATTTATCCCACTGAGTTCTTTGGATTCCAAAACCCTAAAATATGAAAAATGTGTTGTCCATATTTAGGCCCTTTTTAAACAGACTGCGGGGGGGGGGGGGATTGGTGTGACCACTGGTGGGGGGACGGCACGTGGGTGCGTGCATACATGAATGCACACCCATCTCTACCCACCTATACACATTGGGTGAAAACAGACATGACGCTAACCACCATTTAACCACCCTTGGTGGTCATTTATGCATGTTTCAGGACTGCATAGGGCACCAATACAGCCCTGCAACTAGCATAAATAACCACCAAAGGTGGTTAAAGGGTGGTTAGCATCATGTCTGTTTTCACCCATTGAGAAACTACCATTTTGGCCAGTTGCTCTGTGAGCGGGTGAAGGGTGGAGATGGGTGGGTCGTTGGAGCAGCTAGTGCTGCTCCTGGGAGGTGCCCATGCAGCTGACCTGTGTGGGCATGTGTGGGTGCATATCGTGTAAAAAGGGCCAAATATGACTCTAAGATGATGATCATATTAGTCCTCATTTTTGTGTGTATGCTTGAAATTAACACAAGGTAACAAACAAAATACAAAACTTTATCTTGGGCCCTTTTTAAATGGGCTGTGGTGCAGGGGGAATGGGATTGCGTGCCGGTACGCAGGCAGTGGGGGGTGCGGGGACACTGTTACATGGGTGCACACTCATCTCCACCCACCTCCATGCACGGAGCAACCGCCGTTTTTGCTGGTTGATCCATGCATGGGTGGGGAGTGGGTGGAGATGGGTGTACTGTAGGAGCATGCACGCACCCCCACCCACCTGCCGCGGTGGTCACACAGGTGGCACCCATGCATCTCTATGCGGTGGATTTGCATGGGCATGCATGGGTCCATCCCATGTATTTTATTTAAATGATATGGTACTGAACACAAAAGCAGTAAAGGAGGCAGATAGCTGTTTAGATTCAGTGGTTGCAAAGCAGTGCTGTGAGATATTGGTAAATGGTACACATGTGGAACCAGTTACATCTATAGCCACAGGGCCAAACTCCTGGCTTAGACAGGCTTTTCTTTACTGTAAAGACATTTTTATTTTAGTGAAACGATATCTTTGTAAAATTTAAATATTTTGGTATTCGGTACAAACATTATATCTATTACGGCCTCGTGGAAAAGCTTATGGTTGATATCCTTTTATGAATTGAGTATCTGTGGATTAGGAACTGTTCTGCATTGTGTCTGCAGTAATTTGACAAGATTGCTTCATAGCTTTGTGCTGTTTATTGTACAACATTGTGGTGGGGGGGAGGGAATGAAGTTTATCATAGGTAACTAAAGAATAACCTATTGTAAACTGTGATTAAACTATCATTGAACTTGAAAAAGTTCACAATAATATTAGTTACAATATTGGCTCACCAAAGCTTTCTAGTGACGTCTAAGCATTTGGGTGTGGAATAATGTCTTGCCTATTAAACAGAACAGTGAGTGTTTTCCCAGGAGTCTTGCTTGCTGAAAAAAGTTACTCCCATCCTAGAGTCAGCAGCATTGTGACACTGCTCCACTACAAATATGTAGTAGAAAAAGGCATTCCCTGAGACCTCTCATGTGGAGTCCCACAGGGTTCCATCTTGTTCCCTCTCCTGTTCAACATGTTTATGCAGCTGCTGGGTGAGGTTGTGAGATGATTTGGGGTGCGGTGTCATCAATATGCTGATGACACCCAGCTTTACCTCTCTTTTTCATCCGACCCAGACCCAGCAATCTCTGTGCTTACTCTGTGTTTGGTGGCTGTAGGGGACTGGATGAGGGTGAGCTGTCTGAAGCTGAATCCCAACAACACGGGGTGTTGTTAATGGGTAAGGCAGTGGGTGTGGCATTCCCTGTCATTGATTGGGTTTGCCCCCAAATGGTGCCCCAAGTTCATAGTCTGGGAATGCTCTTAGATTCCCAGTTCCGCTTGGATCTCTAGTTGGGGGCTGTGGCAAGGAGTGCATTTCACCAATTACATCTGGTGCGGTGGCTTCGGCCATTTGTCTTGGACTCTGACTTGGCCACTGTCATCCATGCTTTTATCATCTCAAGACTGGACTATTGTAACGTGCTCTATGTGGGGCTAACCATGGTGATAGTTTGGAGACTGCAGCTTCTGAAGAATGCAGCTGCCTGCCTCCTAACGGGGACGGGTTGCCATGAACACATTACACCAGCACTCTGAGCTCTGCACTGGCTGCCAATATTCTTCCAGACCTGATTCAAGGTGTTGGTGCTTACCTGTAAAGCCCTATATGGCCTGGACCCCACCTATCTGTGGGACCACCTCACCCCCCGACTTCTGGATCGACCCCTGCAGTCTGCCGAGAGCACCTTTCTTGAAGTCCTCCGAGTGGCTTAGGGGGTGACTATGAAGAGAGCATTCTTGTTGGCTGCACCTAGGCTGTGGAACTCCTTTCCAGTGGGAGGCCCAGGTAGCCCCGGTCTCCCCTCCTTCTGCCAACAATGGGTATTTTCAGACATTATGAGATCACAGTGAACCACAGTGAATACCCACCTTTGGTCACTGTGACTTGCACGTCTGTTTGGCGGCCGCCAGATGTTCGTCACGCTCAATCCCCACATGGGGTCAGTTTCAACCACGCTTCCGGGCTAACTGCACCAATTCCCCGGGAAGCGTGGTGAAAGTGATCCCCAGTGAGGATAAAAGAAAAGTAACATCTGGTCGGTCGTCATGACCCGGAAGCACCGGCGGGATTCCAGGCCATGGCGGATTCGGCCAGATGCTGCTGCGGCATTGGCCCTGCTGCCCACCCATATCCCCAGAGGGCGGGCGGCAGGGAGCGTGGAGGGGGTGGGGCCATGCAGACGCACGTTGTGCCACGTGGCCCCTCCCCCTCCCCAATTCCCCGCCGGGATCCCCCGGCACGTCTGTTAGGGCGTGACGGGGTCGTCCCGGCAGGGGATGAATTTTTTATGTTTATATACATATATTTTTATTTATTATATTTGTATTGTATTTTTAAATGTTTATACTTGTTAGTGGCCCTGAACTGCTTTGACAGGAGGGGCGGGGTGAAAATCTGTAAAATGAATAAGCACCTACACCCACTCCAAAGATAGCTTCTTGTAAGCACTGGGCAACAGGAATTATGTGCAACAAATTGCAGTTGTCTAGCCCCTGCTCAAGAAGCCATTCCTTGATCAATGATGTGGCTCCTGTGCCAGTATTGGACCATCTATAACCTTCCTGTTCTCGGAAGCTCCCCTGTGGGTTCGATCTTGCCTCCCCTCCTGTTCAATGTGTATCTGAAGCCCATGCATGAGCTCATGAGGAGATCTGGAGTGCCATCAGTATGCTGATGACACCCAACTCTCTCTTTCATCTGACCCAGATCTTGCAGTCTTGGGGCTTAACCAGTTCCTGGCTTCCACTGGGGACTGAATGTCAGTGAACTGAGTTAGGCTGAATCCAGACAAGACCAAGGTCATGATGGCTGGCTGGCCTAGGCACCTGGGGGACATTGGAACAGCTGTCATTAATGGGGATCTAGCCTCCTTTGGTCACTCAGATTCACAGCCTTGAGATGCTCTTGGATCTATTGCTGTGACTTAATTGTCAGATTGCAGTGGCAGCCAGGAGCACTTTTCACCAGCTCCACCTGGTGAGAAGTCTGTGGTCATTTTTTAAAAATCAGATTCAGTCCTAGTCACCATCATCCATGCCTTCATAACCTTGAGGCTAGACTAACTGCAGTGAGTTGTACAAATTGCCGCCTTGATGACTGTTCAGAAGCTGCAGCTGGTACAGAATGCAGTGGCCTTGTGTCAGAGGTGGGTAATTGGAATGGGCTACCAATAACTTTCTGTGCACAATTCAGGATGCTAGTTTTGACCTATTAAGCCCTAAATGGCCTGCGCCCCAAATATCTGAAAGTCTCTCTCTCCCCTCATGTCCCATTGTGGTCTCTGAAGCCAGTCAGCTATCATCTGCCCCTCAAGTTCACACAATAAGGGGGTACACAAGTATTTCCAATGGCTGGCCCACAATTGTAGAACTTCCTTCCCTTGGAGATTTGTCTAAGCCGAAGTTTGCTCATCTTCTGGTGACAATGTAAGAACTTTTTGTTTGGCCAGGCATTTGGCCTGCAAGGGTAGAAATTCGGGAGTTGGGGATTTTATTTTATTTGTGTATTTTAATATATTGGGATTAGGGAATCCACCCTGAGTCTTAACGGCAAGGGTAGGAATGGATAAAAATGTGAATAAATGAATAAATAAATAAATTAAATAAATGTATGAGAGAATGTTTAGTTCCCCATTCCCCTCCATGGAATAGTATTGGGGGAAACTCTTTCAGAACATTCTCATGGAGCTTCCTTCCCTCTGGCTCACTCCTTTGTGATTTTCTATGGAAGAGCTGGTCTAGTCATTGATTCCTAATGTCTATGACTGTTTCAGAATAATAAAAGATTAACTTATCTCCAAGTACAATATACCAGTCTCCCTGGCATTTTCTAGAGAGAGGGGGAAAGTCTTGGATCCAAATGAGATGTAGATGAAGTAGTTCAAATGATACCTTTTATTGCACCAACTTCTAGACAGCCTTCAAATGAAATGAATGAAAACTTATTAAGCAAAATAATTGCTGCCAAAATGGAAGTTGGGGATTTCAGGCTTTCTGCTTCCCTTTAATTAAAAGTTGTTACTGCTGTTAATTTGTGCTTATGGCACTTAATAATGTTAGATAAACAAAACATAAACAAAGTTACTGGCAAATATAAGAAAGAACAGTAAATTTAAATGAAAAGAGGGTTTCATAGAAGAAATTAGGAGAATTTGAACTATTAGGGAGTTAAACCACACCCAAAAATGATCATAAAAACTGGTCCAGCATTTATTTATTTATTTTTAGTTAGCTGGAACTGAACCTGAACTGAAAATCTCTGTTATATTGAACCCAAACTGGTACCAAACCCAAACAAACATATTTCAGTTCAAAGTAACAGGTTAAATAATCAGGTGCTGAAGGAAAGTGTGTTGTGGTTGTTGAGGAAGCGTCTCTCCCTGTTCCAACATAAGAGAGGGAGGTAGAGACTGCACTTCACAGGAAACCATTACAGGAGAAGAGTTAGGGATAGAGGGCTTCTGGGATTGGTAGTTCTTCCCTTTAAACATACATTTTTCACTGTAGAAAACAATTTTTCTGCAGTGAAATATTTATCGTTATGTACTTTTGTTAAGACTTACAATGGGTGAACAGGGTGAACAGATCACGGTTCGGGTTCGGCCATTCGGTTCTGCTGCGTTCGGTTCGTCCATTCGGTTCGTCAGTTCGGTTCGGCTGCGTTCGGTTCGGCCATTTGGTTCGGCAGTTCGGCTAGTTCGCCGAGTTCGGGTTCGGCTGTTCAGTTTGGTCGTCCGAACAAGCCGTTCGGTTAGGCCGTTCGGCTGTTTGGTTCGGCCGTTCGGGGAATGTTGTTATGGGTGTTTTTGTGTTTTTATATTTTTGTTGTTTTTTTATTGGGTTTTATATGGTTTTCCTTTGTTCTTTCTTTGTTTCTTTGTTTTTATATGGTTTTTTAAATTTATTTTATCTAATATTATATATATATATATATATCTACACTAAATCTAACTGCTATTAACAATAGTTAAATGCTGTGAACTAAATGGATTATCTAATAAGTACACAGACCTACTACTACAAACACTAAAACTAAATCACTAACGCTATCTCTATCACTAAGCTAACTCCTACAACTCTCTACTATCTATCTATCTATCTATCTATCTATCTATCTATCTATCTATCTATCTATCTCCCATATATATATATATGGGATAGGGGGAAATCACAAACAGAAGAGGAGTCTGTAGTGAAATACATACGTTACATACTCAATGAGTCTGTACAGTGCATAACACAAGGTTTCAGTTTATGGTTTAAGTTTCATTTTATTACAAAACTGAAACGAAACTTAAAGCAATCTAAAAATCCTACTCAATGCCTGCTGTTCAGTAACAGTGACTAGCTCAGAAGGTGTTGGGAAGGGGGGAGGCAGATAATTAGTTTCGTTTCTTGCAAGCCTCTCCACTGAACCTTTTTTTGCCACCCGAACTCACCCGAACGCGATCTGAACTGACCGAACTGTTCGGCCATTTCGCCATTCGTTGTTCGGTATGTTCGGGTTCGGGTTCGAGTTCGGTCATCCAAACAGGCTGAGTTCAGGCCGAACTCTGAACTGCTGAACCGCGTTCACCCATCCCTACAATGCAAGCATAAGTGCGTGCAACATTAATCTGCAGGAAAAGAACCATTATTCTAAGCTAGCATCTGATCCTAAACAGAACTGGAGAATTTCAATATGCTGCTGATGAACCCAAACTGTAACTGAATTAAAAGAACTTACAATTGTTTTACTACCCTGATTATTTTTATTTTTTAAAAAAAGTATAGCTTCGAGAAAGTGTTAAACTCAAAACAAATCTGTAAACATGGAATGCTGATAACTGGCCTGTATCTTTTTTAAGAAGAAAGTTGAAGCAACTTCTAATGTCAAGAAATGCCTAGAGAACAAAAATCCGTAGATGCTGTGATCCTGCACTGGAGAAGATTTACAGTCCTGTGAATTGGAGTAGCAGCTTTTCTAACCTTCCTAAAATGACTGCAATAAACCTTACATGCCTGAAATACATACAGATGATTGGGTGGGTGGGTGGGGTGGTTGAAGAGATTAAACTGTATTGTGGAATTGCAAGGATTTCCAAACCCCCTCCCCTCAATAGCAAGCAACAATTCAGTACCTGTGGTCATTCACTATTTAACTGGTGCTTTGAGCTGGTTCCTCCCACATTTCTTAGACAACACATCCCTTTGGATAGTTTGCCAGTATTTAGTGACTCTTCCATATGGGAGTCCCTTGTGTGTTGTAAGTTGATATGGTAACATAACAAGTAGGAGGTTTTAGCTTGTGTATAATTTGGAGATATATTTTTATAGTGAGCTGCTACGCACTTGGCACACAGGCAGTAGGAGCATATGGCTTTATACTAGGAAATGCGGAATCACAGCAGTTGGAGATGGAAAGGACCTATTAGATCATCCAGTCATTTTTTCCACCAAATTAGAATAGTTCCCTGCAAGACGTTTCCTAATACTTTGTCCAGTTTGGTTTTAAAATGCACGGATGATCAGGTTACCCCATTATCTTACTGTTAACTGTTCCACAAGCTAATACATCAGACTATTAGGACATTTTTCCTAATATTCAGCCTAAATCTTATTTCTCCTGTTTTCATTCAATTAGTTCTTTTTATATTTCCCCATTTATCACACCAAAGTCTGCTCTCTGTTGTAAATTATTGTTGTGTTTCCTGCTTAGCTCTCACTTTGCAAATCCAGACATATTTACTTCTTTTTACCCTAAAGCTGCAGAGGCTGGTTTTGTTGATATGAAACATTACAAGTTTGTCCCTAATCTCCCCCACACCATGAAGGTACCTGAGCCCAAAGTTGTGAAGAGAGAAGAGCGGGAGACCCTGCTCATCAAGACACTAACGTGGGAAATTCTATCTCCACAACCATGATCCTCACCCATCCCACAGTCTCCTGCTCCCTAAAACAGCTTCACATCTTCTCCCATGTTGCCCCATATGCCTGAAACACCCTCCGTAAACACACATGCTCTGCTCCCCAGCTCTTGACCTTCAAATCCCTATCTCTTCCATCAGGCCTTCCCTAACTTCTCACCCTCACAGACTGCTCACTGATGCTCCCTCAAATGTCTTTTATTCATGGTCCCCTTCCTCGCTGTAACTAATCTTTATTTTTATAGCATCCCCCCTCCTCCTGGCAAATGGCGCTTGGAATGTTTTTCAGCCTAAAAATACAATAAGATATAAAATCCATTTAAAATATAAATTACCTAGACAAAAACACTTTGGTTTAAGAAGCTTGCTAAAGTGGCATTACAAATTATACTCAAACATTAACTTGACAGTAAAATGTATGTTAAGGGAACTTTATTAAATGTCAGACAAATCTATACATTTTTCTTTTCTTATTCATTAATTTAAAAAAATTATGACAACTGAAATTAAACTGCATATGTGTAGTATGGTGACTGAACAATACTTATACATGATGAGGAATGTATACAATTTAATTTCAGTTGTCAGGTTTTTTTATTAATGAATAGGAAAAGAAAAATGTATAGATTCGTCTGATATTTAATAAAGTTGCCTTAACGGACAATTTACTGTCATGTTAATGTTTGAGTATAATTTGTAATGCCACCTTAGCAAGCTTCTTAAAGGTTTTTTGTCTAGGTGATTTGCCCTTCTTTTGAAACTTAATAGTTTTGTTAATGCATAAGCTGGACCCAGACACAAGAATGCTGCAAATGCACACAGGTGCTCACCCATGCCCCTCACATCCCCCACATGAGGCAACCTGTTTTTTCACAGGTTTCTCTGTGTGGGGGTGATGGGTGGAGGTGCGTGTTACATAGGAACACACAAGTGACTACTTTCATACGAGATGTACCCACCCATGCCACTGCATGGGTACGTCTCATGTAAAAGAGGTCACACACTCATTCACACACGTGCTCTCACATCTCTCACACACACTCATTCTAACTGACCACACACACAATAGTTTAGCTTCCACCGGTCCATACGCACTAGACCTGTAGATGTGAACTCCACAGATGCTCTAAGGGTGTGGAAAATGCTTTACGGGTACAACCTGGTTATAAGAAAGGAGGTGCCCTCTTTTAGAAAAGGAGACCAAGTGAGACTCTCCAAGTTCAAGGGAAAATTTGAGAAAGGTTATGAGAAAACATTTACAGGGGAAATATTCATAATGAATGATGTCCTTAACAAGGCATGGAAGCCTGTGTACAGACTGACAGATTACGAAGGCAAAAATATCATCAGGACCTTTTACCTGAAGAGCTTCAAAAAGTCAACCCTCAGCAGGATAAAGTGTACAGAATTGAAAAAGTGCTAGCCACAAAGGGGAAAGGTAGAAACAAGTGTTGTCTGGTGAAGTGACTAGGTTGGCCAGATAAATTTAACAGCTGGGTAAACGCTTCTCAGCTCTGCAAAGTTTAATAATCGGTGACTTTTACATCACCCTGCCCAGTAATGTGTTCAAAAATGTTTTTCCGCAGAACACTAGTTCTACTTTTACCATACAATTTGGACCTCCCTAGGGCCTGGGAAGTGGAGTTGTCTGAAATACAATACCCTTGCACCTGGGACACTGTTGCTGTATATACAACCCTTGAAATCACCACTGTTAACAGAATATGGACCTACATGTTACCCTGCGGTTATTATTCAGGCATTCACAACTAAGTGAATAATATTAACAAAATATATAACTGCCCGTACCGATTTGCCCAAAGTGTCCTTATGCTATGACTTCATGAAGAGAAAAGTCAGCCTTGAAACTCAAGAGCATCACAGGTTTTCCACCAAGGGGCAGCTGGCCTATATTATGGACTTAACCCCCGGTTACCCCGTTCAGAATTTTCCCTACTCTGCTGACATTACAGGGGTCTTTAACTCTTTGTACCTGTGATATTGACAGTGATATTGTCGAGCATCAGATCATGGGGGGCTTTTATGTCCCGCTACTGCATTGTGTTCCTGTGCACAGAGAGTTCAGCAAGTCTGTTCAACATCACGTACGACAAGCCTCACTACCTGGCTGTGTAAGCACCACGTTGACACCATCACTATTGAAATAAAGACAGATCAGAACAAATACGTCTCATTTCATTTTGGGAAGGTGGTTGTGGAACTACATCTGCACCCCCATAAAGAACTACGTTTTTAAGATGGTTATAAAGAAAAATTATGGGGACTCTAGTGTCTACGCCAGCTATTACAAAGCCCAAGCTGGATGTGCCCTCCCGGGTTTCATGGAGCCCCTGTGATGTACGGGGCAGGCATAGGAGGGATATTCTGAAGTCTCTTTTGAAAAATCATTCTTCTTTTAAGAAGGGGATTTGAGTTGATTAAACGCCATGCCAAAACAGCAGCCAAAAATATAGCCAAGAGAAAATTATGGAGAAAATTAACCCCTCCGATAAGCAGGAGGGCTCTGGGATTAAGTACATACAGAGAAGAAGAGGGGTTAAGAGAAAAGTGCCACAAATGCATTGGATGCGGCCCCCTCAAGCCCTTAAAAGAAAGGCTCTGTGGAGGAAGGCTGTGCAAAAGAGAAGACGTGCTAGTACGAACAAGGGTGATATCTTTTAATCAACATGACTTTTATTCACTGTGGATCTGAGGAATGCACCAAATTTGAACTAGACCTGTTTTAACTACCCCACACACAAACCAGCATCAAGAAGAGCTTGTACATAAAAATCCCCCCTCTCTCGACCGTGGGTGAGATGACCCCTCTTGATTTTTTCATAGCTGTAAATGGTATAGACTATTTAGATTTGAACAACACATTACTCTACTTTTCCTGCAAGATTGCCAAGGAAAATGGCGCCAACCTCGACAGACACCGAGGTGTGCTTAGTGAACTACCCAGTGGCCTCCATATTCAGTCAGGTGGATGTCATTCTGGGGGATTGCCTCATTCATCAGAGCAATAACTATTACCCTTGCAGGGGCGTCATAGAATTTGTGCTCAATTACAATGAAGACACCCTCACTAAATAATTTTGTGCAGTCCTGTTTTACAAAGTCACAGCTGGATAACATGAATTGACAGAGTTGGAGGATGGTAATGACTCAAGGTGTTTAAGAAAAGGGCACATCTAACCAGAGAAAGCAGAAAGGTTGAACTGCTGAGGCCCCTCCACAGAGACCTGTTTTTTCAAGAAAAACTATTATTAAACGGGGTAGACATTAAAATCAAACTGACTCAGGGCAAAGAATCTTTCTGCCTCATGAATAATGAGCCTACCAGGTGGTACAAGCTGCAGCTTCTAAACGCCTCGCTTTTTGTGAAGAAAGTCTGAGTGGCACGAGGAGGTTCTCCTAAGATATGCCCTGCTTACTTCCAATGCTAAATACTCAGTGGACTGGGTGAGAATTAAAGTGTTCATCATTCCTACTGGCAGCTACTTCAGTAATCAAGAGAATCTGTTTCTCGAATAGTTCCCCAAGCTACTGGTCTTGGGCTTGCTGGAGAATTACGCTTTTAGTGGAAATTATGCTAAGAACCCCTTCCATTTTAAACATTATGATATTAATTTTGTGGCGCTCTATGTGAATGGAGACCAGATCCCATCCAAGCCATTGCAACTGGACTTTGAAGGAGGAAACTGCGTCAGAGAATACTTGACTCTGTTAAAAACCGCTGGCAAACACATGAGAGCTCGTGGGCTGCTCATCAACTGTCAGGAGTGTGCACAGGGCTACACACTGTTTGCCTTTGATCTGTCTCCTGACCAGGAAGGCAGCAACTGTTACTCACTGATTAAAAATGGAAATCTGAGGACAGAAATATGTTTTTCTGCTGCCTTACTCATCACCATCAACATGATCGTTTATGCTGTTTTTGACAATGTGATAGAGATAAATCAAAGGAGAAATGTACTGTTTGACTATATGTGACATGGACACCATACAGCTATTACGTGTTTTACATGAGAGAGACTTTCTTCAATGTGTTCCTGAGCAACTCTCTCCCCAAGGAGAGATTGCTGCAAAGACCTGTGGGTCTAGTGGTCAACACCACCCACCCCCGAATACACTGTCTGGAGAACACTGGTTCACAATCTGCCTGACAGAACACAACTAGGGTGAAGGTTTTTTTACTCTTACGGACAACCCTCTGACAGCGTTTTGTGTCCTAGAAGCATTTTTAAATTTTTGAACAAAAATGTCTAGGAATGTATTTCAATGCAAACAATTATAAGATCCAAGCTCTGTGATTTGTGGCTATCACTGTGTGCTTTTTCTGCATCATCGATGCAAAGTTTTATCTTTTGAACAAATTTTAGAATTTCATTTTGATAATTTAGCAGAAAACGATCGAATGGTGATGCAATTTGTAAAAAAAAAAAAAAAGTACTGCCACTTGGATAGGCCCCGGACTATGCTAGGCACCAGCCAACATGCCCAGACTTGTGTCTCCCATACTGAATTTCGGAGCCATGTTTCTCAATAAAGCACCCCCCTTGTGGGGGTTTAAAAAGTGAAAGCCTGTGTCTTTTGTTCAACCCCCTTTACAAGTAAAGACCAGGACACTGTGGGTGAAAACAGACATGATGCTAACCACCCCTTAACCACCCTTGGTGGTCATTTATACATATTGCAGGGCTGCATAGGTCACCAATACAGCCCTGCACCATGCATAAGTAATCACCAAGGGTGGTTAAAGGGTGGTTAG
>QEPC01014434.1:1553450-1589651 GCA_003113815.1 Sphenodon punctatus | reverse complement strand
CACACAACCAAGCCAACCAAAACACACAGTCAGTCACCCACCACACACCAACACTCACCAACCAGCCAAACAACACAGCCAAACCAAACACAAACAGCCAAAACACACTAACCGAACAGCCACACAGCCAAATGCACACACTCTCGCTACACAGCTCTGCACGCACTCAAATTTCTGGTTTCTGGTGCGATCACGTGCTCTCACAATACTTTTTCCAAACACCTGAACCAAAGACGACTGAACCGAACGGCCAAAATCGACAAACAACCCCAACGCCCGAACCGAACACACAAACTGAACCAAACAGCAGAATCTGAACCGCAACCTGTTCGCACATCCTTATTAAATATAAGGCAAAGAAGTTACAGCTAAGAATGTATATGAAGATTTTTGCAAAATAATATTATTCAACTGCTTATAAAATTGGATTACTTTATCCAATCCTTTTGGAATCTGGTACACATAATGCCTTCCATTGGATGTACAATCCCTCCAAGTTTAATCCAAATATAGTGAAAACCAAAAATGTTACAGCAAAATATGTTTTTTCCTTTGAAACCAATGGAAAATTAAAGCAAAAACAAAAACAAAAATTTGATATTAATGAATACAAATACAACAGATTTAAATAACAAAAAATGAAAACAAAAAAGGACATGGGTCCCTGGTGCACATCTCTACCAGATAACCATAAGGCCTTTTGGTTGCATCTTCAAACGCCTGTATAATTTGGCTTTGTCAGGGTACATTTTCTGGGTCAGAGTAGCAATTTGTAATTTGTCACTTGGATTTTTAAAGAGAGCCATAAATTTGCAGTTCATGTTTATCGTTCTAGACCATTTACCCTGGCAAAAGATGTTGTGAACAATATAGAATATAGTCAAATTTCTGTGATGTGAATATTTTGTAAACGCTTTCTCAGTCTCACAATTTTCAGAAGCAGAGTTCATCAAATCATCCACCAAAATCCAATTGACTTTGTCGGTAAGAAACAACACATCATCATTCAGCAATTCAGGAAAACCATCTACAAACTTAATAAAAGTATATTTCCATTGCAATTCTGTATACAAAGGCTGCCAGCAGCTATAGCACCATATGACATTCTCGGGCAAAGCAGACAGTAAGCTATTCGCATGATCCAGAAGCTTTTTTATAAAGTAGGGTTTTTTTCGCAGTTACTAGGACCTGAAAGAATAGCTTAAAAAGGGTGCTGCCAGTGGGTGAATTCTCACCCTCCTCAGGGGTATCCCCTTAGAAACATCTGGGGACTCCTCTAAGGATAGCAGTGATGCCTCAATAGAACTGTTTGGAGAAAATGCTCCCTCTGGTTCTACATGGGGATCTACTCTTGCCCCCAATATGTGGGCTTCTTCTTTTTTTTCTTAAGGTGCGTAAAGCATTTTTTAAAGTTCTTAGCCAGGACCAGAACCCCTATGAGGTTGTACCCCTTGCCCCTCAGAGACCCCATCTCCTTTGCAAACACAGAACACACCTTGAATGTTTTCTAGCTAAGTTTAATGTGCAGAGTAAACTGTTGAGTTTTCTAGTACATTTAGCAATGTGGTCAGGCTTCCCCGAACCTTGAAGCAAATAGCTCATCAGTTTATCTGCATTTTGAACAGGCTCAGTATAACATGCATTTTGAAACTGCAGGTTTTTTCCTAATTCCTTTAGTTGCTTTTTCTCCTTTTTAAGGCACCTGCACACCTTCCCCATAAGCTCAAACATTTGAAACATGTCACCACAGTTGCCCGTGGCTACAGATACATTGGAGCACATTACAGTCTTTTTAGAGGAGGGGTTGGAACCCTCATTGCTTTCTAAAATCTTTTTTCTTTTTACCAGGATCTTCTGATGCTGCCTTTGGCAGTGCAGGGGATTTTTTCTCGGCCTCTGGAGAGTGGTGAGGAGGACCTGCTTCTATGTTAGAATCAGGGTCTGCTCAGTAAGAGAGAGAGAGAGAATGATTAGACATGAGCATACTCATATCGTACCCTCCCGCCTATCCACAAGACATGTCATAACTTTTTTAACATACCCCCAACCTGTCCAGTTTCAACACACTTTCATTTAAGGGCCCCTCTAGGCCTTTTAAATGAAAACACACGTGCAGGTGCCAGGTGCTCTGCTTCTGTTCTTGAGGCTGTAGAATTCCTGGAACCACCTACATGTTTAAACAAAAGAGAGGGAGAGAAGATTATTGGTGTTAATAAACACACACACACACACATACACACACTGTTAAAATAACCCCAAACATTTTCTTTTACATACCCCTCTCCTACTCCATTTCACCTTTGCTCTTTTTAGGAGATCATACAGACTTTTTAAATAAAGGCAGGGCCCTAGCTGAAGGGTTTTTTGTGGAGCACTTATTTTTAAGAGCATCACAGAGATTATCTGGTGGCATAAGGCATGCATCAGCTGTGTGTCCTATGGGATATAAAGAACAGAGACCAGTTAATATGAGGATAGCCTGAAGAGAAAGGTGCACTTAATAAGAAAAAATCAAGTAGGAAAAAGCCTACCATCACTGTCCTCAAATATCTGACTGGCGGTTATTCCCTCAAGTTGGTCCAAAGCTGTTTACAGGTCTGGAAAAAAAAAATAGGGAGAGAGATGGGACAATAGTTTTTTATTGTGCTCTGTGCCTCTCCCATACCCTCATAAAACTAAAAGAAATAGCCATTTAACCCTCATTTGTGGGTGATGATCTCTCTCTGGGCATGTCAAATAGATCCTGACCTATAATTAGAAACTAGTCGTTATTGGGTTGTTGTTTTTTAAACAGCACCCTTCAGCATTAAAAAAAAAAAAAAAATCTCAGGATGAATCTGCCTTAAGCAGATCTCCCCAGCATTGTAACCTCTTAGAGTAAACCACTGATAAGCTAAACTCCTTTGCTACTAAAGATTAAGAAGCCCCCCATAGCTAGCCAGAGAAAATAAACTAAATTTTAACAATACCCACAACTTAGAAATACCCCTTTAAAACTTCCTACCTCATAGTTGTGAAGAGAGAAATAAAAATAGCCATACACCATATTAAAGAAAGTCATTGCATAGTTTCACCTCTCCATTCAAGGGAGAGGCATCACACGCCTAGGAAATGTCTGCCTTAAGCAGAGGACATTAGCATTTAAACACCATAGGATAAGTCCCAGGTAAGGCCTCCACCCCTTGTTAGTAGGTTAAAATAAGGACAGACATTGCAAAAGGCAAAGAAAATGAAACAGATTTTTTAATAAGAAATAAGTGCCAACTACCTTTAGAATTAAAGTCCCTTGAATCCAAGATTTAAAGAAAACTAAACTAACCAGAAATCCTGCAAGCCCACATACAGCCTAATACAGAGAAAAGTCAGCTTTGCATATGATAAAAGCATTTAAAATTTCCCAAAATCATAGATTTGTAAAGAGAAACAAACAACCAGACCCAAATATTTAAAACTTTGCATTCATCCCAACTCCCCCTCTCTCAAGAGTACCCTCTAGCAGCATGGTACAACTCTACAACCATGCAAGATCAATGTCCTCCTAGACCTAAGCACTTAGAAAGCATAGCGCCAAAGAAAACTCCCCTTTAAGCACAGACCCCAGCAATTAGAAAAGCTTAGGATAGACATATACATAGCTCTCAATGTTAAAGCCACAAGCAGTCAGATAAAAAGAGGTAGCCCTTAGCATTTTGAGAAAACCATTTAAAACCACACCCAGCACACAAAAGAGGTGAACCATAGCATATGAGAAAACCATTAAAAAAAATCCCAACATGAAACTTTTGAAAATAAATTACCCTTACCATTTATTTAAGCATGAGTGTTGCAAAAAAAACACACCACTATATGGTGCTAGGGCCCATCAATCTTTTACACAGGCCTCTAGGGTCCCCAAAAGAAAAGCCACCTTGTAACACAGGCCCCTGCAAATAGCAAAGCTTAGGACAGACAGATGCAAAGATCTCAACAGCCACAAGCTGTTAGATAAAAAGAGCCATTTAAAACCCTTTCCAGCGCACTTTTAGTTCTCAGTATTAAAACCCCCACAAGCAGCAAGATAAAACAGAGGAAGTCAACCAGCATTTTAGAAATCTTAAAATAACTGAGAAGAGAGAGAGTATGCATGCAATAAGCCCCTAGCTCACAATGTTAAAACAGCAAAATCCCAGCACATTTGGGGAAAAAATTAAAACCACATGCAGCAAAAGTTTTAAAAGAAAAATATCCCCATTTATTTAAGCATGAGTGTTACATTCAGCCCCATCATGTCGGGGAATCATGCATAGGCCTCTAGACCCCTTAAGCAGAGGGAGTTAACATTTTAAAAAATCTTAGGCCAGACCATGTGATCAAGGTAAAAAAAGAAAGGGACAATCAGAAAGATACACAGAAAAAAGCCCCAAATTTATATAAAAGCCCCTTAAATCCATCCAGTACATTTATGAGGTTAGAAATATCCCGCACCCCTTTATTTAAGCTAGACTGAGCATGCATCCCTAGGCCCATGTGCACTAAGGCCATGTGGCTGCACTCACCTTAACCATTGCAGACAGGAAGAAGTTACCTTGATGTCAGGTATGATAAATAAAATGGCCAGAATGCACAGTGACCTTTAAAACACATGCAAGGGTGGTCACCTCCTGAATATCCTATTGGGTAGATTCCATAGTTTAAATTTTTTTTTAAAAAAAAATGTCCTGTCATTTCTGTGTTTCACCAGTAGAAGAGAGCAGTGTATTTCAAATGTGGGAAGCTAGACAAATGTATCGGCAAAGTAGTGGTGGGCATTTTTTTTATACCCACGTGCTTTAGGTTGCATAAAAAGTAATGCTTTTCTCTCCTACTATACCTATTCCCAAGTAAACATTTTAAATATAATTTTGTATTTTATTAGTCCTTTCTGGATTTCTAAAAAAAGGAGAGAATTTTTGTTGAAAGATTGCAACATGCCTGCATAGCTATCTTACTCCACCCTTGTTATCCCCAACTCCACCCAGCTCTTTCCTGGAGAAAGACATACTTGTCAAACTGGTTGTACCAGCCCCCAACCCCTCAGACAGCCTACCTGAATTAAAATAAGTATACTTTTCATGATGAATTGACTAAGGTGTCTCCCCACATTTTTAAGGATAAAAACCATGAATACCTAGACAGACACAGACTTAAACAAATATTGCTTTTATTTACAGAACATTGTAATACAAGAAAACAAGAAAAACACACCTGGATATGTTGCATCATAGCATTATCTCACACAAGCCTATTTTTCATATATATATATATATATATATATATATATATATATATATATATATATATATATATATATATATANCATATATATATATATATATATATATATATATATATATATATATATATATATATATATATATATATAATGGTGCTTTTTAATCATGCTCTGCACAAATTCTAATACATGTTTAACCCCTGGCTTAATTATGCCTTCCAACACACTTTCAGGATCAGCAGCTATATCTACTTTACAAAAAAGCAAGAGGGTCAGATTAAAAGTGTCCTGCGTGATACATAAGCAGTTCATAGCATACCTCAGCATCATTTGAATGTGAAAGACCTCTTGTAAGCAAAGGTGATCACATATGAATTTAAGTTTCCTGTTCCTGTCTTTAGTATCCCAGGTCACGCACATGTGATGTAACTGCGATGAATCCTCTATTTCACAGGCTTCACAGTCAGAAAACAGTTTTTCCTTGAGACAGTGGTTTAAAATTCCATAGACCAATGCCCTCGCTATTGATCTCATGATGCTACTTTGATTTGAATGCTAGACATAGTCTATTTCATTCAGCTCCAGACCCATTTGTCTCTGCAGGGGAATATATGCGGTTCTAGCCCACCATCTTTCCTCTCAGAGCAATAGCATGCAGGGCCTTCCATTTTGTCTTCATCAGACTCTGGAGGGCTTTCAAACATTTCCTAAAAGAAAAAAATTAAAAACTAATATGAGTTAGCAGTCTTTTTACAAGGCATTGTTTTGTGACAGACATCTCCAGAAAGAAGTCTTTTAAGCAGTCTAAAAAACTTCCTTACCTGTGAATTTTGAGATACGGGTGCTGTGCTGTGTGGTTCTAACCCAACCTCTACCACTTCTGGACAAACCAGAGACTCCATGGGGTTTGTCATTCCCATACAGACTTCTTCACCATGAACAGGAGCGCTAAAAAGAACTTTGACCACAGGTTCGCTCTCAACAACCTCGTCCTCCGAACTTGAAATGTACCATTTTCTGTATAACTGTCTCACTACACTGGGCGGGTTAGTAAACTGCATAGGCTGCACAGGAGTGGTATCAGCAAGGAAATCCATTTCAGTTTTCTGTGTTAGGTGAAGTGAAGTGCTCTCTGTTCTGTAGAGTACTCGGAAAATGGCCCCTCTTTCATACCCCTAGGGTGGGTCTATGCGGGCTGAAAACCTTTATGCTAAGTCAGGGTGGTAGGACTGAGTTGTTTGAGACCTCACATGACCCCCTTCTACCATTCCGGCCTACACACCCCTTTCACACCATGGGTCCAGATCTCAGCAACAGAAGGGAATAGGCTGACAAAACATTCACCTGTTGGTTTAGCTCACTCTACTGAGTTATTTGACCCATCACATGACCCCCATTCTGCAAGTCAGAGTAAGACAGAAACGGCACCCCATTGGTTCACTTTTCTCCAAACTGGGGTGGGTTAGGATGATGAAACCGCCCCCCCATTGGTTGAGTGGTGTGAGGGGTCAGATGACACTCATCCAGTGACCTTGCAGGTTCAGGGAGGGAGGACCTTTGGGTCCCCCCCCCACGCTGACCCGCAGGCGGATCCTCCAATCACACATAAGGACCTTCTGGGGTCAGGGAGGAGGTTGAAACCTTTGATTCCACCCCCCATCCTGACCCTGAAGCATTACCCGCTTCTACGTCAGTTACACCCCTCACGTAGGACTTCTGGAGGGGGCAGTAAACATCTAGGGTAAGCAAAAGGACCTTCTGGGGTCGGGGAGGGGGCTGGAACCTTCAGTTCCACCCCCCACCCTGACCTGGAAGCATTACCCACTTCTGCGTCACTTCCGCCTAACACATCACTTCCGCCCCAGGAGCCGAGTCCTTTCTGGTGACGGCAAGCCCTACGTAATTCCTTATCTTAACTTTTATCAGTTTGATTGATAGGGTACCCTATCACTACTGATCACCAGTATAATGCTCTGGGAGTAGGTCTTTAATATACCCAGGGTCTACCATTCAGGGCCCTGAAAAGCAGCAGCACAATCTTAAATTTAATCTCTAACTCTATAGGCATCCAGTGCAGGATGGGCATAATATGATCATGGCTGCCCAAACAAGTAAGCATTCATGCTGCTTCATTCTGAACAAGCTGCAGGTGATGGATAAGCACTGCAGACCTCCCATAGAAGAGGAATTTACAAAAATCAAGTCTTGTCACTAGGGCAAAGCCACTGTGGTAAAGTCAGCATAGGAAAAAGATATAGGGTGATTTCAGACGTTACGTTAGGGACATTCACCCCGGCTGAACCACGGTCAAACATAGGCCATAGTAATTAGAACAAAAACATAAATAACACATCAACAACATAATTATAATCATAAAACAAATAACATATATCAAAAGCATAAAACTCGTATAATAAATACAAGAACCATAACCCAAGCCCCGCTTGCAAATAAGAACAAGCATAATGCGTATCTAATAAATACTAGAAGGCCTGGGAACCAGTTTTATATAGACTTTGATTTAAAACTGTACAATCCCACCTACATCCTTTATTTACAATGAACCAGTAACCTGAAAGTTTAGCAGTTCTATGGGATCCTTGTGTCCTTGCTTCAATATTTGCACATGGGTTTAACTGTTCCCCATGGGCTTTGACTGTGGTGCATATCTGTTGCCTGTCCTCCAGATGTGCACCAGAGTCAAACATGGGCCGCGTTTGCATTCACTACACTTCTGGACCCCCAGACACGATGAGGTCGAGAAGTTTGGTGAATGGCCACCACGGCCATCATGAACGGAAAGTAATGTCTGGTTACTTACCATTCATCGCGGTCAATGGCATTCACCCCCACCCGTGGTTGCGGCAGCGGCTGAATTGGCCGACAGGGTGACCACTGCAGGGTCAGAGATATTAATAATTGTCGGGATTGTTCAAGTTTTCTATTGGCTTCACTGATGGGGGCACAACCAGTCACCGAGAGGTACTCACTCCCCTCTCGGCTCTTGACGTTTCCCGACAGGGAGGAACGCGTGAGCTTGGTGGGGCATTCTCTTGAAAAATGAGACGCCGCCCCACAGTAAAAACAAAGTCATAACTGGTGGCGTCTTTCTCATTCCTCTAGGCTAAAGGGGCCCCTGCACTGCCCCTATCTGCATGGGTTCGGGGTTCTCCTGTCCCAGCAGCCCAGGGTTTGGGCTCGTCGACCCCCGGGGTACCCAATTCCCCATTCCCCTACCTTGGTCTTGCCGCCACTCTCGTTTACGTTTTGTGAGGTGCTCATTGATATGTAGGGACAGGGTAACTATTTCCGCAAGCGTGACCGGGGTTGTGGCTGCTCCTGCCAGTTGGTCTTTGATCTCATCGCAAAGTCCCTGCCAAAACAGAGTTCATAACACGGAGTCACCCTGCCCAAATCGAATGCCAACTTTCTAAATTACATGATGTAATCTAGCAGGGGGGTTCTTCCCTGTCTTAAGTGTAGGATGGCTTGTTCTTCATCCCTGACATGATGGGGGTAATCGAATAAAAAGCAAAAATGTTTTAAGAACCCTTTGTAATTTTGCAGTAAAGCATCATCGGCCGCCAGAAGAGGGGTGGCCCAATCTAGGACAACCCCACCTAGAAGTCCCACAATGTAAGCAACTTTGGGCTGGTCTGAGTCATAAGTAAGGGGTTGGGTCTGAAATGTAAGATTGCATGGGGACAAAAACCCCTGGCATGCTTTCCTATATCCATAGAATCTATCTGGGCGTGGGGCCTTAGGTTCCCTCGGGACAGGCGTAAGCAGTGGTGGATTCCTAGGGGCAGGGCCTGGCAGGTCTTTTGAACCCCCTTCATCCTCCATATGGGAGGCTGGGGTTTGATCCAGGGACTCCTGTAAGGCACGGTACCGTACCCGAAGCTCCTTATTTTCTGCCTTAAGATCTTGCATTTCCATGATAATAGTCTGCACGGCGTGCAGTAACTCTTGGACCTGCTGTCCTGACTCCATGGAAAAGGGAGATCAGGGGAGTGCCGGTAATTCTGTCATGGAGGGTAGGGAGAAAAGGGGAAGCAGGAATTCTGGGGGAAGGGAGGAAGGCCTGTTGACAACAGGGGAGGGAAAGGGGGAACGAGAGCAGAGGGGCAAGGGAGCAGGGGAAGGGGGGGAGGTTCCCTCTCTGTCCGGGATCACAATCGAGGTAAAGAAAGTCCCTCAGGGTCTTGTTTGGACTTTACCCCCAGTACGGGGGCAACCCGACTCATCACAGGGAATGGAGAGGAATCCAATTGCCCTAGAGGGGAAAAGGGGAACAATAGACACAGTCCGGCAAACTACGGAGGTCCCAGGTCCCAGGACGCAGTATAGGTTGGGGGGGGAGTGAGGTAACGAGAGGAGAGGGGCCAGGCATGAGGAAAGGGGGGAGGAGAAGGAGGGCTCACAAGGACATTAGGACAAGGGGTCGTGAGGGACAGGGCACTCAAACCGGGCTGTGAGGTCACAACAGGGTAACAGGAAGGAAGGCGAAGGAAGTGCATTGGAGTCACAGATCAAAGCTACTCAGTCAACAGGGTCAAAAAAGGGAAGGGATGACAAGAAAGAATCAGCTTCTCACACTCCACACCAGTCACTCCAGGGAAGGGGGAACACAGGAAACAAACACCGCACTCTTTACCAAGGGATCAGACAAGAGTCCAGGCAACACATCCAAGTGGGGCCAGCCTCTCATAAATTATTACCACCGGCGGCTCTCAGCCCCGCCGGTAAGATATATAGCCCCCTTTCAGGTGTTTCCAATGTGTTCAGGGCGGGGCCCCAGTCCGTCACTGAGCCCAGCATCCAGCCAAGCGTGCACTGCGTCTGGGCGGGGTTCTGTTCCTTGTTTGAGCCTGAGCCAACTCCGCCCCTTTGCTGCGGCTGACATCACCTTCCAGACTTCCACGCCGGCCCGCTGGTTTCCTAGCAACGCAGGGCATGCTGCTGCGCGGGGTCCGGAGGGTGCAAGACCATACACTTATAAAATAGGAACCTGTTATCCAATCTTTATAAAATTTGGCAGGAATGATACCTTATGTGAAGAATATAATCTTTCCAAAGTGAATCCAAATTGAATGGAAGCAAAGATGTTACAGCCCTAAATGCATTACAAACCTTGATGGTTATAAGATTTGGACCCTTTATCCAGTCCTTCTGAAATTTGGCCGTGATGGTTCACCCTGTAAGAGGTACATTATCTCCAAATATTATTCAAAACAGACAGAAAACAAAGAAGTTACATCCTGATATTTATGTCCCCAAGATTTTAATTTTTTATTCAAAACATTTAGTTTTTATTCCAAAATTTAAGATTGTTTTTATTTTTCATTATTTCCATAACAAAAATGAAAATGGGATTTTCATTTGTGATTTTATAAAAACAAAAACGAATTGCACAGCTCGAATATCTGTATAATGGTGAGTATGAGGTACTGCAAAGTTTGTGTTCCTCTTTTAACCATGACACAGGGACCATCTCTGAAAGCAAGTGTCTTCATAAGATCCTACTTATTACTGTATTATTTGAAAACGGCTGTGTAGCATAAGATTAAAAAATATTTTGTTTGCAAAATAATGTGAGGAAAATGGCTTATATTAGTTAATGGGAGAGATACCACAAGACAATGCTGTTTCCATTAGATTGTTTGTAATGTTTTTTTTCTTTCTAGTCAGGCCTAATAAGAACACAAGAAGCAGATTACTTTGTGAAGCCACTACCTCCACACATAGCACTTAAGCACAATTATTCTGCGCCTCATGGTCACCAGTCTCATGTACTGTACAAGAGATCTACAGACACCCAAAAAGATAATGAGGTAACTGTGAAAGAGAGTCAAAGAGAACTGGAAAACCGCAACACACTCTTACAAGAAAACGAGCACCTTCACAAGCAGAGCCGGCAAAAACGACATTTTTGTGGGAGGCGCAAGAAATGTATGTAAGGACACTTTCCTTCTTTTTTTCACACTTTGTTCATAGCTATTGTTAACTGCTCATTTGCATTTCTGTTCACTTTGTCTGAACAAAGTCTATCTTTAAAAGTAAACAAAGTAAATCACAGGGAACAACCAGACTGGCAGACAAGCTGCCAGCCTTGGACGCAAAGTTAAAATGTTTGGGGGTTCAGAGTTCTGGGGCTTATTCCCAGCTGGAAAACTCATATTTAAGATTGGCATTCCCATCATTTGAAGTGCTTGAGTGTGAGTGTTTTCTTGTGGCCTATCTCTAATAACAAGCACCAAAACAGGGTGGGGGGAAACGTTCCTAATCATGTAAGTGAAGATGGTTGAGAAATTAGATCTCTGATGTGATTGTTTTTTGTGAGGGACTTGGTGTGCCACGTTGAGAGGGACATAACGTTAGCTACTCTATTTTGGTCATAAGCATAAACCACCCATTATATTTGTAAATTCTAGCTAACAAATTGGCCATATGTTCCAAACAGATTGGCTTCCAAAACGTTCTGCACGAGTACAACATTAATTTCCTGTCAGTATGTGGCTGCTGTCATGTCTAGCTATGTACAAGCCCCACCTCTGGTTCTTCGTTGTCTGGGAAGACCATACAGGCATGGTTTTTCAGGAATGGACATTGCCAAGCTGCAGTACAGTGGAGTTGAGGTGGGGCTTGATACTCCAGTTTCCCTGGCCTCTAGAAGTCTTAACGTGGATCTAGTATGAGCAAAGTCTGCAAGACTATTACATTTATCTACAGATGGATATGCTAGAATTCAGTTTAAAATTGCTTGTGTTGAAGGAGAAATTGCAAGTGTTATTAGCACAATGCAGTTTGCACACACTGGGCCTGTTGCATCAAGGAATACCATACATGTAGGAGATGACAACAGTTTGTGAGAGGAGACTATCAGAAGCTGGTCCAAAATGTAGCTGCAGTAACTTTGTATAACCAGCGAAGTGACCATGAAGATGTCGCCAAATTCAAAACATGATAACTTTCCAACATGTTTAACATTATGTATGGGAACACCAACGGTATTTCTTGAGAAAGCAAGTTCTTCTATGGAATAATAATGACTGCACCTCTTGCCTCATTGTTTATCTGTCAATAAAAGCAGTCCAAGATGGCATCTCAGCTTCTCATGTCTTTCCAGAGATAGAAAAACGTTATCTGCTCTAGTATTCAGTACGACCCACAGGTGGTTCAAGAGTTGTGTTGGCATCAGATGGCTCTTCTCCCTGTTGACCAGGAAGCCATGAGTCTCCTGACAGTGGACTGTTTCTCTGAGATGGTTCTCTGCTTCTGACCTGGAAGGTGCTATCACTAAAATGTCATTGAGGAAGGGGTAAATATGGACCCCTTTCTCTCATAGGCATGCCACCAGAACCACAAGGCTTTTGTTAAACACCTTCGGGGAGATGATAGGTTTCAAGGTAAAACTCTGAACTGGAAATGTCTGTCTCTGTATGCAAACCAAAGGAACCACTGATGAAAAGGCCAGTTCGGGATATGAAGACACGCCTTCCTCAGGTCTATTGATGCTAAGAAATCTCCCCATTGAAAGGATCCAGGTTTGGACCAGAGCATCTCCATCTTAAATCTTCATCAGTGTATTTTATTTATTTTCTTTATTTTAAAAATGTTGCTACCCCTTGTACTCTCTTGTTCAATTACTAGAGGTCCAAGATGGCCTGAACATCGCCATTCTTATTCAGTACCATGAAGAAGATGGAATAGACTCCTGAAAACTTTTGTTCCTCAGGGGTTGGTTTTATCACCCGATATCCATTATTATTATTATTATTATTATAAACATTTATATAGCGCCAGTCGTGTGACCTGGTGCTGTACAGAACATAGAACTAGACGCGGTCACTACCTGTGGCTTACAATCTAAGAGAAAAAGTGGGGGAGACAGGGAGAGGGGACAGTGGGAATGGCCTTTATGGTGGTGTGGTATTTTCTGGGGTTCCTCAATACTGAGGATGGATGGAAACGGTCTCTTGGTGGTGAGATTAACTTGCATAACCCCGTGAGTTTGTTCTGCAAGATCATAGAACCATTAAGTCTCCTCCCCCCATCCCCATTGCAACCGGTGATGGCTTGCAAGGTTGTGAGGGCTTATTGGTTCCTGGTTGCTGTCTTTTGAAGGACTCATGTGAAAATTGGTCTCATCTCCATTGTCCTCTGAATCTGTAGGGTCACTGGTCCCTTCTGGACTGGTGCCTTCTTTGTTACCTGAAGTATGGCTTGGGGCAAAAGGACTGCATCGGGGTTGAACACTGAGGGCTGAGTGGTAATTCCTTCTTCTTTGTGGTCTCTGTAGTAAGAACCTTGTCCATTGCCTCCCACAAAAGTTTTCCTCCCTGGAAACAGGCCCCTGTCGGGACTGACAGAAAATGGAATCCCTCCTCAGCTTCTCCTAAAAAGGACCCACAGCCTTAGTCAGACTGATCGTCATGCCACTACATTGGGTGCCCTGGCTCTGGCAGCAAGCTGGACCACATCCAGTGTGGCATCTGTTTGTTGTGGAAGTTGAGGCTGATGCCAGCTTCTTGGAGCCTTTTTTCAGTTCATTAGATGCTGCTCTCTCCCCCAGATCTGTCACCCACAGATAGACACCATGCAGAAGCTAGATGTTATAGCAGTGCTAATGGGATAACAAAGATGCCTCAAGACTTTTCCTTAGGGTGATCTCAACTTTCATGTCAAGGGGTCCTTGGGGAAACCCTCCCTGTGAGCAGTAAGTGTCACTGATTTAGCTAGATCTGCTGCTGCAGTGTCCACCTTAGGTAAGCCAGGTCCTCATGGCCTTTGGTGAGCAAATAAAAGCGTCTCACATACTTGTGAGGTGCTTTGTATTTGGTCGGGAAGGCCCATTCCTCTTTTATGGCATCTATGCAAAACTGTGCCAGAGAGAGCTCAGGGCAGCTGGTCTTGGAAAGACCCTCTTGTTTTCTTTGAGGGCTTCTGAGGTTTGTGTGGGACTGGGGGGCTCTAGTTGTAGTTCCAAAGCCACCTTCCCTACTAATTTCTCAAAAATCTCAGGCTCGAACAGTGTGATGCCCAAGGGTTTCTCCAGCTTATTGGAGTTAGGATCAGTTATCTCCCCATCTTCCCTCTCTGACCTGTCAGGGTACTTTTGGGCTGTTGAATCTTGGGAGGATAAAGAAGGAAAATTTCCTCCTTCTCACTCTCTCTCTTTTTTTTTTTGCCTTGTGGGTGGGTCTTGAATTTCCCCTACTCCTAGCCCTTTTTTGGCTCCTGTGCAAAGTAGGGCACCTCCTATGTCTTTTGCCCTTTCGGTGTGACCTGGAGGTGGCTGAGGAGGAGGAGGCAGAGTCTAACCAAGAGCCTGAGGAAGTGAGGAGGAAGATAAGCCCCTGTGGTGCTCCTGATGCCTCCTGTCCTTGCTTCCCCTAGAGGGGCTATGACTCCTAACCCTTGGGACTGCATTGGGGCACCTAAAGCCTCCCCACCCCGGTTGACTGGGTTCCCCCTGCACTCTGTGTGGGGTGCCCATGGAGAGGTTATCTTCCTCTACCATAGCTAGGAGGCTGGGGCAGGCTGCCACCTGTTTGCCTTGGGCTCCAGGGATGCTGAGCCCATCAGACTCATCACATCCATGGAGATGTTGGTGTCTCTGAAGGCTGATTCCCCTGCTGAGCCTATAACAGTGCTCACTATGTTGTAACCTCCCTGGTCTGGGAGCACCCTTGCATCTCATCTGCTGTAGGAGAAGGGGTGGAGGAACAGACCAAAAAGAGAGAAAGTAAAGAAAAGCTAAAACAACTATGGCCGAGCTGGGCTCTGGGAGCCATTGATCCTGTCACCTGCTCCTGTGCAAGGCAGGAACAGACTGGGAAACTACGAGAGGATGGCCCCTCCTGCTTGCAGAAACTGTCAGTCATTGATCCTGCTTACTGCAAGTGAGGAGGGACATCCTGTCAATCCAGGCTGCCCACTTTGCGCTGGGAGAGAGAAAGCTGAGTTACCTAGGAGATAAGGAGACAGGAACTTCAGCTGGGTTCTGTCTCCAAAGATGCTGATTGTGCTGTGAGGGTTTGGTGGACTGCAGAAGGGATTGTGCCTGGCCTATGACTCTATGAATAGCAGGGATTGCAGGAACTATGAGAACACAGCCTGAAAGGCTGGCCTGCGGGGGACTGGGCCTGGCCAGAGGACTGTGCTTTACATTCCTATATAATACTATATGGTGAATGGGACATTTTATATATTGGTAAATAAAGACTCAGAAGAACCAATTTCCCCTGTAGACTCTGGCAGCTGGGGCATAATACTGTCAATGCTTACTGAAGGTACCCTTGCCCTGCAACACACGTTCTGATGATTAGTCAAGGACATTTAATATATAAAGCCCTTTAAAACCTCTAAATCTCTGCAGTTTTCAAGGAGCAATTTTGAGATCATTTTGAATACAGAAGGGAATTCTACTCTCATATACTTGATATTCTTCTAATCGACCTGCAGAACATCCTGTGTTTGTATATTTTTTCTTCTCCAATACTTCCTCAGAAGAATCAGAATCAAATTTATTAAAGCACTGGCTCTCACCTTGGCCTGAAAGAAAGTACACTAAATAATATCCAACACTTCCTACACACCAAGGCCTTGTGACAATGTGAACACTGTGGCTTTCTGAATGCCAGTCATATGCCCTTTTCACACTGACACTCTAACACTGATAAAATGGGTGTTACATTTTATTAGACATGTTGCAGGGCACCCATAGGGCACACCTGCAGCCCTGCAGCATGTATAATAAAATGCAACACCCATTTTATCAGTGTTAGAGTGTCTGTTTTAAAAGGGCCATAAATGCTTGCCTATAAATGTAACCGGCTTTGGTTTTGTTTCATTCTGTTCTGCAGTTTTACTTAGAGCCTTTTGTTTTCTGGCACAGATATGCCCAAGCCTCCAGAAAAGGACATTTACATCTTACCAGATGAATACAAGTATCTGCTACGACACAAGCGTTCTCTCCTGAAGGCCCATAAAAATAAAGAACTGAATGTGGAGACACTAGTGGTAGTTGACAAAACGATGATGCAAAACCATGGGCATGAAAACATTACTACCTACGTCTTGACGATACTCAATATGGTAGGATTGCACTTCTTGTTGAGGCAGACTGGGTAATTAAACCTTATATAATATGCTATTAATATTTGCATTGCATTACTTGTGTCACTTGCAGATTTGTTTATGTACCATTGGACACCTGAAAGGATGAGTTGGTACTGAACACCAATCAACTACTATTATATATTCATTCTGAACAGTTACATTTGCTTGGGCAAAAAAAGAAATTAAGTCACCTCAGATGTCACATTGTATGTTTCTTACAGTGCATGGAATACTAGGATAAACCATGCTTTATGTCCTGTGCCAACACTAGCACTGTTGAATTGAATTGAATGGCACTTGCACCAGGGCAGTGGTTTTTAAGATCAAGCCCATGGTTTCGTTCAGCTACTTCTATGATTCTGTGAGTGAGCATTTATTTTGATTCATGAAATCTGTGCTTCCTTTACATAGGCAAATATAGGAGATGATTTGATGGCCCGCTAATATTCCAAGATTTGTAAGACTTTAAAGGTCCATTGTGTTCAACTTGCACAGTACATGAAGGGGAAGGAGACAAAGTAATTCCGGTGATCTCTTTTATTGGACCAATGTCTATTGGTGAAAGGTCCTTCCTCAGACGAGTAAAAAATCAGAACTATAGACCAAGCTGTGTAGAAGAGGCATATATGAAAGCAATCATTTGAAAGGGAGCTGTTAGAAAAGGTCATTCGCATTCCAAACATTTATATTTAATGAAGAGAAATCAAATAATCAGATGATAAATAATTATAATGTGTGTACACGTGTCTCTATACAGGGATGTAAAATTTATATATTTTTTAAAAATGCACTAACCAGGCATAAAAGACCACTTGTCAGGCTAGGATTAGCATTGGGGAAGGGGACCGAGAACTGTGAAAATCCACTTGTCTGCTCAAAAAATACCTTCACTAGAGGCAAGCAGATTTTGTGTGTGTGTGTGTGTGTGTGTGTGAGTAGTTCTGACTTTTTATAGGACAACTGCACTCTCTCTAAGCAAAAGTTTGTTTGTTCATTTTTAGAATTTTATCTAAAAGGGTTATTTGTTTGTCTATTTGAATTTATATTCTGCCCTTTCCTGCAGGCTCAGGGCAGTTTACAAGAACCCCCCAACCCCCCAAAAAGTCCAAGTAAAACTCCTGCACCCATCCTCACAAACCCTGTCCCCACCCACCAAAAGCCCAGCCAAATAAATAGATCCTACTTTGCCTTCTGAAGATGCTGAGACTCTGGTGAACCCCCAGGGGCAGGGTGTTTCAAAGTTTGGGGGCAGCCACTGAGAACACTCCTCTGCATGCACATTTTGTTCGAAACTGGTGAGGTGGTGGAACTTGCAAAAATGACACCTGTTTGGTTTTGTTTTTTAAAAAAAATCTATTATCTTTCAAATCAACACTGAATGGTGATAAAATTAGAATATCAAAATGTCTATAAGTGCATGCACTATAATTGTAACTTAAAGCAATTAATAGTGTTTAATTCGTTAATTGAGTTGATTTAAATATTTCCTTTTAGGTGTCTGCTTTGTTCAGGGATGGAACAATAGGAGGCAATATTAATATTGCAATTGTTGGCCTAATTCTTCTGGAAGAAGAGCAGGTATAACCTAGATTTATCTTTTCTCCAGCCTGCCTCAGTAGATTTAATGTAAATGTAACGTTTCCTTCATTTCTCCCCTCAAGTTCTTTTATTTTTAAGCCACAATTTCATCTGCAGCACTTTTAGTGTGACTTGTTCACAATCTTGGTAATTTTACTTGACCTGTAAATAAGCTGATCAGGAAATGGGGTTTGTAATCGGATCTGCATACCCATAAGGATGGGCTTTGGGGTGAAATTATGGATTCAGATCTTTTATTGATTCAGATCTTTTATGGATTTGGATCTGTAATTTCTGTATTTATTTTCAGTTTCAGCTTTTGGATTGTTGTTTTTTTTTCAATGTAGTCAATGGGGAAAAAACTGAACTATTCTCCCATCCTCCCAAGACAGTTGGTCTCACCTCCCCCCATTTCCTGATGCCCTGGAGTTTACTTACTGGCCTTGGAGAGCTTGACTGAAGCACTGCCACTGCTGGGGGGCATCCAGGGAGACTCCCTTGCAGTGGTGTCCTCCCTGCTCTGGATCACGCATGTGCAAAATGGCTGTGGTGTCCTCACTGCTCTGAATCACGCATGTGAAAAATGGCTGTGGCGTCCTCTCTGCTCTGGATCATGCATGTGCAAAATAGTCACTGGGGCCATTTTGTGTGTGTGAAAAATGGCTGCCGCCCTTAACCAAAATGGCAGCGGCCAACATGATGGCCATTTTTAAATAGACTGCGGTGGGTGGGGGGGATGAGTGTGTGGCTGCAGTGGGTGGAGGTGGGTGTGCGCCTCTGGGAATTGGCGCTTACCCATCTCAACCTATGGAGCATCAGGCGTTGGAGCTCATTATGGATGATGGGTGGAAATGGGTATAGCGTGGAAGTGCGCACGCACCCCACCCATCTCCTGCAGCATTCACACAGTCACCTCCATGCAGCGAAACTGTGTGGAGTTGGATGAGGGTGTCTCGTGTGAAAAGTGCCGATGTCACGAGCATTTTGGGGAAATGGTGGTGGCTATTTTTCACATGTGCAATCTGGAACAGGGAGGATGCCACAGTGAGGGAGCATCCCTGGATCTCCCATAGCAAGGGCTGAAGCAAGAGCACGTGCTCTTGTTCCATTGGGAAATACTGGCTTTTCAAGAGCACTTTTGGCCATTCGTCGGTATTTCCTGCTTTCACACTTCTAGTCCTGTCAGTATCAGCACTGGATTCCACTGGAAACAGCACTCGCAGAGATTCTTTATTTCAGCTCTACCCACAGCAGAGGCAGTGCTTCAGTCAAGTTCTCCAAGACAGGTAAGTACATTCCAGAGAATGTTGAGAGTGGGCAGAAATATGGACCAGAAACCCAGACCTGTAACTGGGAGGCCTAAATTACAGGTTACTTCAGATCAACCCATTATAGCCTGTTCCAGGCAGTTACGGATTAATCCAGAACTGAAATTCCCATCCCAGATACACATGCTGAATCAGTCACCAATGAGTTACGCAGGCGCTGCCTGCCTCTGTAGGTGGGGCTAATCGACAGAGTTGCTGATGCTGCTTCAACACAAAATGCCTGAGAGACGGAACAGGGGAGAACAGAGAGAAAGAAGTGAATTCTTGACTAAGAAAAACCACCTAGTGGAACACACAGAACTGGTAGCTTACTTTCCCTGCTCACACTTCCCTCTTGAAGAGGGGAAAGCCCCAGAAGGAGGAGATATGGAGATAACAGCCTGGATCTGTTCAACTAACTGTGGGGAGATGTGGAATGCACACAGAGAGGCAGTCATAACCTGCCAGAAATACCAGTCCAGAGCTCCTGTGCTTATCAAGGAAGACTTGAAAGGACCTGTCCTAGCAGATTCTACTGAATTCCTGCTAAAGAAGACTGTGGGTATTTTCAGACGTTGTGATCCCACGCTCAACCACGGTGAATGCCCACATGGTGAGCAAGGGACCATAACGTCTGTTAGCCCGACAAGAGATTCCTGCCAGATGTTCACCCCCATGAATCACAGGTGGGAATCTCTTTGACCACGCAAATGGCAGTCCTGCCCGGACCATCGCCATTTGTGTGGTCAAAGAATTCTCACCCGTGATTCATGGGGGTGAATATCTGGTGGGAAGCTCACGTTCGGGCCAACAGACATTATGGTCCCACGCTCAACCATGGGGAATTCACTGTGGTTGAACGTGGGATCGTAACGTCTGTCCCCTGACCATGGCCCGGAATCAGCGGCCATGCCCACAGCTGATTCCGGACTGTGGTCAATGCCCCGGGGGGTGGGCGGGTGCTGCAGCCGCATTGGCCGCGGTGCTCACCCATCTCCCAGAGGGCGGACGGCCTAGGGAGCGTGGAGTGGGGTGGGGCTGTGCGGCCGCACGTTGAGCCGTGCAGCCCCGCCCCCTCCCCCAATTCCCTGCCGGGATCAGTCGGCACGTCTGTTGGCCGTGCCATTTTGATCCCGGCGGGGGATCAATAGGTGATTCCGTGATGGGGCCAATACTGGCCCCTTCACGCCTGAAAATATCCTGTGATTGCAGCAAGGGGGAAGGGTTGCTAATGTGGTGTTTCCAGAAGAAAGCTGTCCTGAGGAAAAGCATGACTGGAAAGTCCTACCAACAAACAGTGTATAAACTGACAAAATAGCCACTACTAGCTGATAAGTTCAATGAGTTCCTTGGAAGGTTAACAGTGGAGCCTGGGTTTACAAAGACTTGAGGTTAGCAGACCACTTGCTTACAGGAATATTGTTGAAATATTCCTTTGCATCTAAGGAGGGAAATGCTGTCATGCACACAAAGAAGTCTCTCATTCCACATCTTCAAAAGACAACAACAATTTTTAAAATGTACACAAACCAAAATGACGAAGAGAAACGTGTAATAATAAATTGATTGCAGCCATATTTGAATCTCTGCCAGGAGAAGATGGCTTCTTTTCTTCTTGTTAGGGGTACAATGACAATTGGAATTAACTCAAAAGTCTGACCTTATTTTAAAGGTTCAAAGTTATAGATGAAGACGTGTTTTATTTAGTGCTGTTTTATTTAGTGCTATTTTGTCCAAGCATATCCATAATATGTTTAGAAGTTTCACAAAGGGAAGACTGAACTCTTTCTGTTAAAAGAATCAAAACTCCTATTGATTTAGGAGCTGCCTGAGGCAAGATGGGCGGGTTAAAAATGTTTACAATAAATAAATAAAATAAATTTAAACAAGTGCATGATCTTCCAGGTGAAATGTAAAAACTGAGAATATGAGTATTCATTCAGCGTGCCACTAAAAGGTGTACTTCTGAAATGAAACTTAGCAGTTTTTGGGACACAGCAACACTACATGAAGTTTAGAATAGGACGTTAAGAATAATTTATCCATATAATCGTAGAACATCAGAGTTGGAAGAACCCTCAAGGGCCGTCTAGTCCAACCCCCTGCTTGGATACAGGATGACTAAAACATCTCTAATAGATTGCTTTCCAGCCCCTTCTTGAATACCTCCAGTGCTGGAGAGCCTATGACTTCCATAGGCAGTTTGAAGTGCATTGGAAACTTCTTTAATGAAAGTATAACTGCCCAAATGCACATTTCCCAGAACACCATGGATACCCCCCATGTTCTTATAAAAATTGCTGTGGGAGCTTTAATAAACTTTAATAACCTTTAATGAAAATGTTGCTAAAAGACAGCAGCAATTTTCTTGTAACAAATATCAAAATAGTTACAAATGATGATACTTCTTCTATGGTGACGGCGCATTTATTGTAACTATAATCTCTACTGCCCTTTTGGTTCTTAGTTCTGCGGTAGTGCTGTTGGTGATTACTTTAATGTATTGTATTATATTACGTGTTCAGTGATCAGTGCTTTTCAAGTAACAACATAATTATTTTTACATTTTAAAACTTTTCTTGCTGGAACATATCCAACCTGAGAAAAGTAAGAAAATGTTGATCATACACTGACTTATAGTTAATGTAATTTTTTTTTAAATCACTAACACAAAAATATGTCAGATATGTCACTACTGTTATAAGGCTCTTGCATATTAGTATTTAGTTTAGTTTTACCTGAATTTACTATAGTCTTTCTACCTAGTGAGGCTTTCCCTCTCTCCTGAGAAGCCAGGTCTCATGATAAGTCACCATGCTGATCACACGCTGAGTAGCTTCTGTCAATGGCAGTCTGGGCTAATAGGGAAGGATGGCAGTCGGCATGATCATGCTGTTTTACTTACTGGTCTGGATATATGTTCCTGGAAGAATGAGCCATGTTATACTCTAGGTGAGTGTTTTTGCCCCTGAACTGCTGATACTAAAAAAGAATATTATTCCCTGACCTCTTCTTGCATGCAAATGTTTCTGTTTTTGTGCAAACACTGAATATGTTCATTAAGTTGATTTGATAACTTGGCATAAAGAAGAAAGCTTGGAAGAACACCATTTTAAGCCATGTCTACATGAGCAATTGGTTGTGTGCCAGTTTCCTGCACAGGAATAAGCTGTGTAGTCCATTTCATATACATGGTGTAGCAGGGAGTAGTCCGGGGGGCTGCTACCCCTTTAAGAAGGGGGTTTGTGGGGATCAACTGGAGGACTGTACCCACCGAGGGGTGTGGCAGGGCCATCCCCAGAGCTGGGGATCAGCCTGTGGGGTAACAGGCTCAAAGCCCCTTGTGACAGAGTGGGCAGGTTATTGGCCCTTTAAGGCTGGAGTGAGGAAGCCTGGCCACGCCACTCTGCTAGTATATAAGAGAGGCAGTCTGAGTGGGGAACTCAGTCTTTGCCAGGGAGACAAAGGAGCAACATCTCCCTAAAAGCCTTGCTGGTCTATGCTGTCCAAGGTGCTGTAGGACTTGAGAACTGGAGAATCAGCAGGACCCAAGTATAGGGGAGAGGCTATGCCCAGGAGGGAGCCTCTTACCTGGGGAAGGCTTGGTCAGGACCTGGGGTTGAAGGCCTGGCTGTATGTACTTTGGGGGGGTTGGTTATTGAGTTGCTCCTGGGACTGGAGAGATGGACCTGGTGCTGTAGGGTGAAGGTGGATGAGCCGGCAGTCCCAGGTACACTGGACTAGTAGGATCCAATAAAGACACTGAATAAAGACACTGAATTGAAAGACCCTCAGGACTGTGCATGGTGTGTCTGGAGAGGGTACCCCCTACCTGTTGCTCGTGGCTGACATGGCATAGCAGGGGAAGAGCTAATTCCCCGGAGTGATACCCCAGCACCCCTATGTGGTTCTGGGGGACACCCCCACCCCACACTACACCCTATTTCTATATGGGCAGCAAATCACTGTTCCTCTATCGCAGTATGAGGTTGCATGATCCCAGAGTGCAGCATTCTGGATGTTGGAGTGTTTGTATTGTAGGTATTTGCCATGGTGCTTCATGGATGAAATTGAGGTAAGAAGAAGGGCTTCTTTATGCTATTGTCAGTTACTTTTGTCTTCTTCAGTTTGCTCTGTGGCCATTTTCTGGCCCCTTTACCATTTTGGCCTTGTTCTCTCCACTGGCTGCTGAGTTCCTCACAGCAGAAAAGAAGGGTGATTCCTACAGTGGTAACAAGGTTGTAAATGTGCTGCGGACAGGGCCAGACTTATGCAGGGGCAACCAGAAAACATCCCCAAACCTCTTCTCCCTTTCTTGAGGCTCCAAAGCCCTGCTGCCACCACCACTCCTGAGGCTTGCAGGGCAGATGCTCCTGGGCCCCCTCAGGAGTGGCAGATGTGGTGCTCCTGAGGTGCCACTACTGCCACTCCTGAGGCTGCAGTGGAGGTGCTCCATTTTCACCACTGTCACTCCTGAGGCTTGTGGTGGCCATTCTCTTGGGGCCCCTAAGAAGTGGCAGAAGCCATGCTTCCATCGTGATTTTTGTGGGATTTGCGGTTCATTTGGCCCTTCCTCCACCTTTCACCCCATATCCTCCCCATTCTAAGGCTGGCCCTAGGTGCAGACTATCTGAGTATTCATGCACCAGGGTTTAATTTTGGGGACATGGGCTCTAATTTCACTGGCTGAGGAGGGGGCAGATAGAAAGCAAAGTGTGTGTGAGTGTGGACAGACTCCTGTGTTGCTTTGAAACCCAGCAAATGGTTGACTCAAATGTCCTCACTCCTCCTTGCTGCCATTGCAGAAGAACTGAGCTCACCATACCAGAACCGCATATCCATTATAGATGGAATGCCCAGCTACTGTTGAGAAATGCAGGATGACTCTATTCCAGGCAGGTCACCGTTGGGAAAATGACATTATTCTATTGTACGCAAGCAAGGAGACAGGCAATATTTAGAGTTTTCCCCCCATTGCGTTCCCTTAGACCACTTTCACACCACCTTTCACACCACCTCCCATGCGCATAGTTTGGTCCTGTGAGAGACTGCGGGAGCCACAATCTGTGTGGGGTTCAACTGGTCTGAAAGCCGCCCCCCATGCGGCTTTGCCGGCAAACACATGCAGAGATACAGAGCTGGACATCCTGCTATGTAACTCTGCGTGTGTTTGATGGTAAAGCTCTACGCCGGGGGGTGGGGGTGGGTGGCACGGGGCTTTCAAAGCAGCCAAAACCCATGCAGATTCCGGCTATTTATATCTCTCGCGGAGCCAAAATATGCATGGGAAAAGTGGTTCATTCTTTGAACCTTGGTAAATTTGTTTGATTTCCTGGTTCTTTACTCCAAGCAATAGAAAACTAGGGGTGTGCAAATTTGTTTTTGGAATTGTATTACAATAATAAATTTGGCCATTTTGTTGTTGTAGTTATAATTATGAAAACAAATTCAATAATTCTGAAATAACCACAAAATTTTGGAATTTGAAATTGTTGTTTTCTGACTGTGGGACATGTACTTTAGGCATTAACTTTTCTGTGTCTGATTTTAATAGACTTCAGAGAGAAAGTACCTCTTGTATAAGGGAACATGTGTGCCAAGTTTCAGAAGGAGTGGATGTAGGATCCAGATTTTATAAGCATTATAAAGTTTAATGTATTTATGGCTGTAACTTCCTTTCTGCCAATCCAATTTGGATGCTATTTGGATATAGTATATCCCTAATAAACAGGATTATCTGCGCCATGTTTCAGAAAGATTAGATAACCGGTCCAGATTCTAGAAGCAATTTATGTTTTGTGGTTTGCACACACATTTTCAGCTGTAAAAACTTTGTTGTCCATCCAATGTGAATGAAAATTGGGCTCAGTGTACCTCTCATGCAAGGGAGATGCATCTTTGTCAATGTCAAAAAGATTGGATAAAGGGATCCGATTTTATAAGCAATTGAAGGTTTGTAATTTTAAAAGAAGTCGTGCAAATACAAGTCCTTAACTTTTGTGGACAAAAACTAAAATTTTAGGACATAAGAGGGACTTCAGACAGCAAGGGAGGTGCATCACAGAAATCAGCAGACTAGGGATGGGTGAACTCCGTTTGGAAGATCGGAGTTCGGACCAAACTCGAATACTTCGTTCAACCGAACTGAACTTCTGAACCGAGCCAAATTTCCGAACTGAACTGAACTAAATTCTGAACTCGGTTACGTTCGCCCATCCCTACAACAGACATGATTGACACTTCCATGCTGTCCAACTGGCATCCCAAACACTCCCTGCAGCACTGTGACAGAGGACATAAGGGAATCTCTTATTGGCTCTTTCCTAAGCAGATGTTTCCAACTTCCCAGTAACAAGAAGGGAGTTTTGGGGTGGGCACAGCACATAATGAGGATACATGATTGACATTTCTGCTGGCCATTTGGCATCACAAACCCATCTTGTACCACTGTGGAAAACATTAGAGAATCTCTGGTATTGGCTCATTCTCTGGAGATGCTTCCCAGACTTCCAACTTGCCAGCACCCAATAACTGCAATCAGGGAGGCTTGGGGGTGGGCACTAGGGAACAAATACAAGCTTCAGTCAAGCTGCACAGCTCCTACCATGGCTATATCTTGTGTGGCTTGTAGGCTGGCTCAGTGCTCTCTCTGTGTTACTGACTATGCTGTAGTCTTCATCCTCACTGCAAGTGCTACAAAAAGCAGAACTCTGCACCTACTCTTCCCCACATATGATCCCACAGATTTTGGGGTGCCAATGACTCAAGCCAGTACCAGTTCCTCTGGCACTTGCTCCTCCTCTGCTCTGCCCACCTGCTCCTGTCTTATTCACCCTCAGTACAAATACTCCAAAAAGCAGATATCTGCATCTAGTAAAACTTCTATAGTTTAAACAGAAACAACACCTTCAAGTGATTTTAAATTTCTTTAAGATTCTGTTAAAATGATGAAAATGATATTGCTTATAAAATTTGGACCTTTTATCCAATCCTTCTGAAATTTGCAAGGATGCACCATTGAGTGAGAACAACCTCTTCATCCAAATTAGATGGAAACAAAGACGCTACACCTGGAAATGTGTGTACAAGCCATGAAATTATTAAATTGTGAATGAGATCAGGACCCTTTATACAATCTTCCTGAAAGTTGGCAGGGATGTTTTCTCTGAGGATGGGTAAAAATTTCACCAAATTGTATGGAAAACAAAGATGTTACAGCTGCAAACGTGTACGTAATCTATACAGAGGCAAATGTTTTCAGAATCTGAACCCTTTATCCAATCAATATGAGATTTGGCAGGGATGGTCCTCTGGGTGAGGGGTACAATCAGTCCAAATATCAAGTAAACTGGATAAAAAGTGAAGATGTTATAGCCAGAAAGCAATTTCCCATAGAAGTCAATGGAGGTGTGGGGGGACTAAGTTCGGTAATGAAAATGAATTTATATATAATGAAATTAAGAAATATGAAGCTATATAATAAAAAATAATTTAAAAAAATTATGAATTCAGTAATGGATCCATGCTGCACACTCCTAAGAAAACTCAGGCCACTTTCAGATATTCCCCCCCACCCCCCGGCCCATATCCTGGCTGTGGGGGGAAATGCACAGCCAGAATATGCACGGGGATTGATCGGTCTGAAAGTCATCCCCCCTGTGCGGCTTTGCTGGCAGACATGTGCATGGCTGCAGAGCTCGGCAGAGCAGAAAATCGAGCTCTGCATCCCTGCGCGTCTCTGCCGGCAAAGCCACACAGGGGGGACTTTCAGACTGACTAATCCCCGTGCATATTTTGGCTGCGCATTCCCCCCCACAGCCAGAATGTACGTGGGGGGGCATGTCGGAAAGTGGCCCCACCCAGTATAGAAACTGATGCCCACTCAGTAATGAAGGTGAGAGAAGTTACATGTTCTTGGAGGATGATTCTCAAATCCCATAACCTGCAAACAGTGCTACTGGTATCTGTCTTTGAGAGATGATTTCTTATTAGTTATTATTATAAAAGTTGTGTCCACTGGCACCCATCACAATCAGGAAATATTGTGCTACAAGCTGTACAGAACAGATAGAGGGAAAGAATCCTTGCCCAAGGAACTTATTATTGGCAAATGAAGCTACTCCACAGCAACTATTAAGCATTTTACATAAGTGATTCCTAAAGCTAAATTGTAAAACAATCAGCATTTAATAATATCCTAATTGTAGATATTTTCCTTATTGACTTTTCCTCTCCTCTTCTTGTTCAATAGGATTTGCACCAATAAGTGGAATGTGTAGTAAATATCGCAGCTGCACTGTTAATTAAGACACTGGGCTTGGACTGGCTTTTACTATTGCTCATGAATCTGGGCATAAGTAAGTGTCTATAGGTGTTCATTGAAAGTGGGTTTCTCTGCATCTGTAGAGCTATTTTAGCTGAGTTGAGAGGCATATCTGTAGTCACTCTCTTCATGTTGGCAAATAACAACCTTGAGAATCCTACTGTGTTATATAAAGGGAAATAATAAGTTTTTATTGAATTAGGTTGCTGATGAGGACCAGATTTTTTGGTTTGGTGACCAACTCCCTGAATAAGGAACAGGAGTGACTCTGAGATTAAGGAACATGGCTTCCCTCATTTCTAAATTACGCAATGAAAACCAATAACTTCGCAACAAGAAAACTTGAATTTTTACAGGGGCAAATATTTTTCTATTCTGGCCAACTCCAGACTCCACTGCAGCCTCTTAGCAATCAAGTTAGGTGGTTCAACTGTTCTTGGGCTTCATTGCGCTTCATACATCAGTCACTTGACTTGAGAGAAAATCTGAGATTTAGTTTTTTAAAAATTATTTTAAGGTAAATGTTGTTTGCAATGATTGGCTAGTGGTGTTGGATAAACTGTGCTGTGACTTTAAAAAGCTGTCAATTTAAATGAATTGTAAGGGCAATGTCTGTTAGATTTCTGCAATTAAAACTTCTAAAACTCAAAACAGATTAGCCATATTAGGTTTATTTTATCCTCTGAATCATATGTGATAAAACAAATAAAAAAACTCTAAGTTTTCTATGCCAAGAAATGCAGCTGGAGATTAGGGGTACTTTAATATGAGCAGGTTGCTGTGGTGTGACCCGTTCACATGATATTTCCAAATCCCGCAAGGCGGGATTACGCAAGATGGACATCCGGGATCATGCGCGTTGAAGGTGGTCGAACATTGTTTGCAGACCACCTTCAACGCGCATGATCCCGGACTTCTGTGTCATCTAATCCCGCCTTTCGGGATTTTGAAATATCGCGTGAGCGGGTCACACCATGGCAACCCCGCTCGTCTAAAAGTGCCCTTACTCTCCAGCTGCATTTCTTCGCATAGAAAACTTAGAGTTTATTTGTTTAATCACATATGATTCAGAGGATAAAATTAACCTAATATGGCTAATCTGTTTTGAGTTTTAGAAGTTTTAATTGCAGAAATCTAACAGACATTGCCCTTACAATTCATTTAAATTGACAGCTTTTTAAAGTGCCAGCACAGTTGATACAACACCAGTAGCCAATCATTGCTAATAACATTTACCTTAAAATAATTTTTAAAACATTAAATCTCAGACTTTCAAGTGAAGTGGCTGAAGGCACAATGAAGCCTTCAACATGCATGATCCCGGACTTCCGTCTCATCTAATCCTGCCTTGTGGGATTTTGAAATATCGCACGAGCGGGTCACGCCACTGTGACCCGCTCATGGGAAAGCAGCCACAGACTCCAATCCTCAAGGTTCTGTGTTGGTAAGAGCTCATGAAGCCTCATGATCTCATCTGGAATGTGTTGCCTAATGGCTACAGTATTCTACTTGGACCTGAGAGACCAGCGTTCAGCTCCTGTCTTACCCATGAAGTCACTGGGTGGCCTTTGGCAAGTCACTATCTTCAGCCATAGTTAATCCCCCCCCATTTCTAAAATGGGAATGATAATGACCTACCTCACAGGCTTGTTGAGAGGGTGAATTAGATAATAGGGGTGCACAATTTATTTTCCTTTTTTTAGTTACAAAAACAAACTGAGCCCTAAAATTGTTTTAGTAACTAAAGATACAAAATGAATAAGCAAACAATTGTCATTTGCTTTCTTCCATTTTCAATTAAAAAAAATAAAACATACATTTTAAAAAAAAATCATTGCACATGCACAAATAGCCTCAAGGGCCATTCTGCGCATGCACACCCTTTTCCAATATGGCACTGGCAGAATTGCCACCATTTTGGAAAAGGGCAGATGGTCTGCACATGGGCAGACCACCTGCCCTTTTCCAAAATGAGAACAACATCGCTGGCACCACTGGTGCGCATGCACAGAATGGTCCCAGCAGCCATTATAATTTTAAAAAAATAAAATCATTGTGCATGTGCAAAATGGCCATGGGACTAAAGTTTCCAGGCTTGCAGAGTCTGGGGTACTCTCGGGACAGAGGTGGAACAAGTGCCAGTTCTACCTCTGTCTCTTCCTAGTGATGCTACGGGTCAGCAGCCCTCCATTTTCACTTGCGGCAACCCCAGCCCCTTCTGCAGAGAGACACTCACAATTCCTGACCCCAGCACTTCTGGACACTTTGTTTTTCCTCCAAGTCATCCATAATTGTAGATTTCAGTTGTGTACCCACTTGCTTTATGGAAACAATATCCCAGGTACTATAAGTGGATCCTTGACTCTTGATTTTGTGTTTGTTTATTCAAGCACTTATTGCTCTTTTATTTGTGTTTGCCCACTGAATGTTGAGTGCATTGTTTATGCCAAATGTTCACAAATGTCCACTAGCATTAAAATAGTTTAAGCATTTTTCTGGTTATTTCCAGTGTTCATACTTACTATGGAATAAGTTTTGTTTATATGAAAAAAAATACTTCTATTGTTGAAACTGGAAATGTTTTTATTATAACTTTCATAACTGCAGGTTTTCTAATATATATTTTTTCCACTTATTTCAATTATATATTTTTTCCAGGGCTAGTTATAAAATTGGAAAATGGAACTAAAATTCAATTCTAGGTTTCAGATCTAATAATAATAAAGATGACTATGAATGGGATTTCTCTCATTCCCCCCCTTCCCCAATTCTGAATGTTTTTACAAGACAATATTCATGGCAGAGAAACACTATATCCTTTGCTAAAAGTGAAGATTTCTGATATCTTACAGTTTTGGCATGGTTCATGATGGAGAAGGAAATATGTGCAAAAAGTCTGATGGTAACATCATGTCACCCATGCTTGCAGGACATAATGGGGTCTTCTCCTGGTCAGCTTGCAGTCGCCAATATCTGCACAAATTTTTAAGGTATGTCTTAACACATTCCTATATCTAAGCAATAATCACACAACTATTTGTTTTTGCCTTATTTGAGAATGAAACTAACAGGGCAGACTGTGGCAGCTAGCCACTGGCACACATTCCAAGTTGTTTGCAGCACAATATGCAAATAAAAGCTCTAGGCCAAGTGTGTGTTAGGACAGCTTTCCAGGGTGCAGAAGGTTTGCCAAAAGCATTCTGTCTCTTGGAATGTTACAGCATGCCTCCCTCTCCTTGGTAGTTCATCTCTGCAGTCACAAGCAAGACAGTTAGCACCCCACAATGTACAGAATTAGTAATTCTTTCTCTTCTCCCAAGTGAAATTGCAAATTCCTTGACCCCTTAGAGAAGGCTTTCTGCACCCTTCTACATGCTTCCTCACTTTGCCTGGCCAGACCCAAGGACAACCTGCCCTATGACAGGTGACATGCTTAGTCTCAGCATGAAGCTAAGGAGCTTTACAGCTTGTTGCTTGCAGGAAAGCCCATCTGGCTGACTTTGCAGTTAGGCTATTTCAGTCTTGGAGGAAGTTGTTCATATTGCTTGCCAGCTGGGAAGATATGTGAAGACAATCATGAAAGTTAGATGCAGAGTCTGTTATATGGGACAGAGTTACCATCGGAGTGAGAAAGGTAGGAATCCAGGAACACTTGTACTATTGTCGGATAATTTCATTTAATGAGTTAGATGCCCACTGCACATGTCTGTGCTATTGTGACTAAAAGAAAGAAAAAATATACCAGAAAGGCTTGTAAGATATATGCGGGTAATGTGATTTATATTTTTCTGGCACCTTTATAAAATAAAAACATTTCTCAGGCTGCTTTTACATGCGCAATGCCTGCTCACGCCATGAAATGATGCACCTTGTAAAAGTGCCACGGACAGCTTTTAGACATGCCTAGATGCACCATATTTCTGGTCATGCATTCTTTAAAGGCGCAAATTAAGTACCTCGATATCGCGGTACTTAATTTGCGCCTTTAAAGAATGCACAACCGGAAATACAGCACATTTACAAGGTGGATCATTTCACAGTGCTAGCACGCGGGGCTCGTGTAAAACGCCCTGAGTGTGCCAGACACGATTCAATAATATGCACGATTCAGAATGTGCCAGATGTGAGTGTTCAGAGGAATTGCCATGATGAAAGATGCAGTTTGGGACTTCTAAGTTTGTGCTTTTACAGTTTTAACTTCTCTTGATGTTTATACACAATTTTACAGAGAGCACCACTTTTTTACACATACTACTTGGTTAGCTAGGTCTTAGCTCTGCTTGCTTCAAAATGTCTGGTGTGTTGATGTTATGTCTTTCAACTCACTACAGGATTTCAGGTGAAGTGAAAGATTTGCTTTCTCCTAGCATTAGAGAATTTAATGTTTAGGTGGGAAAGACCTCTGTTTCTCTTTCCTCCTGACCCTGTACAAGAAGGAGCAGTCCTGCTGTCAGACCAAGAAGCAATGCTGGTACAAACTGAAAACAGTTGCTGGTCTGATCTACTTGCGAGAGGAATTCTGTCAATAAGTAATGCATTTCAGGAGGGCTTACACACATGAGAGACACTAGTAATGTGCAGCTCGGCACTGGGAAAGTCAGGTGGATTTTACCAGGTTTTCTGTTGTCTTTGTGAATAATTATTATAGTATTTACCCCGTACACATTTTACAGTGGCAAGCTGTTTTCAATTCATCACTCTCTGGGCGTACTTGCTATTTAGGGTCAGCTGTGTCAATTTCTGCCCAAGTGTCCCCCTCTCTTCAGGATATAACTGCAAGCTAACACAGTGTGATGGTGCTGATACCAGTCAAAGCACATAGTGGGAATCTAACACTTGCCCTTTGGTGATAAAGTCCCATGCTGCTTTCCTGCAGAAGTGGGTAGCCTTTGTGATTGGAAAACTCTTTTACTCTCTTTGGGTGAGGAGAGGCCTCAATAATTTTCATACTAGGTGAAGCTGTGCTAAAAGTTTTTGGAGTGACTATGCCAAGGGTGAGTAACATCTAGCCAAAAGTGGGTTTTTTGTTTGTTTGTTTGGTTGGTTTTGACCCCTTTCTAGTTCCTGTATCTGGCCCATGGATCCAGTATCTACCCTCAGGCTCTGAAGGAGTGAGCTGTCAGGGGAAGGGACTTGAGAGATCATATGCACTCAAGAACAGGGGATAGATCTTTGGCATAGACCTGTGAGCTAAACACTCTCCACTCCCGACTGCTACCTGGCGTGTGGAACTTGCTGCAGGTGCCATTTTGGAAATAGGTGCACATGAGCAGAATGGCCAGGGCAGCCATTTTTTGCATGCACATTCATTTTTATGGTATTTTCTCCCCTGCGTGGCTGGTGAAGGCCATGCTGGATGCTAGTCCAGAGCCCTACACTAAAGAAAAATAAGTGAAGCAGCAGCCTACCTTTTCCCTCTGCCCCCCAGCTCTGCCTAGACCCCAGGACACCTGCCAGCCCATCCCCCACTGCAGCCTACTCTGAGGTGGGGGAGGGGGGCAGCTAGGACAGGTGTTCGGTCAGGTTGTCAGGAGTCTGGGGGAGGCAGAGTTGGGGGTAGATGGGTTTTAAGGCACACATTGTTCTGATCCAAATCTGGATCCAAACAATATTATTTATTTATTTTAACAATTTGTATCCCACCTCTCCTGAAACCAGCTCGGGGCGGCTAACAATCTCAAGATATAAAATACAATCATAAAAAATATTATAAAATACTCATAAAACCAGAACAATTAAAACATGGCTAAGTACCAGTAAAACAAATAATACAATAAATAAGGGTGGAGGGAGATTAAAAAAAACCCTCCCCCACTCCCCAAAGGCCTGGACGAACAGCCAGGTCTTACACATTCACCTAAATGTTAAAAGGCTTGGGGCCAGGCAAGCTTCCTCCGGGAGGGAATTCCAAAGGCGCAGTACAGCCACCGAGAGTGCCCCCTCCATTGTGGCCCCCCGCTTGACACGGGGGATCTCCAAGAAGACACCCTCAGCAGACCAAAGGAGCCACTCTGGGGCACGGGGGGCAAGGCGGTCCCTGAGGTACAAGGGGTCCAGACCATGAAGGGCCTTATAAATCAATACCAATACCTTGAACCTAGCTCGGCATGCTATTGGCAACCAGTGTAGAGTCTGGAGCACAGGTGTTATGTGCTCCCAATGACCCGTCCCCGACAGGAACCAGGCCGCCGCCTTCTGCACTAGCTGCAGCCTCTGAACCAGGAACAGGGGCAGCTCCACATAGAGCACATTGCAGTAGTCCAGCCTCGAGGTGACGAAGGCATGGGCGGAGATATACAGATGCAGCCTCCGCACCAGATATAACTGGGCAGAAAGCAGCCTTCGCCACTACCTCCACCTGCCGCTCCAGGCAGAGATCTGCTTTCAATATCACCCCCAGACTCTGAACCTGCTGAGCTATAGGAGGGTGAACCCCCCCCAAATTAGGGGGGTGACACCTCCCTCGCTCTCCCCACCAACATCACGTCCGTCTTATCGGGGTTGAGGTTCAGTCTGCTCTGCCACATCCATTCCACCATAACCTCCAGACACTGGGATAGCAACGAGACAGCAGGGTCTGGGTCAGCTGAAAAAGAGAGGTACAGCTGAGTATCATCAGCATATTGGTGACATCGCACCCTGAACCCTCTCACAACCTCCCCCAAAGGCTGCATATATACATTAAATAACAATGGAGACAGAATAGAACCCTGTGGAACACCGCAGGATAAAGCGCAGGGGCAAGATCTTTCAGCTCCCAACACTTCCCGCTGGCTTTTCCTCGAGAGGAATAAGCGGAACCATTCACGAACAGTTCCGTCCAGACCCCCCAGGTCATGCAGCCATCTCAATAGCAGCCCATGGTCCACGGTATTAAAAGCAGCTGAGAGATCTAGCAGGATGAGAAATGTTGAACATCCTGCATCCATCTCCCAGCGGGGATCATCGACCAAGGCCACCAACGCTGTCTCGGTGTCATAGCCGGGGCGGAACCCAGATTGAAAAGGGTCCAGGAAACCAATGCTATCTAGATGCACCTGGAGCTGGATCGCCACCGCCCACTCAATAACCTTCCCTAAAAAGGGATGGTTAGAGACAGGGTCAGTAGCTGGCGAGTGCGTCCACGTCCAACTATCGTTTCTTCAGCAGGGGGTGCACCACAGCCTCCTTGAGGCTAGGTGACAGCCTCCCCTGTTGCAGGGATGCATTAACCACCCTCACCAGCACCGTCCCCAATGTCTCCCTGGAGGCTTTCACCAGCCAGGATGGGCACAGGTCAAGTTCACAACTGGTGGCTCTCACAGACCCCAAGACATCCACCGCATCGGCTGGCATCACTTCCTGAAAGTCCCCCCATAAAGTTGGCCCAGATGGGGCCTCCATCACCTTGCGCTCTCCACTTACTGCCCCTAATCCAGCATCAAAGTTGCTCTGAATCCGAGTGATCTTGTCTGCGAAGTAGGTGACAAACTCCTCACAGCAGGTCTGGGACAAGTCCCCGTCCAGGCAGAGGGAGGCCGGACTGACCAGCTCCCGCACCACCCGAAACAGCTCCGCCGGGCGTGACTTCACAGACACTATGAGGACAGCAAGGAACTCCTTCCTTGCTGTCTTCACAGCCTCAACCTAGGACCGCAAATGGGCCCTATGGAGAAGACGCTTGGAGTAAGATCAAGTCCGATGCCAGCGTCGCTCCAGCATCCTGCCTACTCGCTTCATACACCGCAGCCCGTCAGTAAACCAAGGGGCCCTGCGCTGACGAGACAGAAGCAGAGGGCGTCTCAGAGCTATCCTGTCTATGGCCTCCCACAGCAAAATGTTCCAATGCTGGACCAGCTCATCGACAGAGTGACCGTCCAGGTCCAAGGTTAACTCCCTCAGGACCTCTTGGAACTGCTTAGGTTAATATGAACCTAAATCTGAACAAATCCTGGTTTAGAACAGAATCCGGATTTTGATCCAAACTCCCATCTCTCTGCTTCTGTGGCATTAGGGGATATTGAATATCTGCTAGTTCAGGGGTGCTCATCTTGAATCAGTGAGTCAGTTGCTATGAGTGGGTTAGTCCCAACACTGAGTCACAAGTAAGTATGAAGGGGCCGCACTGCATGAAGTTGGGAAAAGTGAGAGGCGAATGAAAAGTGAAAACTAAAGAATGTCATACTCTTTTTAAGATAGTTGAATGCTTGGGAATCGTTCCTTTGCGAATTGTCTGACATTTTAAGTTTGAGTACTTAGTCCCCTTAACAAAAAAGTTAATATAAAGATAATATCAAACTTAATTAGTTTTCCTGTATGTCCACATTAAATCAAATGCTGTCACATGCTCCATTTCATTAAAATATCCACAGTGCCCTTAAATTCTCACAAGTGCTCAAGTTAAATCAAGCACCATCATTTGCCTGCATGATGTCCCATGCTAAATTTGGATGCTCAGTTATTCTGACAAACACTACTTTTTGTTTCTGTCTCTCTTTTCCACTCTCCATCATGTGCACACACTGGGTGTTTTCAGACGTTACGAGATCACGGTGAACCACACTGAACCACGCTCAACCCCCCCGCGGGGCCAAAGGGCCCGGAACGTCTGAACGGCGTGCGCCAGATGTTCATCACGC
>QEPC01014434.1:1528862-1546833 GCA_003113815.1 Sphenodon punctatus | reverse complement strand
ACACGAGACGCTGCCGCCGAATACGCGCATGTGCGGCCGACGCGCATCCATTTCCGGGCGCGAACTGACCGGGTCGGCGATCGAGGCTGGTCATACGCGGCCGGAAATGGATGCGCGTTGGCCGCATATGCGCGTATTCGGCGGCAGCGTCTCGTGTGGAACGGGCTGCCGGCTTTTTTGAAAACAAGCGCGGGTGCCGCCGCGCTCGTCTAAAAACGGCCTCAGACTGGCAGACTCTTAGACATTCCCTCTTACTGCTGCTTCTCTTCACTATACCTGAAAGTGGAGCATCCCCTCCTACTGCTTCACTGCTTGCCATTGACTTATGATTTTTCTGGCAGCTAAGTCAAGTTCCCCATATGCCTGGGAGTTTCATATGTCAGTGGGAAGCAGCAGGCTGCAGCCGTGGCAACTCATCAGGCTCTGGTGTGGCAGTGGCTACAAATAGGCTACACATGGTGGCCAAAGATGATATCAGTGAAGTTTCAATTCTAACTGCGTCTCTGCCGTTGTGGAAATTGATTTTTCTCAACCTTTCACTGCATCAGTATTTGGATCATAACCACCTTTGTGAGTTGTTGTTATTGTTGTTATGCTAGAAGTTGTTTGGAAAAGAAGAAGAGCACTTCTTTCTTTCGCAAAATGAAAGAACTTTGTTAATGTCAGCTGGCTTTTACCATAACAAAGAGGAACAAGGAGATTAAATCAACAAAAAACATATCCAAAACCATCTTATAAAACCAGCTTTTTGCATACAAAAATTAAAACTGTCTTTAAAAAAAATATTTCCAAGTTTATACAAAAAGAAAGTGACTTTCATTCAGTATTAATGTTATCTTGTAGCTTATGATCATTCTGTTTCCAATGGGAGTACCATGCACACAACTGGGAGATGAGTTTAGATTTGCAAAAACAGCAGGTGTGCCTTTTGAGTTATCCTTCTGTAAAAGCAGAAGTATGGAGTTTCCCATCTGTCTCGTTATCTTCTTTAATTTCCAAATGTATCTTGTGTTAAGGTAATCGCTCAGATGCTTCAGTAAGAGTCCTATAATTAGATAGACTTTATAGAAGACTAAATTTGCTAGTATAGCATCATTCTCCTCACCAGAGCTGTCCTATCATTTCCTTCAGACCTACATTAATAGTCTAAGATCTCATCTCAGTTAGTCTTGTTGGTGCCTGTGACCCTTAGTTTAGAAAACTTAGCCAATTTTTAGAAGCACCAGCACAGTCTTGCATTCTCACGATATTCCAAACTTGCTATTGAGCTAAATACACAGTGGAAGCATTTACAGCTAGGTCCAGTTATATGTATTACCTAATCCAAACGAATACCTGCGAAACATGAGTTGCTACAGCATTAGTCATTAAATGCTAAGTTTATCACAGTGCTAGGCAAAATTTAGCCCTTTGCACATTCTCAGTCAGTAACTTTAGCCAATGATGATTTTGGTAAAAGAGGTTGTAAAACCTGCTAATTTGTGCAGTAGAAGGCATGTCATTTGTGAGCTGGCTTGAAAATGTAAAAGCTTGGAAAGGTTGGGTATTGTCCTCAAGCTTCAAATTTGACTGATTTCAGAATGGATGCCTAGAGGGAGTATAGTTGCTTTGTTGGTCCCAAATCTAAGAGAGACAAAGTGGATTGAATGATATCTTTTATTGGACCAACTGTTGCTGGTGAAAATAAGCAAGTTTTGGGCTACACAGGGCCCTTTCTCAGGCATGTAGCATAGTCAGTAGAAATAAATATGTGCCCTCTGGCACATCTCCCTCTCTCTCTCTTTACCCCTATCCGTTCCCTCTTATTCCATGCCCCTCATATATACCTGCCCTACATTTGTTCATTTTATAATATTTTGGACTGGCTATGCTACATGCCTGAGGAAGGACCCTGTGTGGCCCAAAAGCTTATTTCCACCAACAATAGTTGGTCCAATAAAAGATATCATTCAAACTACTTTGTCTCTCTGTCACTTGGAACCAACACGACGACCACGCTCTCTCTGGAAATCTAAGATGGAGACAGAGTAGTTCAGATGGCATCTTTTATTGGATCAACTTCTGTTGGTAAGACTATACAAACTTTGAGGCACAGGGGGCCCCTTCTTAGGCATGTAACAAGTTAGAACTACAGACTGACCAAATGCTAGACAGGTGCATATATGAAAGTAATACTTGCGAGGATGTAGTGAAGCAAAAATATTATTAGCTTGTCAAACATTTGAATATAATGAGGGTAAATCATAATCAAATGATAAAAATGCAAATTAGATAACATAACTAAACACTTAGAAGAAGAAAAAGGTTATAGGAGATTATGTAGTTAGCATTTCAAAACATTTAAACCTAAGGTAGGGAATACAACCGATATATGTGTGCACATTTCTGTAGTGGCTTATGAAGCCCAAATACGTATTTTAGTCCATTGCTTTTAGTATCTGATAACTATGAATTTCAGTTCTCAGACCCATCTTTTCAAGGTGCAGATTCCCTTTCAGGGCAAGGACTGAGAGGCAAAAAGGGAGTGGTTGTTCTGGGAGAAGTGAACGCCTACAGCTGATTCAGTATCCTCATCCAGAATCTTCTGTTGTTGTTTTTTTTTCCTGTGAGTTCATTTGTTTATGTAAGGACTGATTGGTTTTGATAGCTTTCATGCACACATTTAGTGCATTGAGTAAAATACATGCTGTGAATGGCATTTTCAATAGTTTTCTTCTTGTACCTCCTGAACATCAGTCCAGTGACTCAAGAGAAGACCCCTCCCAGGCCAGCAGGAGGCAGACACCAAGTTTTAGTGGAACATGCTCAGTGGGGATCTGACCTCTCCTGCTACAGTTTGATTTCTGCCTCAGGTTAGGCAAAAGCAGACCTTGAAAACTTGTTCCAGGCAAGGTGACAGTTAACATCTTTTCTTCCTGAGACCCTAATTTGATAGGGTTCAGGAGGAGATCCCTTTTGGGCCAGGCATTCCACCGCTGGTGCACCTTACTGTACGTAAATTTCAACTGGTCTTTTGACGTGTTAATTTCAGAGACTTATCAGGGGGCAAAGTTATTTGGGGTATGCCTAGACAAGTTTGGCAGATGCCACAGATAAAACAAAAAAGCATACATTGCAGCATTTCAACAACCCTAAACATTTTTTTTTGCTCTTACAGTAGAACCTCCTTTTATGAATCAAACTTCAGGAGAGGCAACTCTGCTCTGTAAGGCAGAGAACCCAGAGGTAGAGCTCTCTGACAGAGACAGTGTAGATTTGCAGGATCTCACCACTCCAAGCAGGGTCCAAATCATCCCCATGTTGGACCAGATGCATGACTATCTGGACCTGTCATCTGGGGAGGATCCATCTATTGTGTGTGTGGGGGGGGGAAGACTTCAGTTATTTGCCAACAAGCTGGCACCTGTGACCTTGGATAACTGGTTCAAAGAGACTGTTTCTCTGGGGTATGCCATAGAACTCTGCAGGTGCCCCTTCAACTCTTCCTTAGTTTCCAATGTTTAAAAAAACCCTACAAAACAGTCACAAGGCTATGTCAGATGAGATAGCCCGTCTGTTTTGTACAGGAGCCATAGAGTCAGTTCCCAAGTGAGAACAGGATTCGGGGGTTTATTCCATTCTCTTTTTAGATCCAAAGAAGTCTGGATGGAGACTGGTGAGCAGTTCTTGATTGGAGAGCCTCAGTCGCTCTGTAAGGACCAGGAGTCAATTCACTTGGGAATCTCTCAGGAGGAGTGGTTAACATCACTCAATTTAAGAGGCTTATCTTCATGTCCTAATTCGACCAACTCATTGCTAGGGATGGGCGAATGCGGTTCTGAATTTCAGAGTTCGGCCCGAACTCGGCCTGTTCGGATAACCGAACCGAACCAAACTTCCGAACACGAACTGGCCGAACCGAACTCAATCCGAACGTCAAAATGACCGAACAGTTCGATCAGTTCAGATCGTGTTCGGGTGGCAAAAAAAGGTTCACTGTAAGGTCAAATGTGACAGGGAGGGGTAGTACTAGTCACTGAGGAGCAGACTTCTGGGCACCAGGGGTGGAGAGGCTTGCAAGAAATGAAACTATCTGCCTCTCCCCTTCCCAACGCCTTCTGAGCTAGTCACTGTTCCTGAACAGCAGGCGTTGAGTAGGATTATTAGATTGCTTTAAGTTTCATTTCAGTTTTGTACTGAAATGAAACTTAAACCTTAAACTGAAACCTTGTGTTTGTGATTTCCCCCCCGCCCCCATTCCATATATAGAGAGATAGAGAGATATAGCTATAGAAAGATAGATAGATAGGTTAGGGATAGTAATTGTAGGAGCTAGCTTAGTGATAGAGATAGCGTTAGTGATTTAGTTTTAGTGTTTGTAGGAGTAGGCATGTGTACTTACTCGATAATCCATTTAGTTCATAGCATTTAGAATAGTTAATAGCAGTTAGATGTAGTGTAGATTGATATATATAATATTAGATAAAAAAATAAATAAATAAACCCCATATAAAAACAAAAAAACCAAATAAAAAACAAAAGAAAACCATATAAAACCCAATAAAAAACCATATAAAAAACAAAGAAAACACCCATAACATTTCCCGAACGGCCGAACAGAACGGCAGAATGGCCGAATCCGGTGAACTAACCGAACTGCCGAACCGAATGGACGAACCGAACGCAGCCGAACAGAACGACCGAACCCGAACTGTGATCTGTTCTCCCATCACTTCTCATTGCAGGTGGCTCAGGTTTTGTTATGCCCAACCCCATTGGCAATATCCATCCGTGCCTTTTGGGTGAGCATCATCCCCCAGAATCTTCACAAAGACTCTGTTAGCCATGATTGCCAACCTACAAATGGGAGGGGATTCATATGCATCTATATCTGGACAACCTGGTGATCCGGTCCCCCACTGAGGAATGGGCCAGTAGGTTTCTGGCCAGGATAAAGAGCTATTTGCAACACCATGAATTTTGTCATAAACATCAGCAAAAGTAACTTGGCTCCACCTCAGCTATTGAGGTGGAGGGCTGAAATGCCTTTCATTGTGAACACAAGTCCCTGACCATAGGGCTTCTCTTCGGAAAAGATTTTGTGGTACGAGTTCTTGACTGTAGATGAAAATGTTTATTTACTGTGGTAGATGGCGGCTGGACATTTATTTTACTTATCTTATTTTTATATTTATACATTTCTATCCCACTCCTCTTGCCATAGGTGACTCAGGGTGACTTACATACATTCTAAAATAGCAATATAAAACCATAATAAACATAGAATAAATACAAAAATATAAAATCACAAATAGCAACATAAGAACAACAGACTGTGCATAAACCCCTTAATCCATCCCACCCTCCCCCTTCTCCCCTTCAAACGCCTGGCAGAAGAGCCAGATCTTACAACTTCCCTCAAAGGCTAGGAGATCTGGACTGAGTCAGACCTCTGCTGGGAGGGCATTCCAGAGCAGCAGTGTGGCCACTGAGAACACCCTCCTGTTTGTGTGGACCCTTCAAAAGCGCGGGACCTCCAGCGGCGCTGCTGGACAAATGCAGGGACTGCCTGGGGGACTCAGGGGGTGAGGCGATCTCATAAGTAAGCAGGGAACAAGCCATTTAGGGCTTTAAAGATTAAAACTAGCACCTTGAATCGGGCTCATAAGACAATGGGCAACCAGTGCAGTGACCGGAGCACTGGTGTAATGTGCTCTCTGCGACCCGTTCCCATAAGAAGACGGGCCACCACATTCTGCACTAGCTACAGCTTCCAGACTGTCACCATGGGTAGCCCCATGTAGAGCACATTGCAATAGCCTAGCCTTGAGGTGACAAATGCATGGATGATGGTGGCAAGGTCCGGGTTTAGAGGCAGGTATGATGATATGTTGGTTTCCTCTGCACCGCTGTATGTAGGGTTCCATTGTTGTTGTTGACCATGATGTCTAGGAACTGGATCATGATGCGAGAATGCCTCAGGATTAGTTCATAGAGGGGTGGTGACTGTTAAAGTTTCATGGAAATTCTAAGAGTGAGTCTAGGTTGAGTCCAAATAATGTCATCAATGGATCTGAGGTATAAGAAAGGTTTTGTGGTGCATTTTTCTAAGTATTCTTTATGAATTTTTCAAGGACACTCATTTAGAAAAAATTGAAACTGACATTTAAAAAAGCATCCTAAACCTTCCTCAGTGTATGGTACCGGGGTTAACCCTTAGAGGCCAAATTCAATTAATCTTCTTTGGGCTTTCTCACCTGGACTCCATGCTTGGATAGAGACATGGGACATTTCCCAGTCTGAGCTCTCATTTCAGAAACTTGGCAGCATTCTCCTGTCCATGTGGTGGTTATTTTTTGTTTTGAAGTTGCTCCAGGTTTATTTTAAGGCATCCCTGGCGTCTCAGTTTTGGGGATATATGGACATACTGAAGGAAAATAGATGTCCTTGTATGTCTGGAAATACCTCACCGATAGTTAGTGTGTCAGTTTAAAGACTTACGGGAAGATTTGATTGCACCTCTCCTGGCAGGAAATCTTTTTATAATACTACCCAAAAGTTAGGTTGGTTTTTTTTTTACTGAATACACATCATCCAAATTTTTATATATAATGGTGCTATCTTTGCTAGAGGAGCAGCATTACTTAGAATAAAGTTTTAGAATATTTAAATTGTGGTTGGATTTATCATGTTTAAATTTTATAACTGTAGAAACTGGTTTTGCCCCCTCCACCCTTTTTTACTTTTTCATTTTTGAAAAAGAGTTTTTAGTATGTTACATGGGATATCGAGCGTTCCTTGTTGCACCATAATATTATATGTATAGTGGATTTTATTGCTTTTATATTGTGTTTTGCTTGTGATTTGGAGCTGTATGGCAAAAAGCCTTTATTAGGGCTGAAGCGGCAGCAGCTGTTACCGCGCTGCCATTCCATTCCAAGAACTCAGCATTTAATGTGTCTTGTCGCCGACTTCCCCTCGATATTTCCGCGATTCCGCATTACCTGCTGCCAGCATCTGCAGATGCGGCATGTCTGCAGTTCATGAACACAAGTGGTTTTATGCCACCTTCCGCCACTGAGCGCGCATCCCTGACGCACCATGATGCTGAATAATAGGTCATTGAATGAATGAACTTAGGGTGACTGTGACTACCTGCTTCAGTGTCCGCTGCAGGGGTGTAGCCACCATGGCCCGGGGAGGGGGCGCATTTGTGCCCGTGCTGTGCCCTGGGAGGGGGCCGGCGGTGATCAGGGCCGGTCCCAGGCATATGCGGCATCTGTTGGAGCTGGGAGCCCCTGCTCCCAAGTCCCAGAGGAGACTCTTGCACCATCGGCACCGCCTTTTTAAACAGCTCAGTTGTAGTCCTGCAGCGCTGCTACACGGGTGGGGGACTCCTTCATGGTTGGGTCCCCTCCTTCACAGCAAATGTTGCTCCCTTGTAAACAAAGTTCTTCTTCGAGGGGCTCCTTCCATTCTCACAAATGGGAGAGTACCAAGTCTAGAAAGAGGTGGTGGGGGAATTTTCTAACAAAATGACACTCCATGCCTGGAAGGGGGGTAGCCTGGAAGGGGGGTAGCAGGCAGGGGGAAGCCTTGTCTGGGGGGGGGTCCATTCAGCTGGGGGAGGGTTGGTGGTTCAGTGCTGTCCCTATTAGAAGGATGGACAGATCCTCCCTCTTCCCTTTGTGATCACCACATAGAGAGAACTGAGGGTGCAGTGCAGCTACAATGAGGCAGAGAGCCATCCCAACAAAAGGGAAGAATTTGTCCTTGGCACCCTAACGCACAAGAGTATTCACAGAAGAACAGGGCCTCACCCCCCCTCCATCCCCTGGATCAGCATTAGGAGCCAGGTGCTCATTCACTACTGCTGGGGCCAGGGATCCCTGAACTCTAAGCAGGACAGACTAGTGCACAAGGAGGGACAACAAACAGGGCATCATCCAGAGTTGAGCTTTGAGGGAGGAATCTTTGTTATCCCTCATTGTGCACTAGTTGCTGTCTCTGTCCCACTTAGAGTGCAGGGATTCCCCAGCAGCAGTGAGTGAGTGCCTGGCTCCTGATGCTGATCCATGGAATGGGGGGGGAGGCGGGGAGAGTCCCTGCTCTTATGTGAATGCCACGTGGGTTTTTTTTTAAGCTAGTGAGCTTGGTATATGCCGGTAAGAGAAGGGCACGCAAGTGAGAATGAAATGAGCCCCTCGAAGAAGAACTTTGTTTACAAGGCAGCAACTTCCCCCGTGCTACGGTGGCTATGCCCCTGGCTGCAATGTTGCGAGAATCACAAAGCTGCCGCGCTTAAGGGAAAGGGGAAACTATGGCAAACCATGGCAAACCTGCCGCTTCCGCATGAAATCTACAGTGGTGAAAATACCGTGGCAGCAACTGTGGAAAGCCATGAGTGCAAGGTGCAAAAAACGCTCCCTTCCTAACTGTGCTGCTTGGTATGGAAGAGCACTTTCTGCCGGTAAATGCTGCTGCAGAGGTACGGCATTTCAGCCCTAACCTTTATTAATAAACTTGACTTGACAAAAATGCTTCCAACAATAAAGAAACTGAAGAACCCTAAAGAGACACTTGGCTTTTTGAACAGACGATATTAAAGTATCCTTGTTTGTCTGGTTTCTCTGATCATTGGTTCTTTTGTCTGTCTTACTGTATAACCTATAGACCTCTTTTCTCTTCGATAGAAGTTGAATGGTGGCAGTGATGAATGATAGTGCATTTGCTGAGCTCTTGGACTATCAGTCATGGCTTCCTCCTTCCCCAGATCCACATAGATATAGAGTATTCTGGCTTTTTACCCACTGGGTCCGATTATATGATAATTTACACCTGGAGTAAATTCCTGCAGTCTAAGAAAAGTGGTATCTTCATGCTTTAAAGTCTGTCTTATTTACACAAGAATTTACTCCAAAGTCATGACCCCCTAACTTGTTTTTACCCTTAGTTTTAGCTATGAAAGCTGAGGAGGTAAAATGTATTTATTTACATTTATTGGCCACCCCCTCATGCGCATGGCATCCCGGGGCAGCTCACAACAAATAAAACAATAAAACTATAAAACATCACCGAATAAAAATGGTTAAAGAATAATCCCCCCCAACATTTACTATAAACCCCTCCCCCAAATCCCCCCAACCTATCCTCCCCTCCCCTCCGAAGGCTTGTGCGAACAGCCAGGTCTTAAACGCTTGACGAAATGCCATCAGACTCTGTACCAAGCGAACTTCCTCCAGGAGGGAGTTCCAGAGTCGCAGCCCAGCCACCGAGAATGCCCTCTCCATTGTGGCCCCCCGTTTAACGCAGGGGACCTCCAAGAAGGTGCCCCCTGCAGACCGCAGGGATTGCTCCGAGGTGCGGAAGGTGAGGTGGTCCCCAAGGTATGAGGGGACCAGACCATGTAGGGCTTTATAGATCAACACAAACACCTTGAATCTGGCTCAGTACACTATAGGCAGCCAGTGCAGAGTGCGGAGCATAGGTCTTATATGCTCCCGCCACCACGTCCCTGTAAGAAGAGGGGCCGCCACATTCTGCACCAGCTGCAGCCTCTAAACCAGACCAAGGTAAGCCCCACGTAGAGCGCATTGCAGTAGTCTAGCCTCGAGGTGTTGAAGACGTGAATGAGTGACCAGGTCAGGCCCGGAAATATATGGGCGCAGCCTCCATACTAGTTACAGCTGGCGGGAGTGGGAGAGGATCATCTTGGGAAGGCAGTTGAGTTAATCTGAGAAGAGAGGTTTTATTCCAGAGGAGATTCTCTTCTGAACAGTTCAGAGTAGGCAGGCCTTTGTTTTTGTCATTCCTCTTTCCAACAAGCACCTGTCTCCGTGTGCCTTTCAATGACATTGTCCCTGTTAGCTTGTTTTTCCTACCTCCTGCTTAGGGATGTGCAAACGTGGTTCAGATGTTCGGGGTTCAGCCCAAACTCGGGGTGTTCGGACCATTTGCGAACACCCTGAATCCAAACCGCCCCCACCCAAGCTGACCGAACAAAGTTTGGGTTCCGAACCAGTTTGGGTGGGGGCAAGGAGGAACCCTGTTTCCCCCCCCCTTCCAGGCTGCATGGGTGGAAGGGGTGCCAGGGAACACCTCGCCCCCCACAGCCTTGTAAAAAAATAATTAACCCAACCCCACCCAGGGATCGCCCTACCTGGTGGTGCTGGGGCTCCGGCCCGAGGTCTGGCAGAGGCGGCAGTGGAGCTTCGGAGCACGTCAGGCCACTACTAGACCTTCTGGGTCAAACAGAATGCCTACTAGCGGCCTGAAGTGCTCCAAAGTGCTGCCAGACCTGGGGCTGGAGCCCCGGCACTACCAGGTAGGTAGGGGACTGGCGGCAGTGGGCCCAGCAGCGGCGCCACTCCAGAATACTTCAGGCTTCTACTAGGCCTTCCGGTTTGACCCGGAAGGCCTAGTAGCAGCCTGAAGCTCTCCGGAGCACCTCAGGACCCACCACTGGACCCAAGGCTGGAGCCCCGGCACCACCAGGTAGGGTGATCCCTGGGGTGGGAGGGTTAAAACATTTTTATGAGGCTGGGCAGGGTGGGGTGTGTGCTCCCCAGTGCCCCTTCCACCCACACAGCCTGGAGGGGGGAGGGAAAACTGCTCCCCCCCACCTGAACGGGTCCGACCCCACCAAACCCATTTGGGCCGAACCCAACAGTTTCATGTTCAGCCAAACCCCGAATGGGTCAAACACCGAACCCCCCAGTGTTTGCACATCCCTACTCCTGCTGTAATTTTTCTCGTGTCCAGCAAGCAGCAAGGAAAGAAAGTAGAATAAAGAAGGATCAAATGACTTCCTGGTTCTCAATGCTCATCAGAACCGAACCAAGGGAAGATAGTTACTCCACAGGATTTCCTCTAGATTAGCAACTGCGGAGCAGACCTGGTGAGGCTTCTGAGGGTTACAGCTGTGTCGGGGAAACTTACCGAGTGATGTTTCTCAGCTGTACAGTTGGAATTCCTGGTATTTCTTTCCTGGTGTAACAAGGGATGTAGAAGAATTGTTTCTTTGTTGTTGTTTTTCCATGAAGATAGTAGAAAACATCAACAATTTTTTGGGAGGAAATTTCCACACAGGTAGCCTGGGTGTTAACTGCTGCTACATGAATGTTCATGTCCTATCCATATCCTTTTGATTGACCCTCTCTATATGTATCAGTTTAGAGCATTATTGTTGGGAATACATCATAGTGTAAAATTGTATGCAGTCTCGCATGTAGCTTTATCCAAAATGGTGGCCACACATTCTAATTTAATTTATGGCCTGAAAAGAGACATCGCTGAAGCTTGGGAAAGTGTGGATTTTTCTGATTTATTTAAGGTTTTGCAGTAATTAAAGCGAAAACTATGCATACCTGCAGTAAGAACACAGAGGGGGAATGGGGTCTTAAAGGAGAAAAATCTAAGCGATATGAAAATTTACCTTGCTAGAATTTAAAACAAAAGACTTAGCTCATCTTGTGAACTGCATCTGGCTCATCCTAATGCCTCTGTTGCCTCATCTGTGTGTTTCAGCACTGCTCAAGCCATATGCCTTGCTGATCAACCCACACCAGTGAATGAATACAAGTATCCTGAAAAGCTTCCTGGAGAGTTGTATGATGCCACCACTCAGTGCAAGTGGCAGTTTGGAGAGAAAGCTAAGCTGTGCATGTTGGAGTTTAAAAAGGCAAGAGATCGCTGTGGAATGGTTGCCCTACATTAAAATATTGCCTCCAGAAGATGGGCAGGTTTAGCCTTACAAAAATCTCCAATTCCATAACTGTTGGGCAGCTGAAATTATCCTTTACTATATTCATTCTTGAAACTGCAAATGGATGTATGTCTATTGTCAACTCTGCATGAATCTGACTGCTAGCATATGTGTGCTCAAGCATGTAATATAGGAACCTTTTTGAACTATTAATACTCCATCAAAGGAAATATGATCCCCTTTCACCTCTGCGGGCCCTATGAAGCCACTATTGTCATTCAGTTCTTTTTTTATCACCTGTGGTGACAGTTTGCAACCATAACTGTGTCAGCACCAGTCCTAGCAGTTCTGTTTCCAGTGCCTTGTTGGAGTCATGCCAATGCTACTGTTACTGAACACACACTTTCCATTATCTCCCCCTCAGCAGAATCGAAACCCACTAGGTTTAAGTAGTATGTTGCTTGTCATTACCACATGTCCATCATGGATGGCAACTCTCCTTGCCTCTTCTGTTTACAGAGAGTACTAGGGATATGCACAGTAACTCTTTCATTTTTTGTTATTACTTTCATTTTTATTATTAAAATGTCATTTGTTTTCATTATATTTCATTAGTCTTTGTTTTGTTTTTGTCTTTACTTTCGCTTTTGATTTCCATTGGTTTCAATGGAAAGCACACTTTCGGCTGTAACACTTTTTTCATATTATACCCCCAATGGAGGGCATTATGTGTGCCACATTTCAGAAAGACTGGATAAAAGGATCTGATTCTATAAACAGTTGGAATTTGTTATTTTACAAAAATCTGCATACATATTCCTGGCTGTATCATCTTTGTGTCTCATTTGATTTGGATGAAACATGGTAAGGTTATACCCCTCCAAAAGGTTACTATCTCTGACAAATTTCAGAAGGATTGGATAAAGGGTTGTGATTTTATAAACAATTTACTTGTAAATGCATTTCTGGCTGTAACGCCTTTGTATTCCAGCCAGATTACATGATTTGTTGGATTTTAATCCAATTTGGATTACATATGGCAGAATTATACCCCCAACAGAGGGCATTATGCGGGCCAAATTTTAGAAAGATTGGATAAATGGATCTGATTCTATAAGCTGCTTTAATTTGTTATTTTATAAAAATCTGGGTACACATTCTTGTGCGTAACACATGTCTCCCATCTGATTTAGATGAGCTTGGCAGGACTGTACCCCTCTCCAGGGTTACTACCTTTACCAGATTTCAGAAGAAGTGGATAAAAGGTCCTTATGGTATAAGCAATTTACTTGTAAATGCACTTCTGGCTGTATCCTTTTTTTCATTCCATTAATTTTACATGAAATTTGATAATATTGCATTTCAGATCTTCAGGATCATCCCTTTCAAATTGTATAAAGTGTTTATAAAGGGTTCAAATTATATAAGCAATTGAAGTTTCCTTCTTGAAGACTCTTGTCTTCATTGAAGACTCAATGGCAGTGCCATTGAGAGATCGGCATGGGAGAGGGGAGGGGGCTGTAGAAGGAAAGAACAGCCCAACAGACTGACAGACACATTCACTGGCCAATTACTGCATGCTTTCACCCTACAGGACCAATCGATAGTGGCTTCCAGGCAGGCATAGAGGGTAGATATAAGCTGCTGTTCTTTGGGCCTATTCTTCTTTATCTGTTAAGTTCTGGCTTTTGTCAGAGTGTTTTCTCAGACTTTGCTCGCAGGCTTTTTGTGTGTGCGTGTGCTCTAGAGCTCACAGCAAGAGTTCAGCTATCTACATAAATCCAATCCCCACTTACCTGGGGTGCTGTCCAACCTCCTCTTGCCCCGCCCCCTGGGATGTTCTCTGCAAGTTGACGGACACCCCCCTGCACTTGGTGTGCCTGCCCAAACTGAAGCCTATGCTAAACAGCAGACATGAAAAATATATCCTCTGGCAAATTGGCTTGATATTTCAAAGACACCCTGGCTGGGACAGAGATGTGATTGGTCTCTATTACTTAATGCTTCCAGCTTTCCAGGACCAATCCTGGGTGGTTGTGAGGCGGGCATAGAAGGGACATAACTGGGACTTCAGACAGCAAGGCAGAGGGCAGGGGGATAGCATCTCAGCAATCAAGAGACATGGTTCACACATCCAGGCTGGCCAATTGTCATCACAATCACATCCTGCAGCACTGTGACAAAGGATATAAGAGAACCCCTTATTGGTTCTTTCCTAAGCAGATGCTTCCAGCTTCCCAGTAACAAGTGATGGAGAGGTGTTGGGATGGTCTCAGAAGAAAATGATCTATGGGTGACATTTCTGCTGGCCAATTGTCATTACAAACACATCTTATAGCACAGTGAGAAACATAAGAGAATCCCTGGCATAGGCTCATTCTCTGCATATGCTGTGCAGGCATATAACATTGGGAAATTTTATCAAATATTTCTAATATTTGTCAGAGATGGTCCTGAAGGTTTTAGATAAGAACAAAAACATTAAAGCTGAAAATGTGTGTTCCAGTTTTTTCCTAAATAATGAAACAAAATTATTTTGTTACATTGTTTCATTTTCATTATTCAGTATCAGAGACAAAAGAGCTCTCTGTCATTTTTTTTGTTATAATAATGAAAATGAAATCACACCCCTGGAAAGTACTGATACCCCACTGATGTCCCATTTGTCAGGTGTTACCTCATCATTCAAAGCAGCAGCAAGACATCATGCATCAATGGGTGATTTCAGACATTACGGGCGCCCGAATCACAACAGTGGATGCCCAGTTGTGCCGACCCATCTAACCACCGCCGCATTCAAGAAAGGCCCCAACGTGACGGGACCGGGACCACGGCAGGGAATCGGGTTGCCAGAACATGGCCCAGGGCAGCGCAACATACATGACGCCAATCCCGGGCCGTGGTCAAAACACCCGGAAGGCTCCAGGGAGGGGCAGGACACAGACATGGCCGGCTGAGGGCAAATGAAGCCAAAAGCACCTACAGGGAACGCCCATACAAGGGAAATGGGAAGGGAGGGGGAAGATGGAGAAGATCCGCCGAGGCAGCACACACAACAGGCACAGGGAATACAAACGAGGTCACAGTGGAATACACAGCACAGACACACGCTGGGGCATGCATACGCCCACACGGGAAAGAAAGGGAAGGGGAGACACAGCGGGACAGACAACACACATAGCACAATGGGCACAGGGGGGAAGGGGGGGCGGGGACAGGGGGGAGGTGGGGAATCAGCCCCAGGGCCCAAGGCAGCACAAGGGGAACGGAAAACAGAACCCAAAGAGCAGAGCAGCCCTTCCACAAGCCACCCCCCCCTTCTGGGAGGACGCTGGGAGGCCCCAGCACCCATCAGTCACAGAGACACCCAAGGGGGGCAGGGGGGGCATGGGCACAGGAGGGATTGAGACCAAGCCAGGAAGGACAGCAGCACCCGGGGCGCCGAGAACCACCTCGGCGTTCAGGAAACAGCCACAGGAAATGACAGCCACAGAGCGGAACACCAGTCACAGAGGCACAGGCAGGGGCAGCGGGTCCACAGGCACCAGCCAGCACAGCACCGAGCCAGGGACATCATGGAGGGAGTGGGCAGCGACTCGCAGCAGCGGGGAGGAGCCGGGAGCCCACAGCTGGGCCAGCATCCAGGGCCTGGAAGAAAAGGGGGGCCTCACAGCCAGCTGCAGGGGGTCATGAAGGGGCCCGGGACCGAGTGGCCCATCAGGTGCATGAAGTGGGGCCTCTGAAGGATGCCCCGATGGTACCCCAGCACAGACATGTGGTGGGCGACCAGGTAGTATGCCTCGAAGGGATCCTGAGCGGCGAGCCCCACCTGCACATCGGATCGGGACCACACACCAGCCAGCGCTGACACCTCCACTTCAGAGGGCTCCAACAAGCCATAGTCAGCAGGTGGGGGCCATGGAAGGTGACCCAACTCCAACAGGTGGTGATAGATCGCCCCATGGGACCGCTGGTAACCTCGGGCCCCGTAAACACAGCCAAAGAAGGACACAGCCAAGGCAGGGCCCCCATCCACCAGACAGGCCATGTAGGCAGCCAGGCAGCACACAGAGAGGGCAGACATGGTCTCCACCACCGACCATCCCACATGCGAGCACCTGATCTATGGGATGCGCCTGTTGGGAAAGGGACACAGGCCTAGCATCTCAGCATGCAGCCAGCAGTCGCAAGCACTCACCACATAGCTATAGTACTGCAGCCCAGAGCTCATACTCTTGTAGGCACCTGTGAGACTGTCCGGGAAGCTCAAAAGCAGTTGCACGGCAGGGGAATGCCACAGGTCACACAGGGCCATGGTCTCACGGAAGGTCCAGCTATGGGGGACCCCAGGCACGCTGCAGCCTGGGAGCCCTGGGGAAGAGCGGCCAGCCATGGTCCAGAAAGCAGCGGATAGGAAGGGCAAGGAAAGGAGGGCCCCACAATCCCTGGACGGACGGGAGGGGAAGCAGGGGAGCTGCAAGGCCAAGCGATAAGGGCACAGGCTGCAACATTGTATGGATACAGAGCGAGGTGTGGGGTGAAGACCCAGCACAGCTGCTAGAACAGAACACACAGACAGAACAGCCTACACACTACTCAGTGCACTGAGGACAACAGGCAGCCGACACCGGGAGGTGGGGGGTGTTGACAGCAGGAATGCAGCTGCTGCCCGCATGCCCAGTCGAAGGAAGGATCATGTGCCATGCCCCCTTCAGGGAAGGCATGTGTGTACATTGGGCCACCCGCGGCCTCCCCACTCCATTCGCCCTGCAGGAGCTGGTCCTGCCAGTCCGAGGGCCGGCCAGGGTGACCCAGGGCCCTGAGCCCCGTTGGCAGGGCACGACCAGGGGGCGGGGCAACACAGGTCCCAACATACAACAGGTACAGCTCCAACCCACCCAGGGCACCAGTCACCATGGATCTGGGCTGGTTGGACACCTGCGAGATGCACCTGGCCATGTGCGTGGAGTGGTACCACTCTCACACAGACCTCCTGCGCATCCAGACCGCAGAGGTGCACCCGGCCACCCGGCTGCAAATGTGCATGGCCAGGAGTGCTGCCAGATCCAGGAGAGCCCACCACGGGTGCAGGCTTGCCCTGGCCCACCTCAGGGCCCAGCAGGTGTCCAGGGTGGTCCTACAGGCCCTCCTCTGTGCTCCGCGAGGCAGCCGGCTGGCTCCAGTGGCAGAGGGAAACCAGCAGGTGGCCATCAGGGTCTGGACCCTTGCAACACCCGACTTCTTCCACTTCGTCTCGCAGCACTTCAGCGTTGGGGTGAGCACTGTCGCCGGTAACCTGCGGGACGTCTGCTAGGCGGTGGAGGGTGTGCTGCTGGACCGAGTGATCCAGCTGGTGGACCAGGAGGCCATGATGGACAGCTTCATGGCTGGGGGATTCCCCAACTGCATGGGCGCCGTGGATGGCACCCACATAGAGATCCTCCGCCCATCCGCTGGGGAGGCCTTGGAATATGTCAACCAACATGGATACTACCCCCTGCAGCTGCAGGCAGTTGTGGATCAGCAGGGGCGGTTCACAGACATTTACACGGGCCACTCTGGTCGCAGCCACAATGCCCAGATCATTATCATCTCTCTCTTCTATGTCCGGATGTACCGCGGAGACTTCACGGACATGGGATGACCCAGATCGAGGGGGTGATGATGCCCCCTTGCATCCTGGAGGACCCAGCCTACCCACTTACCCACTGGCCAATGAAGGCATACCCAGTCGCCAGGAACCCTGCAGAGGCGCTCTTAAATACCTGCCTGTGTGCAAGCTGGACCTTGGTCAAAAGGGCCTTCGGGGCCCTCAAGCAGTGCTGGAGGAGCCTCGCGTGGCACCTGGACTACATGGTGGAAACCTCCTCCCTTGTAATCGGAGCCTTCTGTGTGCTGCACAACATGTGTGAGACCAAGGGGACTGTCCTCGACTACCCTGTGCACGGCGCCCTCCTGGCCCCGTGCTTCTCTATGTGAACGCAGAGAACCTGCAGAAGTACTGATACGAAAAGAGCATCCATGACACCCTGGTGAGGTGGATCAGTCAGGAGGCCGAAGGCTGAGGCCACGCATCCCCCCACCACCACTCCGGGGGCCCCAGCAGCACCCTGGCTGCGCCCCAACACACCTATGCACTCCCGACCCCATGAACAGACACACGGAGGGGACTGTGGTGCCCGTGCATTTATTGTGTCACCCTTCTACAAGTGCTCCCGCCACCTCGCCCACTCCCCATCTCTAAGTGATACCCCCCCTCAGGCCACCCTCCCCCTTCCCCCCATCCCT
>QEPC01014434.1:1515049-1528289 GCA_003113815.1 Sphenodon punctatus | reverse complement strand
CCCCCCCCCCGCTGTCTGTGTCCCCAACAGTGTTGTGGGAGGTCTTGGTGTCCTGAGGGTCGGGCAGTGGTGGGAGGGTGGGCGGGCCCAGGGCCAGAGGCCCCCCCCTGACTGGCAGCTCCCTCTGGAGGCCTACAGGGAATGGTAGGCAGAAGCACGGCCCCAGTGAGTGCACCGGGGGCCCGACATCGGGGCTGGGGCAGGCAGGTTTCCAGAAGGGAAGCTGCCATCACATAGGCACTCATAGTACCTGCATGTAGGAGCAACGAGGTGCCAATGTCATGTGACCGGTCCATCTTTGCTGAGTGCTCCTTGACCATCCGGTCTATGGCCTGTTCCATCCGCCCGAACGCCTACATCTTCCTGCTGGTCTCCCAGCTCTCCCACCTCCGTTCAAGGTGCACCTTGACCTGCAGCCTCTGGTCCCTGGCCTCCGCCTGCAGCCTCCGGTCCCTGGTCTCTGCCTACTGCACTGCCCTTTCGGTGGCCTTCTCCATGCGGTCGATGGCCTCAATCATCCGCTCCCCCTGCTCTGTGGTGAAGTGGACTATGTCCTTCGCCTGCTCTTCCCTGCAGCACCATACCCATGCCCGGTGCTCCCTCATCCGTTGGGCCGGGGGCACGGGTCTGCTTTGCTGGTACCTGGCAGATAGCCCTGTTGGGGTGCATGGTAGGTGTTGGTTAGCCACCCCAGCCGCCCTCCCCTGCTCCTGTGCCACAGATGGGGGCCCTGGGGCCCCCTTAGGGAGGGCAGCTGGTGCCCTCCCCCGGCTGTCCCCTGCGGTCTGTGTCCCATCCCACCCACCTGCTTACCCTCTATGTCGGTCTTGGAGCCCTCCGAGGCCAGCCCCTTGGTACTCGGTGTGGCTGAGGTCCCCCTGTGTCTACTGGCTTATGGTGACCAGGGTGCTGGCCTCAGATCCTCCCACTATGGACATCAGCTGGGGGCTTCCGGGCTGGCATGCGAGGGGGGCCTGCTGGTCCCCAGGGTCCCGAGGTATTCCTCTTGGGGGCCGGGGCTCCTGGAGCCAGTGTCTTCACTGGGGGCGGTGAGGGGAGAGGGTACCTCAGCCTGTTCCCTGCCCTGAACCACTGTGCTCCCCACGAGGTGTGGGGTGACTATGGACCCCTTCATGTGTAGGATGCGGTCCAGGATGTCCTAGTAGGGGGCAGTCCGGGCTCCGTGCCCAGGCCACCAGTTGTTGTCTTTAATGTCCTTGTTACCCCCTCTTGAGCTCCTTGGCCTTCGACCAGCACTGGGCCACTGTCCTGTGATGCCCTAACACCTCCATTTCCCGCACGATCACCTTGAATACGTGCTCATTGCATTGATTGACCGCCAGCTCCAGCTGGTGCTCAAGGGTCCCCCAGATCCGAATAAAGACCTGGGTTTCCCTGTGCCCCCATTTCCCCCTTCGATGGTATGGCCATCTCCCACCGGTGCCCTCCGGGTCATGGTCTTCCCCCTCCTGCTCCTCTGCCTGCCCTCCGGCCCTCTCCTCTGGGGGCTAGGGCCCCTGGGCCCGTTTCCGTATCTGTGGGTCATAAGGGGGGAGGGTTGGTTACCAGGTTGACACAGCCCTGGGTCCCTTCCCCTCTCCCCCCTCACTGGGCCAACCACTTGCCTTGGTGCCCCTGAGCCACTGCCCCCCCTTTGGTCCCCTTACTTGTTTCTGCGGTGCCTCATCCCCCTGGCCAGCAGCAGGCACTGGGTCGGCCTGTCCCGGCTGCTGCTGCTCCTGCTGTTCCTCCTCCGCCTCCAGGTGCAGCATGACCATCTGCTCCTCCACCTGCACCTCCACCTCCTCCTCCTTCACCTCCTCCTCCCTTGATCTCTCTCCCACTGCTCTCCTCTCCCTTCTGCCTCGCTCCATCCTGCCATGTCCCCCTGATGCTGTGTGTCCTTTAAATCTCCCTCCCCGGCCTGTGTTGTTGCTGGTTGCCTGGCAGTGACGCTGTGTGCTTTGTCCCCGGCTGGGAATCGTTTTGCTTGATTCCGGCCAGTGGTTGCCATTCAAACTTTACTTTTTTTGTTTCCTGGTGGGAATCACTTTGACTACGCTTTCGGATATGGTCAGGGTCAGCACTCCAGAAGCATGGTTACTTTTTACCCCTGGTGGGGACTGACTATGGTGAACATCTGGCGCCCGCGAAACAGACGTTCAGGGCGCTTTGGCCCAGCCGCTGGATTGACCGTGATTCACTGTGATTGACTATGATCTCGTAACATCTGAAAATACCCAATGTGTCTCGGTAAGCAATCTTTGAAGGGCATATCTAATCCTGATCTCCCAGACCCATCAAATTCTGTATTCAGTTAGGTATTAAAATCTCAATTGCACAGATGATCAGAAGCTCCATGACCAATTGGTACCACTCAAACCACCTTCTCTGACCAAGCTTCAAAGAGAAACATCAATTGTCAAGTCTACCACCACAGACCAACTCTCCAAGAAGGCTTCCTAGTCTCCATTTTCCTCCAGATGGGACTCTAATAGGAAGCAACCCAGAAATAGTTCACATCCTTTTCTTGACACCACATAGATATGCTTTTTCTCCAGATTAGAAAAGTCAGGATAAAGGGATTTCTACTGTATTGTACCCAATGCCTCTCTGAAGTTACTTACTATGGCTGTGATGATAGCAGTTGCATATCCTGATGCTTCGGCTCTTGTACTGTCACTGCAAACCCAAGGTGAATTGGTTACAGTCTAGTTTCCAATTTGCTGGTTCAACTTCATCCCTTGAAGCTAAAGTCTCTAGTAGTCTTTTTTTTGTTGTTTTTAACTAACTCTGGATTGAAGTCTAACTTAATACTCCCAAGATACCAGACTCTTTCTCTGTCTCTCATTGTTTCTTGCTCAGAATGACTTTGCAGTTAGTACTTCTGCTTCTGGACTCTCTTGGATGATTTTCTTGGCCTTGTTAAAGACTAAAAGATGGTTAGCATTTTGACTTTCAAGCTGAACCCAGTGAAAAATGTTTGCAACTACCCTCCTTATTTTCAATGATTACTCATTTGATACTGTTTAGAAAATTAAATGAAATGAAGAATATACATTAATCCAACACATCAACATAGCAGATCCCAGTAGAATTCGAATGGAATGTTCTAGCATTTCCACAACAGCAGACTTCAGTAGTAACTTTTTATATCTACACCCCCCACTCCCTTTGCACATACATGGTTTTCCGTCCCAGCTCATCAAAACACTTAAGCAGTTCCTAAGTACCAAGTTCCAAGCAGTTCCAAGTACCATTGACTTCATCACCCCATGACATGCTTATCCAATCTCCTGAATAGAGGTGGAATTAATTTAGGTTCTTACCTATAGCTGTGTGTTTCAGTAAGTGCCTTGCTGAATTGGAGCCTAATGCATTTACAACTTGTATCTTTCTGCTGCATGATCGAAGGGAAAGAGAAGTGCTCAAATGCATTTTCTTGGTAACCTTTGAATTTGTGTTTCTTTCCGCTTCCACACATGTTTTCATAGAAGACTGAATAGGAGATTTACCCATTCCTAATGCTGTATTCATGCTAATGTTGCTGCTGTTGTTTTTGTTCATTAGGACATTTGCAAAGCCTTGTGGTGCCATCATGTTGGCCGAAAATGTGAAACTAAATTTATGCCGGCTGCTGAAGGCACTGTGTGTGGGCATGACATGGTAAGAGAGAATTTTGTGATATCTCTGTCTCATACAAACTATTGGGAAGAGTTCTTTTTAATAGATTTACATTTTTTTCTTGGTCTTTGTAAAATGCAAATGTGACTTGCTTATATCTAAAAAGCTAGCTTGTGTAAAAATTGGTATGTAAAAGAGCTTGATTAGGTTGAGTTTTTCGAGCCATGTCAAACAGTTCAACTTATCAGAAATTCAGCTTAAGCAGACCTTAAGGAAATGGTCCTGTCTTTGGACTGTGTTTACTGTGCAGTGACTGGACAGCTGATTAAGACAAAGTGGGACTTCACACACACACAGAGTTCTGCCACTGTTAATTCTGAGTCTGGGTTTGTCAGAGCATGCATTTGGAAATGTTTAATATGGATGCTCTCATGATAAGCTGTTCAGGATTCCCCTATTTCCCCACTCTGAAGCTTGAAGGTATCTGGAAATTGCAACATGAAAAATTGAGATGCATTGCATCTATTTGACCTCAAGCCAAAGAGAGAGCAATTGGAATAACCAGAACTTTCTCTTAAACAAACTCGGGTTTCGAACCAAACGACTGAACGTCCAAACCGTGTTCTGTTCGCACATCCCTATTTCCCAGCATGCTCCCAAGAGCATTAGAGAACATGCTCAGAGAGACTACATTCACACAGCAGCCGGACTCTGCAGCATACACCAGTTCCCACAACTTTCAGGTGAGTTTGCTGCCCCGCTTCCCTGGCCCCCTTACTGCCTGCTGCACCAGAGTTCCTGCCCCCCTTCCCACTATGTCCAAGTTCCAAGCATTTACCAAGTTACTGAGGAGCAGGATGAAAACTCAGGCCTGATCTTCAGAAACTTGGAAATACTCACTACTTTTTTTTTTAATGTTCAAGTATATCCCTAATTTTTTTCTTGTTAACAGAGAATACTGAACTCCAGCTCACAATGCACAGGGGCCTTCTTTACTGAATGTCATATAAAACTCATCGTATTATAAGCCATTGTCACTCTATTGGCCGCATATAAAAATAAATAGAAATAAATATACTAAACTTTCTTTTAATTCACCAAAGTGACATAAAGTGACCTAATTGTCTTCTACTGATACTTAACACATGGACTTGACTTTCTCTCTGTGTAAATTTTAATTAACAATAGAAAATCGCTCTCACTTTGGCAAGGGAATGCAAAACTTGCTATTAGCTGTACTTATTTTGCCAAATAAATATAATCTTTTCCAGTCAGAGCATAACTACCCATCTCTGGGTGTTTGGCTCAATGACACATTGAAATATTAGAAAATAATATTAATAAGGAATTGCATGAGTCCTGGAGGGATCAGCCAAGGTGTAAGTCATCCAATCCATGACGGCACTGATCCTGTAAAAGATTTAAGCATGGACTTTCATTCATATGCTGTAAGTGTGGTCCTAAATAATCATGCACTGGGAACCCCATTCTCTTGGTGCTTTGCCAGTGCAAGTGTGTTTCGGTTCATAGCCTGTGTGTAGAACCTAGGGATGTGCACCAGGGCCCCATGTAATTTTTCATTATGGTTGTCATTATTAAAATGTGTCATTTTATTGTTATCATTATAACGACAATGTCATTTTCGTTATTGTCATTGGGTGATTTCAGATGTTACGGGGTCCGTTGGCCCCGTACCAAAATCACCCTATTCATTCCCCGCCGGGGTCACCCCGTAACGCCACAACAGACGTGCCGGGGGGATCCCGGCGGGGAATNCGCTGTCTGTGTCCCCAACAGTGTTGTGGGAGGTCTTGGTGTCCTGAGGGTCGGGCAGTGGTGGGAGGGTGGGCGGGCCCAGGGCCAGAGGCCCCCCCCTGACTGGCAGCTCCCTCTGGAGGCCTACAGGGAATGGTAGGCAGAAGCACGGCCCCAGTGAGTGCACCGGGGGCCCGACATCGGGGCTGGGGCAGGCAGGTTTCCAGAAGGGAAGCTGCCATCACATAGGCACTCATAGTACCTGCATGTAGGAGCAACGAGGTGCCAATGTCATGTGACCGGTCCATCTTTGCTGAGTGCTCCTTGACCATCCGGTCTATGGCCTGTTCCATCCGCCCGAACGCCTACATCTTCCTGCTGGTCTCCCAGCTCTCCCACCTCCGTTCAAGGTGCACCTTGACCTGCAGCCTCTGGTCCCTGGCCTCCGCCTGCAGCCTCCGGTCCCTGGTCTCTGCCTACTGCACTGCCCTTTCGGTGGCCTTCTCCATGCGGTCGATGGCCTCAATCATCCGCTCCCCCTGCTCTGTGGTGAAGTGGACTATGTCCTTCGCCTGCTCTTCCCTGCAGCACCATACCCATGCCCGGTGCTCCCTCATCCGTTGGGCCGGGGGCACGGGTCTGCTTTGCTGGTACCTGGCAGATAGCCCTGTTGGGGTGCATGGTAGGTGTTGGTTAGCCACCCCAGCCGCCCTCCCCTGCTCCTGTGCCACAGATGGGGGCCCTGGGGCCCCCTTAGGGAGGGCAGCTGGTGCCCTCCCCCGGCTGTCCCCTGCGGTCTGTGTCCCATCCCACCCACCTGCTTACCCTCTATGTCGGTCTTGGAGCCCTCCGAGGCCAGCCCCTTGGTACTCGGTGTGGCTGAGGTCCCCCTGTGTCTACTGGCTTATGGTGACCAGGGTGCTGGCCTCAGATCCTCCCACTATGGACATCAGCTGGGGGCTTCCGGGCTGGCATGCGAGGGGGGCCTGCTGGTCCCCAGGGTCCCGAGGTATTCCTCTTGGGGGCCGGGGCTCCTGGAGCCAGTGTCTTCACTGGGGGCGGTGAGGGGAGAGGGTACCTCAGCCTGTTCCCTGCCCTGAACCACTGTGCTCCCCACGAGGTGTGGGGTGACTATGGACCCCTTCATGTGTAGGATGCGGTCCAGGATGTCCTAGTAGGGGGCAGTCCGGGCTCCGTGCCCAGGCCACCAGTTGTTGTCTTTAATGTCCTTGTTACCCCCTCTTGAGCTCCTTGGCCTTCGACCAGCACTGGGCCACTGTCCTGTGATGCCCTAACACCTCCATTTCCCGCACGATCACCTTGAATACGTGCTCATTGCATTGATTGACCGCCAGCTCCAGCTGGTGCTCAAGGGTCCCCCAGATCCGAATAAAGACCTGGGTTTCCCTGTGCCCCCATTTCCCCCTTCGATGGTATGGCCATCTCCCACCGGTGCCCTCCGGGTCATGGTCTTCCCCCTCCTGCTCCTCTGCCTGCCCTCCGGCCCTCTCCTCTGGGGGCTAGGGCCCCTGGGCCCGTTTCCGTATCTGTGGGTCATAAGGGGGGAGGGTTGGTTACCAGGTTGACACAGCCCTGGGTCCCTTCCCCTCTCCCCCCTCACTGGGCCAACCACTTGCCTTGGTGCCCCTGAGCCACTGCCCCCCCTTTGGTCCCCTTACTTGTTTCTGCGGTGCCTCATCCCCCTGGCCAGCAGCAGGCACTGGGTCGGCCTGTCCCGGCTGCTGCTGCTCCTGCTGTTCCTCCTCCGCCTCCAGGTGCAGCATGACCATCTGCTCCTCCACCTGCACCTCCACCTCCTCCTCCTTCACCTCCTCCTCCCTTGATCTCTCTCCCACTGCTCTCCTCTCCCTTCTGCCTCGCTCCATCCTGCCATGTCCCCCTGATGCTGTGTGTCCTTTAAATCTCCCTCCCCGGCCTGTGTTGTTGCTGGTTGCCTGGCAGTGACGCTGTGTGCTTTGTCCCCAGCTGGGAATCATTTTCTTTGATTCCGGCCGGTGATTGCCATTCAGATGTTACTTTTTATTGTTTCCCGGTGGGAATCACATTGACCTGTCTCTTATACACATCTAGATGTGTATCAGGAAGAAGGTCAAGGTGGAGGAGGAACAATCATGGAGGGCCAGGCTGGACCATCTCGTAAGGTGGCGGAGGTGGGTTCCTCACCAGAGGAGGAGGGCGGCAGACGAAATGCCACTTTCAGGTTTGTAAAATTTGTTTTTATTTATTTATTGTTCCATATAACTTTGAGGACAAAAATATTACTATCCGTTAGATAGAGCTTGCTGGTGTGCGGGTGGGTGGGCATCAGTGGGTGGCAGCGGAGGAGCAGGATTTGCATATGTCTTATTTTATGGTCTGCCAGAGAGAGGGGAGGGGGGCTCTTTCAGCATCAGCGGGTGGCAGAGAAGGAGCAGGCTGGTGGGAGGACAGACTGGCAGGTGGGCTGGTGCCGGCGGGAAGTCAGGCACAAGCAGAAGCACCCAGAGACATGCCAGGGTTCTCAATTTGCAGACAGCAGCACCCCAGGAAGGGCAGGATTTGCAGGTGTCTTATTTCATGGTCTGCCAGAGAGTGAGAGAGGGGCTCTTTGAGTAGCAGTAGCAGCCAGTTTCAACTTGCAGACACTACAGCACCCCAGTTGGTGGTGTTGTATGTGGGAGAAAGGGAAAGAGGCGATTAGGCAGCACTGCAGAACCATCCATCCACTTGGTGTGGAAGAATGGGTATTTGGTCTGGGAAAGACCAGAGGCATCACCATTAATGCATGCTATTATGTAGGTGTTTATGTGTTCCTGTTTCGGAAAGGGTAATGATGACACCGCTGGTGTCGAAAGCCCATCAAGGCAGACGTCACAGGGCCAAACCAGGCTGACAAGGTCTGCCGCATGGAAGTATTTCTATACCCCCAAAGGTGGATTCGCACAATTCAAGGTAAAGCACAGGGGCTGGAACAACAGGGAATGGATTGCCCTATGACCTGTTAGGAAGTCCCCCGCAGAAAGAGAGATTGACCAACCACCCACTTGTGGAGACAGAATACATGAAGGACTTGATAGACCATTGGTCTAACACAGTATGGCACTTCTTATTTCCCTATCTTTTTATGTTCTTTAGATCTGCGACAAAAAGATTAAGAGGGGGATGCAGGGGACCAATTGGGGCTGATGTCCACATCAAGACAGAAGGAATGCATCTCATGCAGGGAGGAACATCGGGCGGAGGAAGGGAGGAAATCTCGCCAGAAGAGGCACCATCCAAGTCCTTCCCCCTCCAGCTCCTTGGACAATTCACCAGCCCCACGGGAAGAAGATACCCATGAAGTCAGGGCATTTTGGGGGTCGCTGCAGAGGCCCTCCAAAAATATATATTAAGGGCTTCAAGGCCCACACAAGGGGTGTGGAGGACAGACTGGTCGAGCGATTTTGGGAACTCCAGATCAGGAAGCAGCAGGCCCAGGCTTATGCACAGTACATACGTACTGAAATTGATGTGGTTGAGGCATTCCACCAGTCTCTGGTGGCATGGAAGGAGTCCATGTTGGGGGCCCTGGACATTGCGAGGAGACATGGGGCAGAGGTCGATGATGTCCCTACACGTTGGTCCCACGCACCGCTGCCCCCTTTTCCCCATGTTCCGGGCACAGGCCCGAAGAAGGCTGAGTTATCTTTCTATGCCTTGTTATAATGCAAATGTTTATTGTTCATAGTTAAAATGTGTTTAAAATATTGCTATAAAAGTTATATTTGTTACCAGCCGATTTTGACTCATCCAAACTTTTATCCCTCTGTGCTGCTTCTGGCAGGTGGCAGAACCTCATACAGCTTGTCAGATCCCTACCTGACAGCAACAGCAGTGGTAGCATATTCTGCTCACCAGAATGGGCAGGGCTTTTGTCTCTGTGGGTGTGTCAGAGAGAGAGAGTGGCCCATGGGAGTTGAATGATGTCCCTAGCACCAGTGGCGGCTGGTGGGTTTTGAGGTTGGTGGGGCAGTAAGGCCAATGGAACCTTATGGATGGCACAGCTCTAGGGTGGGGCTTGTCCATTGTAGGCAGAGCCTCCAAAAATCCAACAACTAGGAGTTATCAGTGTTAATATCTGATGGACAGAACATTAGTTAACACTGGGAACTCCTTGCTGCTGAGTAAAACCCTGCCACTTGGAGACAGAGAGAACCCTTCTACTAGCATTTCATCCATTCAGTGAATGGGACTCCAGTAGGATGACTCTCTCTCTCTGTCCAACAGTGGTAGTGCCATAGCAGGATACAAAAACCTGATCACATGTTTAACGCATACAAAACCTCAGGGCCACAACAAAGTGGCTTTGGTATCATTTTAATCCTCGTGAAACACTGAGCAAAATTATTTAAGAAAAGCAATGAGTCACCTTAATTTATGCAAGCAGCTTATATTCACAACTTAAAACATCTGTTTCAGCAAAGCTGCACACTCAAACCATTTGCAGAAGCCTGCCCAGGTTCAAAGCACAGAAAGGAATCCAGGGACCCCCAAAGACAGCAGCAAAACAAACGCTCCACATCATCAGGTGAACAAAACCCACATTCCAACTCCCTAGGGATGGGCGAACAGAACCGAGTTCGGAAATTCGGTTCGGTTCGAAAATCGAGTTCGATTTGGAAGTTCGTTTCGGTCGACCAAACTATTTGAGTTCGGTCCGAACTTCCAAACCACGTTCGCCCATCCTTGCAACTCCCCCACCGTGTCCCCAAGTGCCCCCCGCTCCCTAGTGTGCCCACTCCCCAGTGTGTCCTGAAGTGGTCCCACCATGTCCCCAAGTGGCCCCCACTCCCCAGTGTGCCCCTCTCCCCCATGTGTCCCCAACTGACCCCACTCCCCAGTTAACCCCGCCGTGTGTCTCCATCACCTCCCTGCACCCCAAACCCCCCAGCACAGCTACCCCAAATACCCCCTACCTGCACCCCAAACTCCTCCACACACTGCCTCCAGCCCCACATTCCCAGTCTCTCTCCACCCCACCCCCACACAAACCAGAAAAAGCACATGGCTAGCAGGGGAACATGCTTGTTGCTGCAACCTTCACAGAGAAATCCAAACTCAAGCAGCAAAAGCATCCATTGTACCTACAGTCTTCCCACCCCCCACCCCTCCAGGGTGGGGAGGGATTGAAGAAGACAAAAGATTTAAAGCACAAGCAAGCAAACAAACAATGCACAGGGCAGGGGATTTTTTTCAAAACTTACCAGGTTTCTGAAAGGATGAGACCTCCTGTCACTCTCTAGTCTGACTGACTCTGATCTCTTCCCCCTCCCCTCTAGTGAGCCTAGAGGGAGGAGCAGGGAAGAGTCAGCTCTCCCCCCCTCCCCACTCTGGTAGAGAAGGGGCCAGGGGGAGAAAATGAGGCAACCAGAGCGTTTTGAAAAGGTGCCCAGACACGCTCCCTAAGCCTTGCTGATTGGCTGGGTTTCTCCATAGGAACGCAGCCAAGGAGCACATGGCACCTCCCCCACTCCCTCCCCAATCCCCCAGAAAGCAGCGCGTTTCTGGGTCGATGCCCAGCGCATGCTTTCTGAGTGCTTGGGAGACATTCTCTAAGTCCCCACCTCCCTTTAGCTCTCTGGCCAGTGAGTGGAAAGCTAGAGGGAGGGGGGAGCAGTGCAGCACGAGGAGGACTGGTTCCCCTCCCCCTTCTGCTTGCAGAGTTCTCTCACTGAAGTGTTTGTTTACATATGACTCATCCTGCTCTCTAGCTGGAGAGTTACAATGTAATCAAAGCCTGAGACAAATGGGGAAATTGACCGCACTGCCTCTGAATCAGCTGAGGAGCAGCTTCTGGATCCCCAGCAAGCATGGGCCCAAGGGGGGACCCCTGATGGATTTGGGGGGGCACCTGCCCCAATGTCCTGGGGGAGGGGCCGCCCCTGCCTAGTACTTTAATGATGGTTCTTGGGACTGGGGTGACTATTTCTGGATGTAGTGGAATGACAGCTCCCTGTCAGCTGAATGACGGCCCCAGAACTTGGATGATGGTTTTGGGGACTGGAGTGACTGCTTCAGGTACAGTGGAATGATAGGTCCCTGTGAGCGGAATGATGGCCCCAGAACCCTGATGATGGTTCCTGGGACTGGAGTGGCTGCTTCTGGGTGCAGTGGAATAACAACCTATGGGAGTTGAATTATGTCCCTAGAATCAGTGCGTGATTGGGCACACATTGCAATTCAATCATTGCAATAGGTGGTGGTGCGGGGAGGCAAACTATGTGGGGGTGCCAGAGACAGAGAGAGGCTTTCTGGCAGCAGGCGGTGGCGGGCAGCATCAGAGGAGTGGGCACTAGGTAGGCAAGTGGCAACTTTGCAGGAGCAGCAATGATGGCGGCAGCAGCAGGGCATGTTTCTGCGAGGAGGTGCCAGAGAGAGAGGGGGGGCTCTCTGACAGCAGGCAGAAGTGGCTGCCTTCTATACTAGAGGAGCTCGAGAAGTTGATGGTTCCTGGGACTGGAGTGGCTGCTTCTCGCTGCAGTTGGATGACAGGCCTCCGTGACTGGAACGATGGCCCCAGAACCTCAATGATGGTTCCTGGGACTGGAATGGCTGCTTCTGGATGCCGTGGAATGACATCCCCCTGTGACTGGAACAATAGCCCCAGAACCCTGATGATTCTTGGGGCTGGAATGGCTCCTTCTTGATGCAGTAGGATGACAGCTCCCCATGAATGGAACAACGGCCCCAGAACCCTTATCCTGGTTCTTGGGACTGGAATGGTAGCTTATATCTTTTGGGAGGGAGGGTGGGTAGGGTGAGGCGTTTTAGCTCCCCCACCTATTTTGGTTATTTTAGTTTGTTTATTATATTTATAACTTTAGCCCTGTTTTAATATTTTAATAAGTATTATTATGATTATGTGAGTTTTAATGGTTTTATTGTATTTTAAAATTGTTGGAAGCCGCCCCGGGCTGCATGGCAGGAGGAGTGGGGTATAAATTTATTAAATAAGTAAATAAAATAAAATATCTGTTTGCAGACAGCACCGCAGGTGGAGCAGCCAGGGGTGTGCATGTTTCTGTGGGGGGGGGGGCAGAGAGAGAGACAGAGAGAATCTCTGGCAGCAGGTGGCAGCAGCATGTGGCATCGGAGAAGCAGGCAGTCAGTTGGGCAGGTGACAGCTAGGCATGAGTGGGGGCATCAGCAACAGCAGGGCATGTTTCTGTGATGGGGTGCTCCAGAGAGAGAGAGAGACACTCTGGTAGCAGTTGGCAGCAGGTGGCATCGGAGGAGCAGGCAGGTGGTAGCTTGGCAGGAGAGGGGGCAGCAGCAGCAACAGAGGGGCATGTTTCTGTGGGGGGGGGTGCCAGAGAGAGAGGGGGGCTCTCTAGCAGCACTGGTAGTCATTTGGAAGCCCCCCGAGCAGCAGAATGTCATCTTCAGGTCGCACAGAGATCACCCCACGGGGGGTCACCTTGGGAAACTGAGGTGACATATGATATTTGGATACTGGTTTCGCTTACTGTTGGTTGTAGTCGTTTGGAAGCCCCTGAATAGCAGGGTATCAGAGAGGGGAGTCTCGGGAAGCCCTCGACTGATTGCCCGATGGAGAGAGCTGGACATAGGAGAAAGAGAGAGAGAATTAGTGAGTGATTGCGCATATTCAATCATTGTGATAGGTGGTGGTGTAGGGAGGCAGGCACACAGGCACATATGTTTCCATCTCATTCTGGTTGGTTTGCTGCTGGATGTGGGCACTGAGCATGAGCTCAGATGAGATGAGCTCTCTCTCCGGTTCTGGCAGATGGCAGCTTGAGCAGGATGCACCTCTCTCTCTCTCTCTCTCTCTCTCTCTCTCTCTCTCTCTCTCTCTCTCTCT
>QEPC01014434.1:1492561-1513708 GCA_003113815.1 Sphenodon punctatus | reverse complement strand
AGTTGTAGGAGTTAGCTTAGTGATAGAGATAGTGTTAGTGATTTAGTTTTAGTGTTTGTAGGAGTAGGTCTGTGTACTTATTAGATAATCCATTTAGTTCATAGCATTTAGAATAGTTAATAGCAGTTAGAATTAGTGTAGATAGATATATATAATATTAGATTAAAAAAATAAATTAAAAAGCCCCATATAAAAACAAAAAACCCAAATAAAAAACAAAAGAAAACCACATAAAACCCAATAAAAAAACAAAAAAACATATACAAAACAAAAAAACACTCATAACAACATTTCCTGAATGGCCAAACCAAACAGCCGAACAGCCTAACCGAACAGCCGAACAGAACGGCTGAACCGAGCAGCCGAACCCGAACTTGGTGAACTAGCCGAACTGCCGAACCGAACGGACGATCCGAACGGACGAAACGAATGCAGCCAAACCAAACGGCTGAACCCGAACCGCAATCTGTTCGCCCATCCCTACTCCGCAGTGTCAGGCTCCTGCTCCATCTGCCTTCTGCTGCCATCAACTTCCTCCCCTGTTGGATATGCCCACACTGCTTGACCTGGCGTGCTCCACTTGGGGCAGCTGATGGTTGAGGAGCTGCTGCTGTTTCCCCTGGGAGTGCTCTGCATCTCCACCCTCCTGCTGCTTCTTTGCCCCTCCTGCTGCCACTGTATGACCCTCTCAGCTGGCCGCACCCTCTCCACCAGAGCATGCTTCCTCAGGGTGAAGTCTGCCATGCTCGCTGCTATGCTCACCTTCACCCTGGGGTCCAGCATGGTGGAGAGTACATAAACCTCCTTGTATATAAGAGGGTCAAACTGCCTGACCAGCCCCTCCAACTTTTGTACCAGGGCCACCACCTCTGGTACAAGCTACCACTCCTCCTCCCTTCCCCTCCCCGCCCCTCCGATCCCTGAGGAAACCTTCTATATTCCTCATGAGACTTCGGACCAGGGTGGTTACCTGGCTCAGGGTGGCTGTCGCTGCACTCGGGCTCTCTGTCACGTCCTTAAAGAGCTTAAGGATATGCACGGCCTGGGCCATCATTGTTCACTCCTCCCACCCGCGTGGTCTTTCCACCCCAACCTCCCCCTCTGAGACTACCTTGTGCAGGATCCACCTCTGCTCCACCAGATGCTCCATTATGCTATAGGTGGAGTTCCACCTGGTGCTGACATCCTGCACAACGCAGTGCTCCTGTGCCCCCAGCTCCACCTGCTTCTCCTTCAAGAGCTAAACACCTGGGCCTGAAGAAGGGCCACCTGTACCCTGCCCCCTTGCCCCTGATGCTCCTCTTTCTGCCACTTGCAGCTACCATCAGTGAGCAGTCACGGCTAGGTAGGCATGTTGTGCATTTTGGCTGCTGCAAATGTCTGTGGTGAAATGCACAATTGCCCCACCTGCCCTGGCCAGTTGCTCCCTCACCTGCTCCCTGACTGCTAGTACAGGGAGGGCACCACCTGCCTGCTGAAGGTGATGCATGAGGGAAGCTGGCACTGGGGTGATAAGTGCCAGCAGCTGGCAGAATGCCTGATCCTCAACAATGCTAAATGGCTGGTCATCCAGGGCAATCATCTCCCCCACCCACCTGGTGATCTTGATTGCCGGTGGATGACACGCTCCACCACGCCGCAACTGCCAAAACCCCAGATCAGCCCCTCCTTCAACTTCTGTACCCAGGCCACCACCTCTGGTACAAGCTGCCCAGATCCCAGGGATCCCCAGTTCCTTCATTGTGACCTGACGCTGCTGCTACTGCTGCTGACAGGGGGTTCGAGGTGGGACCTGCTGCTGCTGTTCCTCCTTCCCCTTGTCATGAGTAGAAGAGGAAGGTCCGCTGCTGCTTGTGCTTGCTCCAGCAGCAGCAAAACCACTCCTGTCCACACTCCCTAATGTCTCTTGCAGCAACAAAGTCCTACGCCAGGTCCTCATGTGGGAATTCATGCCATTATTACTTCAGTTCCCCCTCTTATGCCCATGGCACACTACCTTCCCACAGTGAAGGCAGGCCACCCGGGATCACTTTCTTGAAGTGACCCCACACAGGCCCTCTGGGGCACCCTCCTGAAACCCTCGTACCACTGCTGGGGGCCTCTGCCTTTGTCCCCAATGTGGTCACAGGAAGATTGGCATCAACAGGAGTCTTCTCCACCTCCTTCTTGCTCCTCTTGTTTCTGCCTAGCTCTGGGACACCCCCATGCTGAAGCTGCTGCTGCTGCTCCTACTACCTTGCAGCATGGGAGGAGAGGATGCCCTGCTGCTACTTGCTGAAGCTGAGAGGCTGCTGCCAAGGTGGAGAAGGTAGCCCTCATATACATCCTCCCCCAAATCCTCAAAATCCCTGGCGGAGGGGGTGCCAGATGGAGAATGCTTCCCAGGAGAGGTGGTTGCCCCTGCACCACACCCAGCAACATCACCCACATCATCATCATTGCTGCAGCTCCCCATACCAATATCTTCTGCTGCCCCCAGTGAAAAATCACTGCTGGCAGTGCCAGCTGCCGCCCGTGCTTCAGGAGGGTGTGTGTGTGTAATGCTGCTGCTGCACACACACACCTTGCCCGTGGCTCCCTCCTCAAGTGCCACTGCTACTAGTGGAAGGCTGGGACTCCCTTCCTTCCACACTAGAGGCCACTCCTGAGATCTCTGCTGCAGCCTGTTTCCCCTGATAAGATCTGCTGCCTTGAGGGGCGGAAATCAGGTCTCTTCGGCTTGGGTGGTGGGCTGCCAGCAGTGACAGAACTGGCAGCGGGCTTGCCAACTCACCCACGCACATGCATGTCCACCATGCCCACGACATCGCCCTCTACCAGGGTCGCTTGCCCCAGAGGCTGAACTAGGAGTCCTTCCCTTTCTCATTGTACACACAAATGCACACACAGTCCAAAGAAGGTACTGTATGATCTAATTATATATACACACAAAACCTAACCTAAACCTAACCTGTCCTATAATCCTAATATATATAATAGAACAGACTAGTTTAAATACCTATATAATATCTAATGTCTATATGTACACAAATAATAGTGATCGATCAAGCAATAGATAGATAGATAGATAGATAGATAGATAGATACTCACCATGGGTGGGGAACCTCTGGTCCAAGGGCCAAATGTGGTCCCTGGCAAGTTTTTATGTGGCCCCATTCCACTTCCTGGATCTGGCCCTTGGATCCAGTTCTTACCTCCAATCACTGAAAAACTGAGCTCAAGAGAAGGAAGCAGAGATGGAGTCATGAAAACAAGGAGAGGGGACAGTTCCATAACACAGATCCATGATTTGGACCCTTCTTTCCCTGAATGCATCCATTAAGCACCCCCTCCCCAACTTTTGTGTGGCCCTTGAAGCTTCTGAATGCTTTCAAAGTGGCCCCCAAGAGGAAAAAGGTCCCCCACCTCTGATCTATACCTATCTATCTATATAATGTCCAGGGGGGAGAAGGGCAGTGAAAGGGAGAAGGTAAAAGGTAGGGTATATGAAGAAGGAAAGGAATTGGTAATACAGTGAGGCCTAGGGAGGACAATCAGAGAGCTCTTACAGAACAGAGAGGGAAAAAATGGCCCTCCCATTATAAAGTGTTGCAGTGCCCTCCCCCAGAACCCTCCTGATTGGTTGTGGGAGGCAGCAGGCATTGAGCAGTCACAGTGTGCTATGAGACAGCTGGGGCCTGTTTGGGCTGCTCATTGGCCAGCAATACATTCATCAGATACTGCTGAGTTGCTCGCCCCTCCCAACACAGGCACAATTCAAGAGTTCAAGCCTCTTTAGGGCTTCGAGATGTCTGCTCCCTCCTCCCCTATCCATTTCCATCCAAAACAAAACCACAGCTGTGTCACCAGTAATGACAACGATGATGACATCATTGTTTTTGTTATTGTTATCATTATTTTCGATTGTTGTTTTTGTTATTGCAATAACGATAATGAAAATGACAATTTTCGTTATCGATATTGTAATAACAAAAAAGACATGCACACCAGTGCCTGAGCAAGTTTCAAGGTCTGGCTGATGGTTTAATTTGATGAGCTTGGACCTCTAAAGAGAAATGCCCTCCAGGGAGTAGTTTAGGCTGACAAAGGTTTGTGTATATATCTCACACTTGTATATATATATATTATTGTTAGCCGAGGCTATTACAATGTATATAACAAACATAAAGAAATACAAACAGCAATATAAACAGTGTAAATTTCAAAACATCGTGGACATTAACATCAATTGGATACTCTCAGAGAAAAGCTATGTCGAACAAACATAGCCACCAAAATCCCCCTAGACCCAGCATACCAGAAGGAGATAGAAATCACTCCTCATATGGGGGCCCCAATCGGACTTCTCTAATCCGCAGATATAACTGACAAAACCTAGCCACAGATCTAGGCATCTCTGAATCCTTATAATTGAGAAGGATCTTAGACAGCGAGCCCAAATCGCATTTACCTACGCAATACTGACCCAACAACTCCCTTCAAGGGACCTCAAGGACTGTGCAGTGGAAAAAAATATGGACACAGGTATCAGGTTCCTGTAACTCGCAGAGCTGGCATAATCTGTCCTGTTTCACTATACCCCTATAACGCCCCTCTACCAAAGCCGAGGGAAAAGAGTTGCACCTGAAACGGGTATACACCCACCTACGGCCTGAGTCCAAACACGAAAATAAATAACTGACACTCGGGCAGGGGGGATCAGCCAGAGGATAGTCCGGCGCAATTTCCTGAGAGGTCAAAAGAGCCCTCTTGTACTGCAGTTCTTGATTTTCCAAACGTCTTCGTATCAGAGTCAAAGAACCTGATATTCCAATCCTTCTCAGAGATTCACAACAAAGAGTTATTCTGAGGTGGTAAAAGACATACCCTGACCCAGAAATTAAGAAGTGATAACTTTGCCCTCAATCTCATAGTGGGACTAAAGGTTTCCAGCTGCAGAAGTACCTGGGGCGTTCCCCTAGGTAGCCCCAAAATCACTCGTAACAGATGATGCTGGATAGGTTCCAACTCAGATAGAAAAGCCACACCCCATACCGGGAAAGCATATAAACATTGCGGAATAACTTTGGCCCTAAAAAGCCATAGGGCCGGCAATACCAGTCTCCCCCCCGATGGAAAAAATAGCCAAGAATGGCGGCCGTCGATCCTCTTGCTTGATGTTTAACAGCCTCCATATGGGGTACCCAGATAAGGGATGAGGCAAAAATAACCCCCAAATACTTATAGACTTTAACTTGCTCTATAGCATTAGGGCCGATCCTCCATTGGTGGCTCTTACAAGCACCCTGGCGCCCCATTATCATGACCTTTGTCTTGTTGTAATTAATTTGCAGATCCTCCCTTGCACAATATTCCCCAAAACATTGCAGCGCCCTCCTCAGTCCTACCATGGTCTGCGAAAGCAGGAGTGTGTCATCAGCATACAGGAGGGCCGGAACCCTCCTGGCACCAATCCTGGAGGCATGTGTATCTATCTCCTTTAGGAAGGGGATCGGGTCATTAAGGAACAATTTAAACAGTACTGGGGCTAACAAACAACCCTGCATGACCACACCCTCCCCCCGAAGAACTGGGACCGGCTTAGTTAATAGATGATCTTTAGGGCGAACTCTAATCAAGTTGTTCATATGGACCTTTATTATGAGAAAGTTTAGACAGGGGTCCATAGAAGTATTTCTCAATTTAATCCATAATCTCTCTCTGTTGACAGAATCGAATGCCATACCCAGATCAATGAACCCCAGAAAAAAGTTCCCCTGTCGGGCTACATACCTTCCTACCATTGCGGAGAGAGTAACAATCTGGTCCAGGGTGGATTTCCCCCCTTGGAACCCCACTTGTTCAGGCTCCATATACCCAGACTCCCTCAACCATGTCTGAACTTTTCCCAGCAAAAACTTAGTGTAAAGTTTCCCCACTATGCTTAAGAGACAGATGGGGCGGTAATTCTCTGGGAGGGAGGGATCACCTTTCTTGAAGATTGGCACAACAGTTCCGCCAAGCCAAGCCCTCAGAAACTCCCCAGCCTTATTTATTTCAGAAAAAAGGGGGGGTCAAAAAATTGGCCCACCTTTCTGGTTGGCATTTTAACAACTCTGGGGGAATAAAATCCTCTCCTGGGGCCTTCCCAGTTCGTAATTTGGTAATAAACTCAATTACTTCCTCCATGAATATCGGGGGCCAAGCTGGCAGACTATCCCAACGGGGCTGACAAACCACCCCCTCCAATGGACCTGAATATATATTTGAGTAAAAATCCACCCATACTGTAGGAGGGATACAAAACTCCTGTCGACCCGTCCGACTCAAACGAATGAGGTCCCAAAAAACCTTATGATTGTTTTGAAGGGTGGCCCTTCGCAGCACCTCCCATCCCTTCTCTTGTGCTGCCAGTCTTTTAGATGAAATCAGAGACCTGTAGTCTCTTCTCAATGACTGTAGAGCCACCCTAACAGGCCAAGAGGAATCCCTCTTTAACCGTCTAGCAAGCTGCCTCAACCTTGCTCTCATACCCCGGCACTCTTGGTCAAAGCAGGAAAAAACCTTAGACCCTTGGGGGACAATCGCCTTCTGTATTGCAACCAGGGGGAACAAGAGGGCCATAAGGCCCTCAAACACTTCCAAATGCCCCCCCCCCCCTTACCACGATCTTATCCAGAAACGCCATCACCTCCTCCCTTCGGATAAAATCCTCAAAGGCTGCTCTGAGATCCTCAGACCACTTGACACGGACAAGACCTATCTCTTCTCCTTGCCCCAGCCCCTGTCCCTGATTCGCCCTAAGATCTATTATGGGCAGTTCTATTGGCAAATGGTTGGTTTTGAACACAGGGAAAATGTTTGTGTAGTACTGTCTCATCATTATGAGTAGCCTCATCCTGTGTTCACATTCTTTTCAGGTAAAAAAGCTGATATTCAGTTGTTTATTCAAGTATTAACTAAAGGCCGTGTTGGTGGCTTTTCAATTCAAAGTAATTTTATGTCACACTCTCCTTGAGTTTATTTGACAATGGGTTAAACAGATGTATCTTCAACTCCTGAAAAATTGTTACAGTCTTTTTACCAGGACCAGATTTTAAGGCTATCATGTACGGAACATATTTCAAGGTGAATGTGGACAGATAAGATTTAAATTATTAACATCAAAGTCAATATGTGCTTTTAGGTTAAATGGTTATAATCATGAATGACAAACACAAGAGTAGTAGGTTGTTCTTGTCCAAGAATAACAATCAGGATCCATTAATCTCAATCAAATTAGCTTAACTGTAAATCAGATGTGTTGCAGTCCATTTATTTTTGAATATCTGCTACATCTTCTAATTTGCAGACTAGTGTCATTTGCCAAAGAACATTTTTATGATGCAAGAGGTTAATAACTCATTTAGTCCATAACAAAAATTGAAAGTCGAGCAAGATGGATCTATGCCATTACTTTGAAATTTAAGATCTTAATACACTATGCAATATGAAAATTATTAATAAATGGAGGAATAGGTTAACAAGATTCCAAATTTCCCCTAAATCAACTTCAGTTGCCTAGATTTAAATTTTAAACAAGTTATTTTGAAGTAATAGCCCTTCTGGTCTGCTTGAAGACAGTGAGCTCTCTTCTGGATGCCACATAACATATTCAAGGCATTAAGTTATTCTAGTAAAGCACAAATCTTCTCACAAGTTATTTGTCCACTGCTGACTGCCAGTTAGAGAGAGCTCTTCAGTTAACCTTGTGACTTTATGTATTCAACAAGTAAATACTTTGAACCCCTTTTCTGCTAGCTTTTCCCATCTTGCGTAGTAGCTCCCTCACAGCCCAATTGTCAAAGCCCTCCACTGATGCAAGCAAGCCCCACTGAACTGAATGGATGACTGAAAGATAAGGGAAGAGGTTTTGACTAGGGCTGAAATGCTGTACCGCTGCAGAAGCATTTACCGGCGGAAAGTGCTCTTCCACAACAAGCAGCACGGTTAGGAAGGGAGTGATTTTCGTGCCTTGCACTAGCGGCTTTCCATGGTTGCTGCTGCGGTATTTTCACCACTGTAGATTTCACGCAGACGCGGCAGGTTTGCCACAGTTTCCCCTTTCCCTTAAGCGTGACAGTTTTGTGATTCTCACAGCATTGCAGCCAGGGCGCAACCACCATGGTGTGGGGAAAGTTGCTGCCTTGTAAACAAAGTTCTTCTTCGAGGGGCTCCTTCCATTTTCACTTGTGTGCCCTTCTCTTACCGGCATATACAAAGCTCACTAGTTTAAAAAAAAACCACATGACGTTCTCACACTCCCACCCTATATAAGGTACCTAAACCCAACACAGTTCCTTCCAACCCTAAGCAATTAGGAAGAAAATTTCATGGGGGATCAGAAGGAGAATGTTAGAAGCCATCTTGAAGAACCTTCTTTACAAGGCAGCAACCTTCTGTTCTCCTTCGAGTGGCTCTCCCATCCTCACAAATGGGAGCATACCAAGCCTAGAAAGAGGCGGTGGGGGAATTTTCTAACTAAATGACACTCCATGTAGGTTGGATCTACAGCCTGGGAGGGGGGCAGCAGGCAGGGGGCAGCCTGCTCTGGGGGGTCCATTCAGCTGGGGGAGGGTTGGTTGTTCAGTGCTGTCTCTGTTAGAAGAATGGACAGATCCTCCCTCTTCCCTTTGTGATTGCCCCATAGAGAGAAATGGGGGTACAGAGCTGCTACAATGAGGCAGAGAGTCATCCCAGCAAAGGGGAAGAATTTGTCCTTGGCACCCTAATGCACAAGAGAATTCACAGAAGAGCACGAATTCCACCCATCCACCCCTCCCTCCACCCCCTGGATCAGCATCAGGAGCCAGGTGCTTGCTCACTGCTGCTGGGGAATCCCTGCACTCTAAGTGGGACAGAGACAGCGACTAATGCGCAAGGAGGGATAACAAAGATCCTTCCCTCAAAGCTCAACTCTGGGTGCTGTCCTGTTTGTTGTCCCTCCTTGTGCACTAGTCTCTGTCCCGCTTAGAGTGCAGGGATCCCTGGTCATTTTGTTAGAAAATTCCCCCACCACCTCTTTCTAGGCTTGATAGTCTTCCATTTGTGAGAATGGAAGAAGCCCCTTGAAGAAGAACTTTGTTTACAAGGCAGCAACATTTGCTGCGAAGGAGGGGATGTGGGGGACTCTTCCCCCACCCATGTAGCAGTGCTCTGGGGCTACAACTGAGCTGTTTAAAAATGTGGTGCCGGTGGTGCAAGAGAGACTCCTCTGGGATTCGGGAGCAGGGGCTCCTGGCTCCTGCGGATGCTGCATATGACTGGGGTCGGCCCTAATCACTGTCGGCCCCCTCCCAGGGCAGGGCATGGGCGCAAATGTGTCCCCCACCCTGCGCCACGGTGACTACGCCCCTGCAGCAGACTCTGAAGCGGGTAGTCACAGTCACCCTAAGTTCATTCATTCAATGATCTATTATTCAGCATCATGGTGCGTCAGGGATGCGCGCTCAGTGGCAGAAGGTGGCATAAAACCACTTGTGTTCACAAATTGCAGACATGCCGCATCTGCAGATGCTGGCAGCAGGTAATGCGGAATCACGGAAATATCAAGGGGAAGTCGGCGGCAAGACACATTAAGTGCTGAGTTCTCTGAATGGAATGGCAGTGCGGTAACAGCTGCTGCCACTTCAGCCCTAGTTTTGACATCATGTAAGATACACACACAGTAAAAGTGGCTCATGTTCTTTTCAAATGTGCTAAGAAATAGTCATAAGAAATTTTTCAAGAGCACCCATTCTCATTTCCAGTTAGCAGTCTAGGTCTCAGATTTGTTAGGGGATATAATTCTGTGTCACTTAGGTACTTCTGAAAATATTGTCCACAGTGACTATAAGGTAATGTGATGAGGGGGGCGGGGGGGGGGGAGGTAGCATAGCATTGGTATTGTCTTTCCCTGACTTATGCAGCACCTTAAACTTGTATAGTTGCAGGGCAAAATACCATCTGGTAAGGCAAGGATTCATCTCTCTCTTTGTGTTTGGCAATTAATGGCTAGCAGTTAGTTATCAGAAAGAATGGAGCTCTTTGAAAATAGTATTGGCGGACTCCAACAGACCAACAAATTGACAGTTCCTCAGTGACTTAGCTCTTCATCTCTCTGACAATTTTCAACTGGGTGCTCTTTCTCCTCAAACAGTTGAATTGATGGTAACAGAACAATTTGGATTGCACCATTTGCTGTGGGATTTTTCAATACTTCCTAGGCAAAGCGTCTCCTGAATCTCTTTAGCTACCTCCTCTCACTGTTTCTCTAGGATTCTGAAGTCCCTCTGTTTGGGTTTGCCACTTTGACTTTCTCAGTCTATTTATAGTTTCCTGTCTCCTCAGCTGGTGGCCCAGGCCACCATTTCCCATTAAGGAGTCAGAATACTCCAGACCAGTGTCATTGCTGACAGTGATTCAAATTCTGAAAAATGTTAATTTAAAGTACTCTAAACATTTGGGCCATTAATTATTTACCAGAAATGCAGAACACCAAACAAGAGCCTCTCTAAATTTACAATTTTGAAATTGCTTTCAGCTAAAGTTTTTTAGGATACATTACTGGGTGACTTTTACTCGGATGTTTACATTACAGAACATGGACTATGTTTGAACTTAAATTCCCTTCTTTGCAGTCAAATAGGTAAAAGTAAAGATCAAAACTTTGTTTTTAGATAGGAGATTTCCTTATCAAATAAAGAAATAATGCTCCATTTATGGATATACTGGAAGATATTTATATTAGATGGGGCTGAAGTTGGTTCCCTATTCCCAGTTCCTTATTCGTTCCTTATTCTCATTGGTTCCCTATTCCCAGTTCCTTATTCACATTTCTTAATCCAAATTACCAAAGGTAGAAATGACCAAAAAGAAGCCGCGCCAGACCCAGACCGTGGTTTCGGTATGCCAGCCTGGCACACACCGCCCCCCCACCCGCCCCTGCTATCTGCTATATACATAGTCTCGAATAAGGAGCTGCGTTTGGGCTGGAATTACTGCACAAAAACCTTTTGGGGTCACCCCACTTCACACCTCCCCATCATGGGGGGGAGGGGGGGACTCTTCTCAAGAACTCTGGTCAGACCCCTGCCCAACCCAGACCGCAGTTTTGGCGTGCCAGACTGGCATAACCACACACACACACACGCGCGTGCTATATGCTATATACATAACTTTGAATAAGGAGCTGGGTTTAGGCTGGGATTACTGCGCGAATCCTTTTCAGGTCACCCCACTTCACACCTCCCAGTTGCGGGGGGACACTCCTCAAGAACTCAGACCAGATCCCTGCCTGACCCAGACCATGGTTTCGCCGTGCCAGCCTGGCATAACCCTCCTTCCCCTCTATATGCTATATACATAGCTTCGAATAAGGAGCTGGGTTTGGGCTGGGATTACTGCGCAATTCCTTTTCAGGTCACCCCACTTCACACCTCCCTGTCGCGGGGGGACTCTCCTCAAGAACTCTGGCCAGATTCCTGCCTGACCTGGACCGTTGTTTCAGGGTGCCAGCCTGGCATACACCGCCCCCCCCCCCGCTATTTGGTATATACTTAGCCTCGAATAACGAGCTGAGTTTGGGCTGGGATTACTGCGCAAATCCTTTTTGAGTCACCCCACTTCACACCTCCCCATCATGGGGGACGGGACTCTTCTCAAGAACTCTGGCCAGACCCCTGCCCAACCCGGACCGTGGTTTCGGCATGCCAGCCTGGCATACACACCCCCTCCCCGCTATTTGGTATATACTTAGCCTCTAATAAGGAGCTGGATTTGGGCTGGAATTACAGCACAAATCCTTTTCAGGTCACCCCACTTCATACCTCCATGTCGTGGGGGGACTCTCCTCAAGAACTCTGGCTAGATCTCTGCCTGATCCAGAATGCAGTTTCGGCATGCCAGCCTGGCATACACTGCCCCCCCCCCACACACACACACTATCTGCTATATACATAGTCTCAAATAAGGAGATGGGTTTCGGCTGGGATTACTGCACAAAAACCTTTTTGGGTCACCCCACTTCACATCTCCCCATCAGAGGAGGACTCTCCTCAAGAACTCTGGCCAGACTCCTGCCTGAATTCAGGCTAGAAAAGATGTATGCCATGCTGCCACGCAGAAACCACATTCTGGGTCAGACAGGGGTCTTCCCAGACTTCTGGGAGAGAGTCCACCTATGACTGAGGCGTGTGAACTGTGTGTTAGGGGGACACACTTGCACGTCACCCGCAAGGGCACCTGGGCAGGTAAAAGGATCCCTCAGGTTCTTATATTGGTGACGGGAACGAGCTACAAGAACAGTCCCACACCGAAGATCATCACAGGGACTGAACTTGCCAAGGTGCCCACTCTAGGACTATTCTATACACACGCACCAGGAAGTAGGGCAGGGGAAGTGCAGAATCAATGGTGGTACAGTGGTCGGGTCCGGGTCCCAGGAACCAAGGATCAGGGGAACTGAAGGAAAGATAGGGCACTCACACAGGGGAAAGGAATACCAGAAGGGTTATCAGGAACACAGAGTCTCACACACCAAACACACTCTAAACCATGTCACTACTCCACACACTCACCTTTCTCTCCTTATCCACGCACTCGGTCACTCACACTCCTTCACACGTCACAAGCTCACAGAACAAGATTCTCAAGGGGCCAGTCTCACGGCACTAGGTCTGATCACCAGCACTGGTTGCTACCTCTCTGTGGTTTAAATAGTCTTGCTGCCTGACCTTCCTTGCAAGCACGCTGAGCGCCACACTCCCACTTCCGGGTCCGGATCACGCAGGCACCCCGGACTCCTGATTGCCCAGATACTCCCTGACGCTGCATTGTCAGGTGTGCACCCTGCGTTCCCTGTCACCCACACGGGCGGGGCTGCATCTGACGCCGGGGCCATGGAACGCCGCCGGGGGTGAGTTCCCTGGACATGCCTGTGCCACTATGCACCGTTCCTCCTACCGTCCCTATTCCTGACACTGTGGTGATGGAAAAGGGATTTTGTCCTGTAATCCCAGCACAAACCAAGCTCCTTATTCAAGTCTAGGTACTTACCAGACCCAGGTGGGGCAGGGGAGAAGGTAAAGATACCAGCATGACACACAGAAACCCTGATGGGGTTAAGTAAGGGTCTGGCCATGGTTTTACAAGAGAGTTCCACCATTAAAAGGGAGATGTTGACCGTGGTTCCCAAAAACGGATTTTGCCCAGTAATCCCAGATCATACCCAGCTCCTGTTTCAGGTCCATGTATGCAGAGAGGGTGCTGAAAAACCACGCTGGCGCTCAGAAAGAGAGCTCCACATCAGGCAGAGGTAAACCCAGGCTTCTTGGGGAAGACTCTTTCCATGACAGAAATGGGCAAAGTGGGATGATGCCAAGAGGATTTTGCCCCATACTTTTTGTGCCATAATCCCAGCCTGGTCTAAATCCAGCTCCTTCTTCAAGGCAATGTATTTAGCAGAAAGATGCCTGGGGATGGGGTGCCCTTTGGCGGGGAACATCGGCCAAGGCCACCCCAGAAGGTCAACATCGTTGCTGTGTGGTGGCAAGAGAAGTTGCGTAGGCGGGGGATAAGGTTTCTCTCCCCTGTTGTGAGTGGGTGGAAGGAGGAGGTTGAGCTATGGTTTCAGGGGAGGGGAGGGGGGAAGGTGAGAAAGGTTGTTATATTGTTGATATGTTGAGGGATGAGGTGGGGAGGATTGCTTGACCTACTTATGGGCTGACCTATTTACTGTTTGGGCTGTGATATGTATTATTGTTTTGAAATATTATAGTATGTTATGGGATTGTTTTAGTAATTTTGTTATTGATTGCTGGGTTCCTCCCCTTCTGGTGAGAACAGAAGGGGAGGGAGTGGTTGAGGAGGACTGCGGCTGACCTACTTACTGGATTGACCTACTTATTGTTAGCTGTGATTGTACTATTGTGATTTATTATGTTATGCTATGAAAACTTGGGAGTTGTGTGTAGGGCTGGTTGTTCCCTCCCTTCCTGGTGAGAGCGGAAGGGGTGGGGGGAAGGGGCCCCCCTTCCCCGCCTGGTGGCAGCAGGAGAGGTTGGGGGTGTGGAGGAGCATTGGTGGATGACCTTGCTTGTGAGGTCTTGTTCTTTATGTGTATATGAAATTGTTATATGGAATTTATATTGTGGTTATATTATGTTGAATTTATATTGTTGTATATTTCATTTTTTGTAAGCCGCCTCGAGTCGCTTTTGCGAGGGAGTGCGGGGTATAAATTAAAAATGAAATGAAATGAAATGAAATGGCAGGCTGGCACGCTGAAACTGCGGTCCGGGTCGAGCAGGGATCTGGTGCGGGTTCTTGAGAAGAGTCCTCTGGTGACAGGGAAGTGTGAAGTGGGGTGACCCAAAAAGGTTTTTGTGCATAACAGATAGCAGAGGGGTGGGGTGGCATGCCGAAACCGCAATCCGGGTTGGGCAGGGGTCTAGCCAGAGTTCTTAAGGAGAGTCCCCCCGCGACGGGGAGGTGTGAAGTGGGGTGACCCAAAAAGGTTTTTGCACAGTAATCCAAGCCCAAACCCAGCTCCTTATTCAAGGCTATGTATATAGCAGATGCGGGTGGGGGCGCGGTAATATGCCAGGCTGGCATGCCGAAACCGCCGTCCGGGTCTGGCACAGGTTGTTTTTGGTCATTTTTACCTTAGAAATGGAAATAACGAACAAATAAGGAACTGGGAATAAGGAACGAACTTTGAATAAGGAACTGGGAGCGAATGGCCCATTAAATTAGTAAGTGCTCTTCTGCATGGATAGAAGAACAAGTGAGACTTGTCAGACAATTGCTTGAAGACTTCCAAACACTTCGGAAATCATCCTCCTCAGGAAATTATACCGATAACATCTCAAGTGAAAGCTAAGGGGACAAGTGAAATTTAATCTGGATTGTTTTGTCTCCTGGAAAACCTGTGAGATCCTGGAGATGCGGAATTCCAATAACTTATTACTGAAGTCTTAGGAAGAAAGCTTAAAATCCACTGGCAATCAATTACAGCATGCTCAGTTAGTTGCTTAACATTTTCTTTTTCAGTAATGCCTTCAGCTAATGAGGAATTCTAACAGTGTGTTTGGAGTTTCTCATGTAAGCAAGCATCCCATATGGTTAATAATTCACTTGTTAAAATCAAGTAGTGAGACTTTAACTTTATGTTTTAGGAGTTTGGGGTAGAAATAACTTTGTACAGTATAGCTATTGTTGACTGTATTTTTCAGTTCTTTTTTGAATTTGTGGTTTACTTCTGGGACATGAGAAACTTAAACATAGCTAAAAGTTTTTTATGACTAATTTAAAAATGATTAAATTAATATAAAAACACAAAATTCCACTATTTCCCAAACCTAGTTTGTCCCTAATGCCATTATTGTGGATACATTGAATGAATCCATGGCAAAATTTGGCCTAGAGTTTTCATACTGAATTATGATCAAATGCTAGTGAGTCTACATTTAGCATAAACCCCAACTTAGTTTGATAAATTGGAGAAAAGGCGCTTAATAGGAGCTTAATACCAATAAAGGGTAATAAGAAGTAGAAAACTTTGTCTGCTTTCACACGTTAACAGGGGGTGGTGGAGGGGAGTTGCAAAATTTCCATGAGGGAAATCGTGGCTCTATTCTCACAGGTATTCGAATAGCGTGTTCCTATATGCACTATTACACCTTTCTCTTGTGAGAACACCAATAATTGTAAGAGATACATCAGGAGACCTGGTCATGTGCGAGTGTTCTCCCAGGAGGAAAGTGGAATAGCGTGTTCTTGCTAATTCCTGTGAGAATAGGGCCTCGATTGTCCTCACAGAAGTTTCCCCTCCCCCAGGTAACATGGGAAAGCGCCAATGTTATAAGTGTTATCAGGAGCCCAAATGTTTTGTGTAACTCTGATTGCTTCTAAAGTCACAAGTGTACTCAGGGAGAGTAAATAAAGTTATTAGACAAGATTTTCCTCAGAAATTTGGTTGCCTTTCAGAAAAGATTTCTTTCTTCCTTTATTTAAATGTATATTCTACCCTACTGCCAAGTTTCAGGGCAGATAACAACATGTAAATACAAAAAGTTTTTTAAAGATTAAAAATGTAGAAGTCTCCCCTGTGTGTGCACATGCGCAAACACACACACACGTACGGGGGGGGGGGGGGAATCTACCCCTGTCTCCACCTGGCAAATGTTTGGTTAGTCAGAAACATCTTACATCAGTCACCTCCAGAAAGTACTCGAACTTGGGCTATGCAGAATTGTGTCATGGAGGTGAAATTTCAAAAATTAGTATGTGTTGGACAAATAATATTGGATAATCACCTAAATTGTTGTTTTTCTTTCTTGCTGATGGTTGATGAACAACTGTTTGTTAATATTTTAAGAGCTAACATTAAACAAACCTACTTCTTACGTCCTACTATAATAATTTCCATTAAATCATTAAAATGCATTTACCAGTTTTAAACAAATGAACATACAAAGCTTTACACAAAAATCTTCCGTATTGTTTTAGTGGTGCCGTGGTGGTCAGTGCGTGAAATATGGTGATGAGGGGCCCAAGCCAATTCATGGACACTGGTCAGACTGGTCCAGTTGGTCACCCTGTTCCAGAACCTGTGGAGGAGGCATATCTCACAGAGAACGGCATTGTACTAATCCAAGGTGATTATTTTTTTTACCTTAAGCTGTTAATAGTAAAGATGGGCTACATGATCCACCATCAAACAGTGTTGGTGCTAAAACTTAGCCTGGGTGCAAATCCAATTTATTTTCATGGGACTCACTCCTACACAAAATGATAGCACAAGCACTGTGTCCACCCAGAGGATCATGGCCTAAATCAGCATGTAGTCAAGCATGACTGGCAGCCCTTTCTTAGCTTATTTTAAGCAGTTTTGAAAATCCAAAACTAAAGTGCTGGCCTCTTCTGCAAACTTTGCTACTTTGCTTGATGCTAGTTGAAAACTGTAAAAGTATTTTGATAAAGGGAATAAGACGTTCAGAGTAAATTACAAAATATTAAAAGGAATTGTGGGAGCTTGTGTCAAAATTTCACTTGTGATTAAATAGTGAATTTAATTTGAAAACCAATTTGGATTTCTATTTTGTTTCATTTTGACTATCTCTTCAATGAAGCAAAGTAGACGTGGTCAAAACAAAAAGTTACTACCAAACATAGTTTACAGATATTGGTTTATTTAAGATGCGGGATGTAGTTTGTCAGACGTTACAGAAGGAGGTATACGTTACCAGTTAAAACAGATATTCCCAGCATCAAAGTTTCAAGTGGTGAAATCTGCAGCATTGATATTTCAAATGTAGACACTTTACTCCCTCTCAAAATTCATCAAAAAGTCAGGGGCTAGGGCAGGCTAAGAATATAAATAAATAAATTTAAATAAATAAATAAATCATAGTCTATCAATGAACTTTTTCTACACCTGAAAACAGGTGGCTCTTGTCAAAATGTCATCACATAGTTCTGTGGTTTCTAGCTTGTTCTAATGTGATAAACAATCGTTTTATCCATTAAATGTACTTTTGAAGGAGCAAAATGGTGCTTAAGCATCTGCAAATGGAATTTATGAGTAGACCATCAACTTCCTTATTCTGTTTATCTCTGTATTAATAGTTCTTAGGGCCTTTGCAGACAAGTGCTTTTCCTCTTGGACTGCAGAGTCCACAAGAAACAAAGTTTTGTGTGTGTGTGTGTGTGTGTGTGTGTGTGTGTGTGTTTTATACAGTTGTTGTTGTCCATCCCCCGTCCCCCCAATTCCAGAAGTTGGCCAGCACAACTGAAAACAGCGCACTTGCGCATGGACAGAGATCTGGGCTTTTGAGGTTTCGTAAGTCCAGGTCTCTGTCCACGCACAAGTATGCTGTTTTCAGTGGTGCCAACTGACTTCCGGAATAGGGGGAATGTTTAAATCCTCTGCTCCCCCGACTTTGTTTCTCATGGTCTCTGCAGTCCGTGAGAAACAGCACACATCTAAAAATGCCCTTAAAAGTGCCATTAAGGTTATGCAGATCAAAATGTGTTTCTAGCTGTAACATTCTTTCAATATTTATATATTTGGCATGAACAATGTGTCCAACACAGAGTAGTTGTGATTAGGGACAGATCCCTGCTCCGAGGGACTTATAATCGAGGTTGGGAAGAGAAGGAGGGAAACCTAGGAAGAAACAGGAATATGTTCATGAGGTGGAGACATTCCAGGTTCACATCCCTAGCACAGTGAAAAGGGGAGTAGGGGATCATGAAGGATAAAACAGTGTAAGGAGAAGCATCAGAAATCAGTATATGAGGGTGACAACTGAAGCTAGGAAAAGCTTGAGTGAAGGGGAAGGTTTTCAGGAAGACTAATAGTCTGGGAAGCAGCGAGCAGAACATCTGTCTCTGACAGTGGCCAATCTCAGTTGCTTAGAAGAAGTACCTCAGCCCTTGGAGGAAGTAACCAACAGGTCACTATGAGGCAATCCATTCCCTGTTGTTCACTCCCAGTTCCCAAAAATAAGAGGCTGCATTCCCCAAACCTACCTGGCTATGGCTAGTAGCCGTTAATGGACCATCCTCCAGAAACTTGTGCAGCCCTTTCTTAAACCCAGCTGTACTACTGGCCTTGACCACATCATCTGGCAACAAATGCCACAACTTAATTGTGCACTGAGTGAAAAAATACTTTATTTTATTTGTTTTAAATCTGCTACCTGCTAGTTTTATGGAGTGTCCCCTAGTTCTGTTACTATTTGAGAGGGTAAATAACCATTCCCTGTTAACCTGTTCCACACCACTCATGATTTTATAAACTTCTATCATATCCCCTCTCAGTTGTCTCTTTTCCAAGCTGGAGAGTCCCACCCTATCCAGACTCTCTTCATAGGAGGGCCATTCCATACCTCCTCAAGCAAGTTGTTCAGCTGCTAAACAGCTCTTACTGTTAGGAAATTCTTCCTGATATCTAACCAAAATCTTCCTTCCATGTAATATGAGCCCATTATTTCTAGTTCTGCCCACAGGACTAGCCATGAAAAACAGTTCTTTGTCATCTCCTTTGTGGCAGCCCTTTAGATATTTGAAGATGGCTATCATGTCTCCCCTTAATCTTCACTTTGCTAGACTATACATATCTAGTTCCTTCATCCTTTCCTCGTAAGACTTGCTTTCTGGAACTTTTATCATCTTATCTCCAATTTGTCAATGTTCTTCTTAAAATGAGATGCCCCAAACTAGACACCATACTCCAGGTGAGGTCTGACCAGTGCTGAATAGAGTGGAATTATTACCTCCACTGAGTTAGAAATAATGCTTTTGTTAATGCACCCTAAAATTGCATTAGCCTATTTTGCAGACACATAACACTGTTGACTCATGTTCAGTTTGTGATTGTTGTTTGGAGGTGGGGGAAGCTATAAGTATTTTATGGGTTTTTATGGGTTTTATCTTGGTATTTTATGGGTTTTTATTATGCTACCCACCCTGAGCTTTAATGATGGGATAAAAAAAATCAAAATAACTAAATAAACAATCCCTAGAACCTTTTCACATGTCCTGCTGACAAGCCAGGTATCCCCCACCTTATACTTGTGTATTTGTTGTTGTTTTTTCTTCCTTACTTGTGGAACTTTACATTTAACTCAGTTGAATTTCATTTTATTAATTTCAGCCAGGTTTCCAAGCTATCAAGATTTTTTTTTAATTCTAGTTTCATCTTCCAAGGTGTTAGCTATCCCTCCTAGTTGTGTGTCATACTTGATTAGTAGTCCCTCCACTTCTTCATTCAAGTCATTAATAAAGATGTTGAATAGCACTGGACCTAGGGCAGAGCCCTGAATGACCCCACTGGATACCTGCCACCAGTTTGATAATAAGCAATTGGATAAAGTTCTTCAACCACCTGTGAATCCACCTTGTAGTGTCTTTCTGTCCCCACTTGACAAGCATGTCAATGGCTATGTCCTGTGAAACTTTGTCAAATGCTTTGCTAAAGTTAAAATATATCAACAGTATTCCTCTCATCCAAAAAGCTAGTTACTCTATCCAAGAAGGAGATAAGACTGGTCTGACACAACTTGTTCTTTAAATCCATGCTGACTATAAGAATATAAGAAGTGCCATACTGAGACAGACCAATGGTCCATCAAGCCCAGCATCCTGTCCTCCAACAGTGGACCAGTGCCAATCTCATTCACATCGGAGAAGAACCAATAGTTACAATGGGCAATCCATTCCCCGTTGTTCACTCGCAGCTTCGGAGAGTAAGAAGTTCATCCCGTAAGCCACTTGGTTAATAGCCATTAATGAACTTACTGTCCAAGAACGTATCCAGTCCTTTTTTAAACCCAGCTATACTACTGGCCTTGACAATGTCCTCTGGCAACAAATTCCATAAGTTAACTATGCGTTGAGTGAAAAAATACTTCCTTTTATTAGTTTTAAATCTGCCAGCAGCTAGTTTCATGGAGTGTCCCCTAGTTCTAGTACTATTTGAGAGGGTAAATAACGGTTCCCTATCTACACGTTCCACACCACTCAAGATTTTATAAACCTCTATCATGTCCCCTCTCAGTCTTCTCTTCTCTAAGCTGAAGAGACCCAACTTGTCAAGTCTCTTTGTACGGAAGCTGTTCCATATCCTTTATCATTCTCGTTGCCTTTCTCTGTACCTTTTCTAGTTCAGCTATGTCTTTTTTGAGATGGGGTGACCAGAACTGCGCACTAGGGATGAGCGAACAGTTCGCGGTTCGGGTTCGTCCGTTCAGTTCGGCTGCATTCGGTTCATCCGTTCGGTTCGGCAGTTCGGTTAGTTCGCCGGCTCGGGTTCGGCCATTTGACCGTTCGGTTCAGCTGTTCGGCCGTTCGGTTAGGCCGTTCAGGAAATGTTATGGGTGGTTTTTTTGTTTTTTTATATGGTTTATTGGTTTTTTATTGGGTTTTATATGGTTTTCTTTTGTTTTTTATTTTGTTTTTTGTTTTTATATGGGGTTTTTTATTTTATTTTTTATCTAATAAATATATCTATCTATCTACACTAAATCTAACTGCTATTAACTATTCTAAATGGTATGAACTAAATGGATTATCTAATAAGTACACAGGCCTACTCCTACAAACACTAAAACTAAATCACTAACGCTATCTCTATCACTAAGCTA
>QEPC01014434.1:1441601-1492492 GCA_003113815.1 Sphenodon punctatus | reverse complement strand
ACACAAGGTTTCAGTTTAAGGTTTAAGTTTCATTTCAGTACAAAACTGAAATGAAACTTAAAGCAATCTAATAATCCTACTCAACGCCTGCTGTTTAGGAAGAGTGACTAACTCAGAAGGTGTTGGGAAGGGGGGAGACAGATAGTTTCATTTCTTGCAAGCCTCTCCACCCCTAGTGCCTGGAAGTCTGCTCCTCAGTGACTAACTACCCCTCCCTGTCACCTTACAGTGAACCTTTTTTGCCACCCGAACGCAATCCGAACTGATCGAACTGTTCGGCCATTTTGCCGTTCGGTGTTCGGTTCTGTTCGGTATGTTCAGTATGTTTGGGTTCGCGTTCAGTCATCCGAACAGGCCGAGTTCAGGCCGAACTCCGAACTTCCGAACCGCGTTCGCCCATCCCTACTGCGCACACTAATCCAGGTGCAGTCGCACCATTGATTTGTATAGAGGCATTATGACATCCTCAGTTTTATTCTCTATCCCTTTGTGAATAACTCCTAACATTCTGTTTGCTTTTTTGACTGCTCCAGTGCACTGGGCTGTGGATTTCATTCTATTGTCCACAACCACCTCCAATCCTTTTCTTGAGTGGTAACTCCTAGCTTAGTACTGAGCATTGTGTACTCATAGTTTGGTTTTTTTTTTCCTATGTGCATCACTTTCCACTTGTCCACATTAAATCTCATCTGCCATTTAGATGCCCAGGCACCCAGTCTCGTAAGATCCTGTTGCAGTTCTTCACAGTCTGCTCATGTTTTACTACCTTGAATAACTTGGTGTCATCTGAAAATGTGATCACCTCACTCTTAATGCCCCTTTCCAGATCATTAATGAATACATTAAACAGCACTGATCCCAATACAGATCCCTTGGGCACACCACTTTTTACATCTCTCCATTGTGAAAACAGACCATTTAGTGCTACTCTTTGCTTCTTATCCTTTAACCAGTTACTGATCCATAGTAAGACACTACCTCCTATCCCATTATTTTTTTATTTTCTCAAGAATCTTTTATGTGGGAACTTATGAAATGCTTTCTGGAAATCCAGGTACACTATATCTACCAGGTCTCCCTTATCCACATGCTTATTACTACCCTCAAAGAATTCCAACAGATTGGTGAGGCATGACTTACCTTTGCTAAATCCATGTTGACTCTTTCCCATTAAGCCATGTTTATCAACATTCCCAACAATTCTGTTCTTAATTATAGTTTCCACTGTTTTGACCTGCATAGACATCAAGCTTACCGGTCTGTAGTTTCCAGGATCACCTCTCGATCCCTTTTTAAATATTGGGGTTACATTTGCCACCCTCCAGGCTCGGGTACAGTGGCAGATTTTAGTGATAGGTTACAAAATACTAACAGTAGGTCTGCAATTTCATATTTGAGTTCCTTCAGAACTGTGGGGTGAATACCATCTGATCCTGGTGATTTGTTTGTATCTAGTTTTTAATTTTCTCTAGGACCTCCTCCAGAGCCACATGAATGAATGAATGAATGAATGAATTTATTATTATTATGCGTAGCCTTTGGCCATAGCATATAAGCAATTACAGATTCCAAAATACAATCAGTTTACAGAGTACAAACTTGATAAAATCCATCAAGTGAAGGTCCAACAGAAGACCATATCACAACAAATATGGCAGCCCACCCAGAATACAAATTAATAAGGGCCCTAGGATTAACATAAATGCCAAAAAAAATTCCCTGGAGTGGATCATGTGAATCAAGAAGCTGGCCATGTTTTAATAACATTCCTATCTGAACTTTCCAGCAAAAAGGAAAGGATCACTGATTCTGGCCAACCCGGGAGCTTATCAAGATATTCCCCCCAAAACTGATGTCTCAGATGATCATAGAGATGGCAATAGAGCAACATGTGCTTGACTGTTTCTACTGACTGCCTGTCAAATGGGCAAAGCCTAGTACCAAAGGGGGTACCCGCAAAACGCCCCTCCATAACCTGTGATGGTAATGCATTGCAACGGGCAGACAAGATTAAATTTTTGCCCCAGGCAGAAATATGTGTCTGGAGGTAATGAGCCATCTGTCCCTGGTCAGGAACAAGGGTGAGATACAAAGACATATGTGGGGAGGCAGCAATTGTGCCCATTTCCGTTTGCCTGTAAAAATCACAAGCCCTAGTTTTGACCTCCCTAGCAAGTACTGCCAAGGGCTTATGGGCCACATATTCTAGAGACAGCCCCATACCTACCAAAGAGACCTGTATGCTGTCCTGCCAAGGATTATGATAGCCATCTGATCCTATGGCCCGCAGCAGCTCGGAGGAGTGAGTATCTGCCATCTTACACCAAAACCCAAGGGCACGCTCCATAGCAGTTTGCTGCCAGCTAAGCTGGCCATATTCTGCTCTTAGTGCTGCATATGGCGTACCCCTCAGTGCATGCAGAGTCACGTTGATTTGTTACAGCTCTTCCAATTCATAGCCTACAAAGTAAGGTTCTGGCATGGGTATCTCCCCAACATCCGAAACAAGGAGCAAACAAACAACTCATTCAGCTTCTTTGTAATGTCCTTTTAAAATTGTCAGTCTTTGGAATTTAAAAAAGAAAACAAAAACCCCTCCATTGGGGCAATTTAGAGCTATGATTTCTAAGCATTTATCCACTGGTTGGGTGTTCAAACCAGGCCCTTGTGATTGTTTCTTTTTTAACCTAACAAAAAATTTCCAACCAGCCTCTCTGTTTGGTAATGGGCTATTTCTAATGCTTGCCCAGCAGAAAATCCTTACAGCAGCTCACCAGTCAGAGAATCCACACAGGAGAAATGGCTGGAGTGGGGAGAAAGCTTTATTGTCAGAAGGAAGGCTGTGTAAACTGCAAAGCTCACTAGGCATGGGGGTGTGGAAGCCAGGCATAAAGGAAAGTGCTGTGATAAAGCTTGGGCATAAACACTGACAGGATAATGGTTGAAGTCTAGTTAATGGCCATTTTTACATGGAAGCCCTCCCCCCCGCCCCCGCTCAGTGGACAGGCAGGTGTGTGTGTGTGGGGTCCGTGTATACAGCCGGGGGTGGGTGGGTGGATGGCTGGTTGTCCACTCGGTATTCACCTGTGTGAACACCAAGTGGGATGGATTGGGGGGGAGGGGTGCACACTCCAGCTCAACACCCACCCAACTCCACCCACGGAGCCCTCCAAAAAACCGGAGAAGGCTCCATGGGTTTCGGTGGGTATAGATGGGTGTGCATGTAAATGAACAGACACACCCCTCCACCCACAGTGGCAAAACACCCATCTCACCCACCCACCTCCGTCCATGTAAAAAGGCCCTATGAGTGAGGTTGTTGAATGGATATGAAAATAGTTGAGAATAGTCTGTAGAAAATGCTGTCTGCCACTAGGAACCAAGAAGTATATTAAACACATTCTTTACACATATTAAAATAGTTCAGAAAACTAACTAAGCTGGCCTCAGTTTTGACGTAAACATTTTAAAAACTTCTTTGGATTTGACCTGATAATGAAAAGACATCCTGGTGTGTAATGAGTGAGGATTTAGTTTAATGATCTAGTTTTTCATAGTTTGATTAGATCACAAGTGAAATGACATCGTTTGAATCTAATCTTTTATTGACATTAAAAATACTGGATGGGGGGAATTTGGCAGTCTGGGGGGGGGAGGTGGAGGAGGGTTTAGAACATGGGATTGTTGTTTATTATGGATCAGTGTGTATTGATGAAGCTGTGTACTCCAAGTTAACATTCACCTAAAGTGTAAAAAAGAAGAAATTATTTGTTATTATGAGCCCCTTTGAACACTTTCTTATCAATCTGTTTATAGTTAGAGAGTTGTGAATGTAGCCTGTGGCTTAGAAAACTATGCAAATTTATAAGTAGCATGAAAACTTTTATAAAACGTTTTGTTACTAAACACAATTTTGTGTCATTGATAAAAAAGAATTATACTTACAAATGTGTCGTATATCCTTTGTAATTACATTTTGGGTTATTTCAATAAACAAAGTAAAGTAAACTGTTAAGATAAACTTTCCTGGCATCAGTGCTTTTATAAATATTTCAGGCCTTCCCATGGGGGAAAGTTCTGTGAGGGGTCCACTCGAATGCTGAAACTCTGCAACAACCAGGAATGCCCTAAAAACAGCATTGACTTCAGAGCGATCCAATGTGCTGAATTCAATAGCAAGCAGTTCAGAGGATGGTACTACAAATGGAAGCCTTACACACAAGTGGAAGGTAAATTTCAATCCATACTGAATTTCCTACTGTTCAAAACTGAACTTTTTGCCTTTTCTATTTCTATCTTCTGTTTTCTTTAATTTAACAAGACTCTCAGTTGCATTTCAGTGGGGATCCTTAATCTCTAAATCTATAGTATATGTGTACAGATCAGGGTAATTTTATGGAGAGCTCAGCAACATACATCTGAATATGAAAGGATAGGATCAAGCCCAGTATGCACAAGAACAATAAATGTAATCTTTTTTGCTTCAACACAAACATGTTTATATTGCTTTGTTGCTGCCCTTCAGCTCTGACTTCCTCATATCCATGTACCAACAACAAAAATATTAGTGACTTTGTCCCTAAAATTAAGCTAGTCTAGTCTGAACTGAAAATGACTAGCATTTTAAAAACAGGGCCTCCTTCTATTTCATTTGTCCAGTGAATTCAATCTAATAATACTTTCATTGATTGGAAATACACATTTTCAGCAGTTAATTTTATAGCTAATGTTAAATAAAATGAAAATATAAATAGCCCATAATTTTATTTGGAACACATTTTTCTGTCAAGTATTTGACTCATTGGGTGATTTCAGACGTTACGGGGTCCGTTGGCCCCGTACCGAAATCACCCTATTCATTCCCCGCCGCGATCACCCCGTCATGCCATATCAGACGTGCCGGGGGGATCCTGGCGGGGAATCTGGGAGGGGGAGGGGCCGCACGGCTCAACGTGCGGCCGCACGGCCCCGCCCCCTCCATGCTCCCCACCGCCCGCCCTCTGGGGAGATGGGCGGGCGGCGGGACCAATGCGGCCGCCGCGTTGGGCCGGGTTCTCCACGGCCCGGGATCCTGCCGGGGAAGACGTTACTTTTTTTGGTCCCCGCTGGGGATCTCTTTGACCACGCTTCCCGGGACATTCCCCCCGCTAGCCCGGGAAGCATGGTTCAAATTGACCCCATGCGGGTATTGACTGTGGCGAACTTCTGGCAGCCGCCAAACAGACGTTCGAGACACAGTGACCACAGGTGGGTATTCACTGTGGTTCACTGTGATCTCGTAACGTCTGAAAACACCCATTTAAACACATCTCTGTGCAGCAGGACTTCCTTCCATGTCACAGTCATGTGGCTGCAATACACAAAAAGTAATGTTCATTGTTTTGTTTTTGTTTTTAGATCAAGACTTGTGTAAGCTCTACTGTATTGCAGAAGGCTTTGATTTCTTCTTTTCTCTGTCAAACAAAGTAAAAGATGGAACATCATGCTCAGAGGATAGTCCTAATGTCTGTATAGATGGGATTTGTGAGGTAATAATGAAAAGAAGGTACTTTGTTTTGAAGATAACTAATATACTGCTACATCTTTAATTGTTGACAGAGAATGATAAGTGTAAACATCACTGATTATTTTTAACTGTGACTCTTTACGGAAATGTGCAGCGTGCATTCATGTTGATGAATACTTGCTCCCATACACAGCAGTCTCCCAGTTGGAGTTGTTTCCTTGTGGCCATAGTCTTCATTGGTACTACTGGGAGTAAGTACTTGCCATAATGAATAGTAAGAATTGCCCAATCTATCCCTTAATCTTTATAGTGCCTTTTGGGTTTTCACCATAAATAAACAAATCCATAAATAAACTTCAGCAATGTGAAATTGAAATTTGATTAGTAGATATCAGTTTATCATTAATGAATTATACAAAAAATGTTTTACTCTTCCATAGGGAAAAAACATCGAAGAAATCTTTCAATGGTGTATTCATTATTCATTTTTTCCTGTATACTGATTAATTAAAAATAGTAGCATATTACCTTTTTCTGCTATGTTGCCATGTCAGCTCCTTTTCCCGTACATGGAATTTCAGGTCAATACTTAACGTGGATGGTTCAGTTAAGACAGCAAATAATCCTTTATTGATACTTCAGTGCTAAAAATTTCCAAAGGACTGTTCTACAGGATACATTTAAGTGGAGAAATTAATTTGGTTGCATTTTTACTCAAATTCTGTGCACAGCAGCTAATTGCTTTGCATGCAGGCCTGATCCCATGAGGGGCCAGATGGTGTTATTTCCTCTTGCTGCAAGTATTGATTCTCTTTGGGTATAACCGGACATAGCAATAAACACATGCAAATCCATCCCATCTCAAAGTCAATGACCTCATCATAGCTACATGAACAGACATTTATGCCACTACATGTTGGAAGCTACCCGATAGTCCCCCACCCACCAACTGTTTCTTAGCTGGTATCCTTTGGTGCAATGTATATAACTGTGGCTCCAGGCTCGTAGCTCCAGAACAGAAACTGTTGGGACTGTGCGGGCAAAGCTTCGCTCCAAAGAGAATCCAGCTGTGAAAGTACCTCTCGTCAGTCACTTCTTATCACTTTGTGGTGAAAGTGCACACACACACACACCCATCTCATCTCCCATCTGTAGTTCTTTCTTCCACACTGGCTAACCAGAAACACCATGGAGATGTGGAGGAACTAGGCTCACCCTTCACAAAAGCATATCTCTGTTGTCAGTGAAAAACCAAAAATGACCAAAAACTGGTAGCAAGGTGGTGCACATCCTAGACATAACAGTGGCTATGTGCTGGCGCCTGTTACTTACCTTGCACTCACCACAGTCGGAGTTCAGAATGCCCATATCAAATGAGTAGCAAGAGTTAAGTGTGTTTGCACATACAGACGCAATGATCAAATGCATGTTTTAACACTAAAAATTGGTAGTTAGCATTGCATCTGTTAACACCAATTGAATAAGGTGCTTGCACTTGACCTCTTCATGAGAAACAAAACCCTTGGGAGAGAAGGATGGGTTTTCACCAGGGCTCCAGGTAAAATTACAGTGGTGTGAAATTTCGAGAGCATTAACATGTTTAATGTTAATTCCTTAAAAGAGCTTGATTTTTTTATACTTCTGTTTGTTCGGGGTTTTGTCCGGTGTCATTAACCTTCATGCAGGATATTTAGAAGCTTTAAAAATGTTCTTTCTATGAAATCTTTTGCCGAATTATCAGTTTCATATTAATCCTATCCATATTCACTTTTAATACTATGCATGTAAACCTCATATTCCATGTTTATTTAAAGTATTTATGTCTTATTTTGCAGACCATTGGATGTGACCATGTTTTAGGCTCCAGTGCTCTAGAAGATGCTTGTGGGGTGTGCAAAGGAGATAATACAAGCTGCAGAATTTATAGGGGCCAATACACAAAGCAGCATCATACACAACGTGAGTATGCTAAAGGTATATAGCACTTCACGTACGTGAGCTCTCCTGCAGGTAACTCTTTGACAAAGTTTTCAGTGTCTTCATGATCCCCAAGCTTTGATTTCTTTATTTATAGTTTGGTTTGGTTTTAGCAATGTGGTTGTTTATAACCTTTCATCTTTATTATTGGTGTAGCAGCAGTGGTATCTGTTGCTAGGGCTACCTAATTCATTATAAGATTCTGGGTTTGGGTTATAGTTTAACTATGTGTACTAAAACTTTCCATGCCTTACATCAGCCTAGGGCTGTATTTAAAAAAAAAGAAAAAAAAAAGAGTAAAAGTAGTTCAGTCATTTATAGGAGTTTAGGGAACAAATGCATTCTTTTGCCCCTGTTAAGTTGGAAGATCTTACCTGTTTTATTGAGAAGCGTTACCACCTTCATGCTTTAGAAATGGGATTTTAACTCAGTCAGAAACCTTGCTTTGTACTAGAAACAAACCATGCTTCTACAATTCCAGTGAAAATGTAGTCAAATTTGGCTGGTTTAGGAGCTTCTCAACACAATACTTCATAGGGACTTGCTAGAGATTTTCAGCTTCAATTTCTTAAGACTTTTATCTGCACTGAGAAGGGCCCTATGCCATGAAATACTGGCGGGGGGGAATGTTGCTGCGCCCCGCTGGGGAAATGGCGTGGAGGCGGTGTCAGTAAGGGGCGAGAAAACCCTGTGCGTTCAGCCTGGGGACCTGTGATTGGTTGCCCAGGCATCACGTGTCCAGCAATGCTGGGCTGTGATTGTTCGGTGTGGGGGTAGCCCCTCCTCATTTTAGGGGAGGAAGAGGCGATACTGCCTGCACGTTCTTCTCCTCGCAGGGACCTCATTCGGCCTTGATCTCCACTGGAATAGGCAGAACCCACCCACCCGTCCTTACAATACTTCAGGATGAACCGGTTGCTGTTAGGGGGCCAAGAAGGAATTTTGGAGGGCACCTCAAGCATTTTTGTGATGCCCTTTTGTTTCGTCTTCTTTGCAGTATTGTACTAAGTTAAACTAGTGTAAGTAATTCAATAATTCGGACTTGAGATTGCTAATTGGTAAATGTTATTTGGCAACTAATTTAAAATAAATAAATACAATTCAACAAGCTGAATAAATCTATGATACGATGATTGGATTGATAAAATCAGATACATAATTGGGTATCGAATTTGTTTTATAATAAATATTATGTCGCACTCTTGCAAGGGGTCCAGTATGGTTAATAGGGTTTGTTAGGTAGTTGTAGCATAGAAGAAAGAGTCATCTCCATAAGAGATGTGGGGGCAATACCTGGTGACAAGCAGGGCATGACTGACACCAGAATCGTCCCTCTGGGAGGGGTGTCAAGTGGGGGCAAGGGCAAGCATGGCCCTCAAACCAATTGGCACCATTCTCCTTACTTGAACCCACTTGGGTGTTACCCCCCCCTTCGGCCTTGGCCAGCAAGCTGTTCGAAGGGGAATTTCTTACAAGTTTTGGGGCAGACATTGGAGGGCATATCCAAGTCTGCTACCTGTTGTTATAAATAGAGATAATTAATAGAAAATACTGGACCCATGATTGCTTAGTAGCAATCTCACCAATGTTTCTTGCTCTGTTTTACATTAAAGAGTGCAGCCATTTAATCCCAATCATATGCCTCCGTGTCTCATTTCTGGGGGGTGCGTCGGCAACACTTCAGAGTCTAAAAACGTAACTATGTAGGACTTTCCTTCTAAAGCCTGTTCACAGCAGCAATGGGGTCACATTGATGCCAAGAACAGATGGATCACAGTGACTCCCCTTCCCCAACAAATATGTGTACTGGAAATGGGATTGGTTTGGACCCTGTCTATTTTATTACTTTGTAAAGTGCCAGGTACACTGCTGGTGCTATATAAATGTTTGTTAATAATAATAATAATAATAACCTAGGCCCCTGTCTGTCCCTGGCTCCTGTTACGTAGAGAGGCAAAGAGTGGGTGGAAAGATCCATGCACTACAAAGGTATTGCTAGGTAATGGGGTGAGGCCTGGGCCAGGAGAGGAAAAACCTGTTCCCAGCCCAGCCCAAAGGTCCCAAGCCCCAGAGGAGGCCTTTAAATCTGTCTTGGTATTCCCATCTAAAGAGGAGCCAGAGCACACAACACGAGATCTCTAGGTTGGAGTTGTCTGTTATCACTCATTTCCAGACAGGTAACTGGTCCTGCCCCCATCTTCTTCCTTCCTTTAGGGTAACTTCAGAAGGTCACTGGCTCACAAAATGATAGTGTACCTATGGCACTGCTGTGAAGTTCCCTTAAAATAACGCAAACCTCTCTGTTTTGCCGGCGCACCCCCCAATGAGACACAGAGGCAGTATTTGGTTTAAAACTTGGCCGCACTTTATTTCACCAGATTCAATTAGGCCAGTGGGTGATTGCACAAGCAATATGGGTCCAGTATGCTAGCTACTTAATTCTTATTAATGTGTACTGACCGGGATGTACCTTCCCAAGTCAGTACTAACAAACCAACTTTCCCCTTCGACAGCACTCTGGCTCTGGCCAAAGGGGAACAGGCCCAATGGTGGGCTTGAGTAAGGAGGTGAGTACCTGCAAAGCCAGCAGACCGTTCATGTACTTACTGACCTCACCTGGTATGCCTCCCAGGGTGATGACCCCTGCGCGTACTGCTCTCACTTCGCACAGGGTGTCGCCTCCCCATCTCTTAAGGAGATGACTCATCTTATCCTATTCTTACCTATTTATCCTACTGTAGCATACTGGACCCCCGCAAAGTGCGACAATCAATCCCTTTTCTTCTTCAACTCCAATCTTGCTATTACCAAATTCACTCTCCAAATATATCAATAGTTCCGTGATTGGTGGTTTTATCATTGTCTGGTTCCAAATTACCTTGCCAAACAACCTATTTAACCTAATTCGCACTGTTAAAGGGGCAAAACAAGCAACCCTAAAATTAGGCTATTTGCCAAAATTCCCCTTCGGCTCCATAATGGCAACCAGTAATACCACAGTATGAAGGGTGAGGTGGGTGGGGCTGACTTCTTGCGCCCTCACGCCGACTGAGGCTGTTCCTCGGGGGCCCCGCCCTCCCTACAAAGGGCAGGTACCACTCTTCACTTTTGGCGCGGCTCCTCTGCGCACGCACCCAACGGGTTGCCCTGGCAACCAACCCTGCTAGCCAGGTCACTCTGTGCCCTGCAGACGGCTTCCTGTTCGCCGTATCTCCGACGGGGGCACGGCAATTACCCCATCGCCAGGATTACCATGGCGAAGGGGACTTCTAAAGGCCCTGATTATCACCACTAAAAAGCCTGGGAGAACAGAGAGCAAGGCAGAAGGGATTCAGTATGGCTGCTTGCTGGAGGAGCTGAGGGAGGGTGCGTGGAAGGTGAAACCCTTCACAGGGAACCTGCTATTTCAGGGGTCCCTGAAAGTGTACTGGTTGGCCTAATGTTGGACAACATCTCGTGTGTCCTTACCCTTAGTTTCCTCCCTTATGTTTGTCTTTTAATTCAGTGCACAATAGTTTCATGATCTCTCTCCTCTTCATCTAGACTATTATACAGTAGTCACCATCCCTGCTGGAGCTCGGAGTGTTCGTGTTTATGAAATGAATGTCTCCAATTCCTACATTTCTGTTCGCAATTCCTATAAAAATTACTACCTTAATGGCTACTGGACTGTAGATTGGCCAGGTCGATACAAATTTTCTGGTTCTGTGTTTGACTACAGAAGACCTTATAATAAGCCAGAAGTCTTAACTGCTGCTGGACCTACGAATGAAACTGTGGTAATAGAGGTACGTTCTGTTATAGTGGGTTCAGGATTAATAACTGACAAAGTAAAGATGACTACTCTTTCATAAAGTTAATCATTTAGCTAGTGCCATGGAAATACAGCCTGAATCCAAATGTGATAAAAATTAACCAGAATGTTTCTTTTACTTAGTTGCTGGTAGCTGGATATTTGATAGGAGGCATTCACAAATATGTATGTATGTATGTATGTATGTATGTAATTTTAGCAAAAATGCCAACTTGGATACAATACTTTTAATTTTAAATTGTTAGTGCAAAACCTGTCAACATGGTGACAACTGGACAGCATGAAATAGAAACCATATGTTAGTGATCTATCCCCTTGAAAATGATAGGGATGAAATGAGAAGTTCTGCAGGCAAAGGCCAACCATAACAAAAATGTATGCATAAAACAGGGTAATATAATATTAGTTCTGCTCTTTTGTGACTGTTCTTTTTCATGGACTGTATTGTCTCTGTTGATTATGATCAAACTGAGAATGCAAAGAATGTGTAAGAAAAAAAATAAAACTTGCACAAAGGACAAAAACATTAAGGTAAAAATATGGGTAGGAAAGAAAATATTTGTATTAAGTTTTGACTGATGTACTGGGTTTTCTTCTAGTATTGTGCCTTTCTTGTTGACATCGGGTTTATTCCACCAGAAAAAAAATCAAACAAGTTATTTCCAAAAAATAACCATGTGTAAGACATCTATCAGTATCAGAATAGAATGGGAACATTTGATGCACCTTGGCCCGCTCTGTACTGGCAGTGAGGTGCTGGCGACTTGTTCTTCCCCTTCACCTTCTTGAGGGGGGCATCTCAATGTCTCCTGTGTCATCTGTTGTGTCTCTTTGTGTTGGTGGATTTTCCTTTACTAGTCCCTTGACCCACTCTGGCTCCTCGTTTAAACGCTGCAGGCTGTAGTCATCCTCCTCACCCCCTCCTGTCCTGGTCAGTCCGTGGTATGCCTTTTGTCGCAGCAGTTGGGTCTCCAGCTGCCTCCCTTGGCTGTGTGGGTTCCCCACGCCCACCCATAGCACCTTTTCCTGCTCCTCAGCAGGCCTGCTCCCTGCCTGCCCGAGTCCTGCCATGGTGCACTTCCTGCACATCCAAAACTGGCAGTGTGCCCCACTGGTCAACTGTAGGGTTGTTTTTTTTAAAAAAAGAATGATAACATTTGTTACTGTCATACTCGGTGGCATTATATCACCAATAATGGTGTTTAAAATCAGCAATTCCACCATAAGAAGGAAACTGCACATTGGTGTTCAAAAGCTTTTGTTGATTGTTTCTAGTGATTCCAGCAGGTGCCTAATGAATGACACTTGTATTGCAGCTACTGCAGCTGTCACCTTTCCGACACCAGACACATAGCAGCACGCCATGTTTACAGCAGCTGATTTGTCCCCGGGATGGCATCATGCAGTCAGATGGACAATTGCACTTACATTGAGCCCAACTCCTCAGAAAACAATTTAAATGAAATCAAATCAGTGATAACTAGCTTCCCAAAGACAACAGGCAGCATAGAATCCTAGTGCTGGAAGGGACCACAAGGGTCATAGAATCCAGCATGGTGCAGGATTCCAGACACATTCTTGTCCCGTCCCTTAAAAATTTCCAACGATGGAGAATCCACAACTTCTCTAGGTACCATTTTAATTTGCCTGCCTTACGATCAGAATATTTTTCTCTGACATTTAGTCTAAGGGTGTTTTTAGATGAGATGTAGATCAGTAAGGCCGCTTTTAGACGAGACAAATTTGCGCATGATTGGTGAAAAATGTGCATGTTTTAATGCTCGTTTAAACACCTAAACCATTTTAAATGTGCATTTGCTATGATCGTGTAAAAGCCAAAACCGTTTTGAATGTGGTTTTTAAATAATGCGCATTTTTTAAAACCAGTTTTGGCATCTCCAATCATTAAAGGGGCTCAAAACCGGTTTTAAAAAATGCGCATTATTTAAAAACCACATTCAAAACTGTTTGGGCTTTTACACGATCATGACAAATGCGCATTTAAAACGGTTTAGGTGTTTAAACAAGCATTAAAACACGCACTTTTTTCACCAATCATGCGCAAATTTGTCTCGTCTAAAAGTGGTCTAAATATGCAAATTAGTTGCTTGTTTAAATGCTTCTCCTGCGAGCTGTCCGCAAAAAAACCCGGATTAGTAAAACCTCAATATATGAGGCTTTAATAATCTGCATTTTAAATGTCCTGCTTGTCTCCCCAGATGCCCCAACAAACAGCTGTTGGGAGCGGGTGGCCCAGAACAGTGCATGCTCTTCCCACCTGCCTCGACAAACATGTCAGGGAAGTGGGGAGAGTGTGCGTGCTGCTTCAGGCCCCCTGCCCCATCAGCTGTTTGTCGGGGCAGCTGGGGAAAGCATGCACTGCTCTGGGCCCACTTCTCACATCAGCTGTTTGTTTGGGGCAGCCAGGGAAAGCATACAATGCTCTAGGCCTCCCTTCCCTCCATCATAGTTGCCGAAGCAGGCTGCTCATTTGAAAACATGCCCCCTATCTCACATGTCCGAGGGGAACACAGGAGTGTTTTGAGCCCGCAAATTCCCTCTGCTCATCTAAAAATGCCCTAAACCTCCCTTTCTGTATTTTATACCCATTCTCTCATTTCCTCCATTGCAGGGGAGAATAATTGTTCTCCATCTTCTTTATTATGTGCTTCAGTCCCCTCTCAGGGTTTCCTTCATTCAGTGCCCATTTAATAACCAAAAACGAGCACATTGTAGAACAAAGGAAACAACTAAACAGAGCTTAATTTGGTGGTGGGGCTTGCCTGGGCTTAGGGCAGATTCAGACGTGTGTTTAAATCTCACAGCTGCCTCGGCAGCATCGTGCAATTTAAAGAACCCCGCACTTCCAGGTTGGTGTGAATGCAGTGAGCGCGCACATTTCCACCTAGCCTGACTGCTTGGAGCGTGGTTTGAAAAGTTGCTCCGAGCAGCTTTTCAAACTGCGCTCCAAACATTTGGGCTAGGTGGAAATGCGCGCACTCAGCGCATTCACACCAACCTGGAAGTGCGGGGTTCTTTAAATCGCATGATGCCGCAGAGGCAGTTGTGAGATTTAAACACACGTCTGAATCCGCCCTTAGTGAAGGGAATTTGATTCAAGGTGGGTTGGATGTAAGGCTTGGGAGACAGTAACAAAAAGTGGAGGCAGCAGAGAACAGGGCTACAGAAATTCTGTAGCATAAAACAGTCATAGTTCCACAGAGCATGATGTGAGGGGAAAGGGGGCTTTCTGTGGTTTTTGCACTGAGCGCAGCTCCACAAGTCTGTTCCAGAGCAGCACATTGCCTTCAATACCCTTAGGGAGCCTCTTGCTGGTCTTGCCCTGAAAACAAGGGATGAGCTGCTTGGGCACTGGCTCTCAGGCCGCTTTTAGATGAGACAAATTTGCGCATGATTGGTGAAAAATGCACGTGTTTTAATGCTCATTGAAACACCTAAATCATTTTAAATGCGCATTTGCCATGATCGTGTAAAAGCCAAAACTGTTTTGAATGTGGTTTTTAAATAATGCGCATGTTTTAAAACTGGTTTTGGCATCCCCCGGTCATCAAAGGGGCTCAAAACCGGTTTTAAAAAATGTGCATTATTTAAAAAGCACATTCAAAACAGTTTTGGCTTTTACACGATCATGGAAAATGCGCATTTAAAACGGTTTAGGTTTTTAAAGAGCATTAAAACACGCACATTTTTCACCAATCATGCGCAAATTTGTCTCGTCTAAAAGCGGCCTCAGTCCCTCCACAGATGCTTGCTCTGACAAGTTCTGGGGAAGGGGGCATAGTATGGGGGACAAGTTTGAGCCCGGGGTAAATCATTTATTTATTTATTTATTTATTTATTTACAAATTAAGTAATAGACCTCTGGCTGCTCTGGCACGCAGATATCTCTTGTCTTCCTACAGGCAGGCATCCTCCTCTGTTCTGGGCCAGCAGGATTTTCCCCAGATGGGCTCAGTACCCTAACTGGGGCAGTTGTTTCACCATTGACCCTGTGTGAGGCAGAGACAAGGGAAGCTCTCCAGCAACTTGACCTTGTTGCACAAGAGTGACCCAAATGTGCCAGAATCTAATTTACAAAGAAAATCCTTAAAATACAGAATATACACTAATGATGGTTTTGTTTGTTTTTTCTTAGCTTCTCTTACAAGGTAGAAACCCAGGAATTGCTTGGGAATATTCCATGCCTAAACTGGAGAGTGAAAAAAAGACAGTCCCAAATCATAATTATACATGGGCCATCATCCGTTCTGAATGCTCAGTCTCCTGTGGAGAAGGTAACATATCTTTGAAATTTTTTTTGCAGACTACAGGTCAGGGGTGGGCAAAGCTTGCAATCCCAAGAGTTGCATACCAAATAGGGATGGGTGGACAGAATGCAGTTCGGATGTTCAGATGTTCGGTCGTTCAGTTCGAAACCCGAGTTCGGGTTCGATAGTTCAGTTCAGCCGAGTTCGGTTTGGCCGAAGTTGGCCGAACATTCAAAAATAGTGAAACAAAAACGAAATCGAAACAGAAACCTAATTTTTGACCCTGGAAAGACGTTTTTCCTGCCCCCAAACTCATCCGAACTCATCCGAACATGACCGAACTGTTCGGTCGTTCGAGAGTTCAGTTCGGACGTTTGGTTCGGATGTCTGAACAGACCGAGTTTGGTCCGAACTCCAAACATCCGAACCGCGTTCACCCATCCCTAATACCAAAATCTTCATTTCACTGGGAGCCACAAGATACTTTACGATATGTGCTGTATAGTCCCCATACTGTAATAAATTAAAATTTAACAAATTTTAAATTTAAACAATAATTTTGTTTACAAACATTTGAATACAGAGGTGGTCAGTTACTTCTCTCACAGACACACTGGGTGTCTTCAGATGGATCTGAGGCTGGCCACCCTCGGTCCTGCTCCAGGGGTGGCCAGTCCTGCATCCCCCATGTCCAGCCCCGCCTGCAACAGGTTTATATGGACCTGGCAGCTACCACGGCTCACACTTCGTCTATGTGGTGGCACCCCTCTACTCCACACCATAGAGTTGCAGGTGGATTGCCTGGAACTCTGAGCTTCTGCCTCCAGCTCTATGGCATTGCCCGGGGCAACCCCCAGCTGAAAGCTGGACTGCAATGGCCATCCACTGAGCAGACGGAATGCAGCCCCGACTCCAGTCAGTACCCTAGGGTTGGGCTGCCTGCTCTGCTAGCGGTGCTCCTGGATGTTCCGGAGTACCACCGGCAGGGCTGCCCCAGAACACGGACAGCCTGACCCGCTTCTGCTCTGCCTTCCATGTCTGGTGGGCCGCCTTTAAACAGATAGCCTGCTGGAGGGTGAGGCAAGGCAGAGGCATGGGTGCTGTTTGTGTGACAACACCCACTGATACACACACACACACGCTCTCTTTCACACTCCCTCTCACACCTATGCACATAAACACACTCTTGTTCTCTTTCACACATGCACTCATCTTAGTGAAACAAGGCAGGGGGCTACGTTTTTCACTTAGGCTGCCAGATCATTTACCACTTTCTCCCCTTCACTCTCTGCTGAGGAGAAATGGGACCTTGACAAAGCTCTAATGTTTCTTCTCTCAGAGGATTCTGTGTAGCAGCTCCCAAGCTGCACCCTTCCCCTGCTGGTTTGTGCTTACCTGAGGGTGGTCAGGCAGTGGAAGGACCTGTCTCCCTGCAGTTGGGGGCTGGTCAGGGAGGTAGGAAAAGTTTGGGAGCACAATTCCCCCAGCTAGCAGCTGCCTTCCTCCACCTTGTGTAGGAGCTGATGGGGTCCACAAGTCTGAGAGATTTGTTAGGGCTTGGGTGGCTGTGCTGTGTGGAGGGCTGGAATGCTGAGGTGGGGGCTGGAGAGGCTCAGCAGCCTGAACCAGGGGGAAGCAGGAATGAATTGCGGGGATGGAAGGGGGTGCCAGGGCTCATCCCCAGGAAATGTTCCCAGTTGGAGTATGCACCATGAAACGTGAAAGACCAGGAAAAGGCTGATATTGGCCATTATGCAACTGGAAACCAAATCCAGAAGAATTCCAGATGGCTTGTTTTGCTTTCATTAGTGACTTTCCTGCCCCACCCTTGGTCATTTACTCAGCTGTAGAGAGGCAGGTTAATCCATTGGTTGGGTTGCTAGCTGGAGAATAAGATTCATTTCCATGCTCAGACAAGTTCTGAGCCAGGAGGAGTGGTTTCTGGGGCCAGATTGGGCCCTGGCAATTCATTTTTTATAAATCAAGCACTGGGGGGAAACCTAGCATTAAAGGTACATGGAACAGGGCTCCCCAAGGTTCTCCCCGCCCTCCAATCCTAGCCCTTCTTTTTCTAATCCCTGGGCAGTGTAGGCTCCCTAACTCTCCCTGTTCCTGGTACCTTTTAATGTGCAGCTTCCACCACCTCCATACCGGGGCTGGTGCTGCATGGGCTCCTAAGCTCCTTCCACTCACCCCACCTCACCCCATTTCCCCACTGAGGATGCTGCCCCCAGGTTGCGTCCTGGAGTCAGTGCTGCAGCCAGTGTTATGCATCTTCTCAAGCCTTCCCCCATCTAGCCCTAGGGGCTGTTGCAATGCTCCTGATCCCACACCTGTATTGACTTCCAACCGCACTCTACTCTAGGAATCTTTATTGCAATGTTTCCCCATCAATCCCAGGGTGGTGCTGCAGCATCTCCCCTGCTTTCTGCACCCCCCTGCTTCAAGGAACTTTAATGCACGGAGACCTTCCCTCCAATCTCAGGCACCACCCTCCCTCCCCACTTCAAGGACCTTTGCTGTACCACTTTCCTTACTCCCTGCATTATACTTTGGGGGGAAGGGAGGAGAGCTATTTTTACTTGTCCTTCGGTAAGCAAGCAGTTTATTTTAGACAAGTACATTTTTGCCAGCCTGGTTTATCTATAACTGCAAAAAAAGTTTTACTTTTAGGGACTTTGCAATTCCTATAAAAGGATCAAATCCTGGATCCAGTACATGAACTGAGTAACCACTGTGCATGTTTTGCACCCATCAATTTCTATGCTCTGATGTGACTAGAATAGAAGGTGCACCAAGCACTAATTCCAGAAGCTGAATCTGCCAAATCATCACATGTTCAAAGATACAATCTACAAACCTGGTCTTAGACAACAAATATAATTGCAAGACATTGAAATTTACACTTAAGCTGTTTGCCTGGAGTTTACAATTTTGTGCTCGTTGTTTTCAGTGAACTGCCACCTCTTAATTTAAGACTGAAACGTTGTCAAAGTTGGAGGTGATGTAATAGTAAATGTCATTGCTTGTGATTTTCAAAGGGTAAAACTAGTCCTTTTCATGTACTGCAGACTCCATCCTTTGATCTGAGTTTGATATCCTTGTCAAACCATAGCCCAGTGCTAAATTCCCCTCTTTTCTGTAAATTTGGAAAGGTAATTTGTTTCTTTCTTTTTGCTTTTTATTCCCCATGAATTAACTGTCACATTAACAAGTACTTACCATAATTCAGTAGGGCATCAAGTCTTATCACCCACAGCTTTCTAAATTAATATGTGGCTCAACCTCTGAGACTGGTGAGCTCCTTATTTTCCCCTTTTTGAAGTTCTAGGACTGTCCCTCCCACCCCCCCACACACACAATGAATGAACCCTACATTCTGACATGGGAAGACTCCACCTGAATTACCTGAGTGTATAAATTAATAACTACGTTGGTGATCTTTGAGATGGTTTACAGAGCATCAGATAGAAGGGTTAAAAAGTTTATTTGTGGAAGGCGGGGAGGGAACAGTAAAGAAAAGGTAAGAAGCCTTGTCATTTGCGAGTATTGTGGCAAAACCCCGTTCGCACCAGAAGTTGTGATGGCCTCTGCCTCCTTCCCCTACTGTGGCTTCTCCTTTGGGAGTGCCACCACCGCACCGCCTTAAGGTGTGAATGTGACATTCATGATAATAATAAAGTAAAAGCTTCACCATGCAACAAAAGTGAAACATTAAACAAGATTTTAAAAAATCAGAAGCTGCCCAGCAAGCTTTGCTGTCAATGGAGAAGACTGAAAGATGAGTGTGGTGCTCCTCACTGGGATCCCTCCAGCCCCAGGGTCTCAGTGCAGGAGAGGCCCACTAGACCCTTCTAGCTAAACTTACTGGTAGCACTGGTGCATGGTTGGGCACTTCTAGAAATGACCATTTCTTGGATCTGGTGCCAGAGAGGACTTCTCGTTTCACTGGTAATCTTCCCCTTGTCTAAACTGACCAAAGACAGTTATACACTACTCAGTCTGTTGAGAGCTTTTGGGACACTTATTTATTTAAATGTATATCCTTCTCTATCCCTAGAGTTCATATAAAAAAGAACATATTGAAAAACTAAACCATTTAAAAATCCCCTACACCCAACCTCCCCAAGCCCATGTGTTTTAAAGGCACATGGGAAGGGTGGGTGGGTGCTGCTGTGTGGCTCAACACTCAACTGATTAGACTCATGGAGAACTCCTCAAAGTCTCGCATTGTGAGACTACCTTTTCATGCCCTCTGGCAAAAAAACAAAGGGTTTTTTGTAAATTAAAATTAAAACTAAAATTAAAATTAAAATTAAAATGGTGGTAGTACTTTTTGCACACCCCAAATCACTAGGTCAGCTCTGCAGCGGTCATTAGATTTCCCAGTGCATCCAATCACCACTGTAACTCCTGTGCAATCACAATCCTTAACTATCCTGAGAATCCTATATCCAATAGTTCCATTGGTCTGATCCTGGGGTAAGTAATTATAAGCGAAGTCTCTATGTTTGAGTAGGTTCTGTCCTCCAGCCTCCCCTTACAGCCAGCCTACTCCACCAGAGACCTATGGCCTTAATCAAAGCTCAGTCCTTATAGAAGCCAACAGTCCAAAGCCTCTTGGGCTAAATCAAGGATAGTCCATACCTGGTTCATTGCTGACTGTTCTCCCACTGCTCTTTATGTCCCTCTCCACTCTGTTCTCAGATCCTGGGCTGGGCTGACAGTTGAGCGTGCCCAGTGGCTATTTCCTTCCACTGGCTGCTTTTCTCCAGTCCCAGTGTGGCACTTTAGCAGAGCTCCTTCTCCTCCATACTGAGAGTTCCTTTCCTTTATACCCAGAATCCATTAGGTCTTCTTTCTTTGATAGGTGCTGAGCAGTCTCTTTTTATGCCCAGAGCACCTGCACACTCTTCAGAACAAACTTCATCATAATTTTAACCCTATTATACCCTAAATGCTAACACATAGGGTATTTTCAGACGTTACGAGATCACGCTCAACCACAGGGAATTCCCACATGGTGATTGTGGTCCTGTAACATCTGTTGGGGTGAACGGAAGCTGCCCACCAGATGCTCACCCCCATGAATCACAGGGCGGGAATCACATTGACCATGCAAATGAAGGTCCTGCCCGGACCATCCCCGTTTGCATGTTCAATGTGATTCCCGCCCGTAATCAAGGGGATCGTCTTTTTTGTCCCCCGACCATGACCCGGAATCAGCGGTGGGATTCTGGGCCATGGTCAATTCCCCGGGGGGGTGGGCAGGCGCTGCGGCCGCATTGGCCGCGGTGCCCGTCCGTCTCCCAACAGGGCGGGTGGCCATGGGAGCGTGGGGGGGTGGGGCTGTGGGGCTGTGCAGCCGCACATTGAGCCACGTGGCCCTGCCCCCTCCCCGATTCCCCGCCAGGATCAGCCAGCACATCTGTTGGTTTGATCCCAAATACAGGCCCGGTCACGTCTGAAAATACCCATACTAGTCTTCGCATCTACAGGTCACCCACTTTTAGAAAGAACCAGGTTTTTATACCCCACTGTAAGACTATTCTATTGCAGAATAGCATTTCTATAGAATTGTAGAATGTCAGAGTTGGAAGGGGACCTTGAGGGTCATCTAGTCCAGTCCCCTGCTTGGATTCAGAATAACTACAGCTAAAACATCCCTGACAGGTGGCTGTCCAGACTTTAAAAAAAAAAAAACTTCAGTGAGGGACAGCCTATGATCTCCCTAGGCAACGTGTTCAATTGGCAAACAGTTCTTACCATTAGGAAGTTTTTCTTGATATCTAATCAAAATCCACCTACCTGTAATTTGAGCCCTTTATTTCTATTCCTGTTCTCTTTAGCCATGAAAAACAGTTCTTTGCCATCTTCTTGGTGGCAGTCTTTTAGATATTTGAAGACTGCTATCGTGTCTCCCCTGAATCTTCCCTTTGCTAGACTAAACCTACCCAGTTCTTTCAACCTTTCCTCATAAGACTTACTTTCTGGCCCTTTATTATCTTTGTTGCCCTCCTCTGAATATGGTCCAGTTTGTCAATAACCTTCTTAAAATGAGGCACTGCAAAATAGACACAGTACTCCAGGTGAGGTCTGACCAGTGCTGAATAGTGTGGAATCATTATTTCTGCTAGCTTGGAAAACAATGCTTTTGTTAATACAGGAAAAATGCATTAGCCTTTTTTGCAGCTGGGTCACATTGCTATTTCCTGGTCATTTTGTGATCCACCATGATCCCTAGATCTTTTTCACATGTTCAGCTGCCACGCCAGGTATTTCCCACTGTATATTTGTGCATTTGCTTTTTCTTTCCTAAATGCATAACATTACATTTATCTCAGTTGAATTTCATTTTATTAATTTCAGCTCAAATTTCCAACTTTGAGTTCTAATTCTATCTTCCAAAGTGTTAGCTACCACTAACTTGCTGATTCCTGGTGACAGCCTATTTTGGCTGACCTTGTTCCAGCAGGGTATTCTGTGCAGCATCAGTCATGGGCAGAGGGTTTTGGGGGGGGGGGTGTAACCATGATTTTCAGGGAGTCATGGTCTGTTCGGAGGTATCCAGTACAATTCATATCAGGCATTGAGGGTCTCCATCAGGTGATCGATTTGGCAGGGGAGAGGTTGGGATTACTGTTTGTATACCGTGCACCTACCTGTACGGCAGCCTCTCTACATACTCTAGCAAAGTTGGTATCGGGGGTGGTGTTGCAGTCCCCAAAAACATTAGTCTTGGGGGACTTCAATATCCACACCGATGCTGACCTTGGGGGAGTGGAGCATGATTTCATGGCCACCATGGCAACCATGGGCCTGTCCCAGATGGTCATCGGCTCGATGCATCAGGGGGGACATACCTTAGAGCTTGTGTTTTGTGCCAACCTTTATTTATTTATTTATTTATTTCTAAATTTATACCCCGCCCCTCCTGAGAACAGCTTGGGGTGGCTTCCAACAATAAAAATATATAAACAATTTAAAATACATCAAAATATAAATTCAGAATATTAAAAGAGGGCCCTGGGAGACAATCAAAACATTAAAACAATAAATAGGGTAGGGGAGATAAAACCCTCTAACCCACCCACCCCCTTCCCCAAAGGCCCTGAGGTGGGGGTTCTGTTAATGGCGGAGATATCAGCTGTGCCCTTGTCATGAATGGATCATTACCTCCTGCAGGCCTCTCTCCCAATGCATGTCTGCCCCCAGAAGGGTGCAGAACCAATTTGAATGGTTCGCCCGCCCCCACTCCGGAGACAGATGGAACCGGAGCAGTTCTGGAATGCTCTGGGAGAGATACCCTCTGACCTTGACGACTGTCTCATTGATGACCTCATTGTATTATGGAATACTCTGTTGATGGAGGCTATTGATCAGATGGCTCCTAGGTGTCCAATTCCCATGCGGAAGCACTGCAGGCCTCCTTGGTTCTCCAAGAAGCTGTGGGTGCTGAAGCAGGAGGGGTAGCTGTTGGAATGACGGTGGCGTTGTTTGCATACTGGAGCTGACAGATTGTGTCATAGAGCTAGTTTACAAGCCTATGCTGTGACTATGTGGGCAGCCAAAAAAAGATTTTTACTACCCTCATAGCATCCCCTAAATCCCATCCAGCAGAACTTTTCTGGGTGGTGCGGGTGCTGATCAGTCCGACCGACCTCCATCTAGGAGTGGAGTCATCTAGTGCCCACTGTGAAATGTTTGTGGATTATTTTGTGGATAAATTGCTCAGATTCACCACAACTTAACACTGCACTTATTAAATTAGGGAAACCAGAGGTTATGGAAGCCTGACCTTGTCCATGTTTGTGGGAGGGCAGAGTGCCGGGCTGTCTTAAAGAGACTGGTGTGGCCCCTACTCAAGAAACCATCACTTGATGTTGACTCCCTCACCAGCTATCGGCCTGTCTCTAACCTTCCCTTTTTAGGGAAGGTTATTGAACGGGTAGTGGCCTGACAGCTGCAGGAGCATCTGGATCGTATCAGTTTTCTTGATCCCTTGCAGTCTGGATTCCATCCAGATTATGGCACCAAGACTGTGCTTGTGGTATTGGTCGATGACCTACACCGGAAATTAGATCAGGGTTGTTCGACCTTGATGATTCTATTAGATCTGTCAATGACATTTGATACCGTTGACCATGAGATGTTGGTGACGCGCCTGCGGGACCATGCAGAGGTGGATTGGATGGTTCTTGAATGGTTCAGTTCCTTCCTGGCCAGAAGAACTCAGTGAGTCGTGCTTAGGGATTATTATTCATCATACCGAGACCTCTCATGTGGAGTCCCGCACGGTTCTCTTCTGTCCCTTCTTCTGTTCAACATGTACATGCAGCTGCTTGGCGAGGTGGTCAGGAGGTTTGGCATGACAGAGGTGATGCTGGTGGGTAACGCGATGAAGATGATGACCCTTATCATTGATGGGGTGTGTCCTTCATTGGTCTCCCAGGTACAGAGTCGTGGGGTGCTCCTTGATTCGCAGTTCCATTTGGATGGTCAGGTGGAGGCTGTGGCAAGGAGTGCTTTCTTCCAATTATATATGGTGCGACCACTTTGGCCATATGTTTCAGACTCCGACCTGGCCACTATCATCCATGCTTTCATCACCTCTAGGCTGGATTATTGTAATGCACTCTACATGGGGTTACCCATGGTGATGGTTCGGAGACTGCAGCTGGTGCAGAATGCGGCGGCCCATCTCCTAGTAAGAATGGACTGCTGGGAGCATATTACACCTATTCTCTGATCTCTGTCAATCCAAGGTGTTGGTGCTTGCCTATCAAGCTTGCCTATCAAGCCCTAAACTGTCTAGGCCCTAACTATTATTATTATTATTATTATTATTAACAAACATTTATATAGCGCCAGCAGTGTACCTGGCACTTTACAAAGTAATAAAATAGACACGGTCCCTGCCCCTAGGGCTTACAATCTGAGAGACAGGAGCTGGGGGAGAGACTTAGGAAGGGGAACAGAGGGAGAGACAAGGGGTCTAACATTCATGAAGATGCGAGGTCTCAAGTGCACGTACTTGGCTTGGTTACGATGAGAATGACAGCAGGCAGGTCCATGTTGCAAGGATAAGGGTAAACCGATCGTAGGTATAGGAATAGTGGCTCAGCAGGATAAAGAGTCAGACAGAGCAGAGCGAAAGAGGTGAGTTTTAAGGAGAGATTTGAAGGTATGAAGGGAGGGGGCAAGGCGGATGTGGACAGGGAGGGAGTTCCAGGCATGGGGGGCAGCAAGTGAGAAGGGACGAAGGCGCTTAGGGGAGCAGGGAAGGCGTGGAAGGGTGAGAGAAGGGACAGAGGAGGAGCGAAGTGCACGGGCTGGAGTATGGAGGGCGATAAGTGCAGAGAGGTAGGGGGGAGCAAGGTTGTGAAGAGCTTTATAGGTGAAGACTAGGAGCTTGTGCAGGATTCGTTCAGGAAGGGGAAGCCAGTGAAGCGAAGAGAGGAGGGGCTGCACATGGTCGAAGCGACTGGCGAGGTAGATGACCCTGGCAGCAGAGTTTTGGACAGAGATGAGGGGAGAAAGGTGAGACCGGGGAAGGCCAGTGAGAAGGAGGTTACAGTAATCGAGGCGAGAGATGACCAGAGCATGAACAAGAGTTTTGGCAGACGAGACAGAGAGAAAAGGGCGAATCTTAGCAATGTTATGGAGGGAGAAGCGACAGGATTTAGCAACAGAGTCAATGTAGGGTTTAAAAGAAAGGGCTGAGTCAAAGATGAAGCCTAGGCTACGGGCTTGGGGGACAGGCAGGATGGTGACTCCATCAATAGTTATTGACAGTGAGGAAGGAGAGGAAGGATGAGGGGGGAAGATAAGGAGTTCAGTTTTAGCCATGTTGAGTTTGAGTTGACGTTGAGACATCCAGGTAGAGATGTCAGAGAGACAGTTGATGAGACGAGCTTGAACAGAGGGAGAGAGAGAGGGAGTAGAGAGATAGAGTTGAGTGTCATCAGCATAGAGGTGGTATTGGAAGCCATGGGAGGCAATGAGTTTGCCTAAGGATGAGGTATAGATCGAGAAGAGGAGAGGGCCAAGAACAGAGCCTTGAGGAACACCAACTGAGAGGGGGAAGGAGGAGGAGGCGGAGTTGGAGAGAGACACATTAAAGGAGCGGTCAGAGAGGTAGGAGGAGAACCAGTTATGGACAGAGCCACAAAAGCCAAGGGAGTGAAGGGAATCCAGCAAGAGTGAGTGGTCAACAGTATCGAAGGCAGCAGAGAGATCAAGGAGGACAAGAATGGAATAGAGACGTTTAGATTTAGCCACCAGAAGATCGTTGGTGATCTTAGCGAGAGCAGTTTCAGTAGAATGAAGGGGGCGGAAGCCAGATTGGAGGGGGTCAAGGGAGGAGTTGGAGGATAGGAAGTCAAGGCAGCGGGAGTAGACAACACGTTCAAGCAGCTTGGAAGCAAAAGGAAGGAGTGAGACAGGACGATAGCTAGAAGGGTCAGAGGGGTCAAGAGTGGACTTTTTGAGAATAGGAGAGACTGTGGCATGTTTGAAGGCAGAAGGGAAAGAGCCAGTAGAGAGGGAGAGGTTGATGATGTGCAGGAAGGAAGGGGCGACAGTGGGAGTAATGGAGGTGAGGAGGCGGGAAGGAATGGGATCAAGGGGGCAAGTGGAAGGGTTGGAGGAGGAGAGCAGAGAGGAGATTTCCTTAAGGGAGGCAGGGGAGAAGGAGGACATGAGAGAAGGAGGGGGAGGAGGGAGAGGGGTGGGAGTGGGAAGAGAGGAGTGGGAAGCGATGTCGAGGCGGATCTTGTCTATCTTGGAGGTGAAGAAGGAGGCAAGATCCTGAGCAGAAAGGGAAGAAGGAGGGGGAGAACAGGGAGGCTTGAGGAGGGAGTCAAAGGTATCTGCGGAACCGCCTCCCCCTCCCCCCCCCCGGATTCTAGAATGACCCTTGTGATCATCTCGGGGTTCTCGCCTCGAGGTCCCCCGAGTCTTCCGGGGGTGATGATGGAGATGGCATTGTCAATGGCTGCTTCATGACTGTGGAACTCCCTTCCGGTGAAGACCCGATTAGCCCCAGATCTCCCCTCTTTTTGACGTAGTTGTAGGGGAAGATGGGTGAAGGGCAGGGGGAGCGGGTTAGGAGGAGGGAGGAATTTTTCTTTTTTCTTTTTATCCTCCTTGTAATGAATGGTTTTATATGTTTTAATGTTATAATGTTATTGTAAGCCGCCCCGAGCTGCTGTGTCAGGAGGGGCAGGGTATCAAGTTTTTATAAGTAAATAAATATATAAATAACTTGATAAGTAACAGCACCCGACATAGGACTGAGCCCTACAGGAACCCACTCAATACCTCCCTCCAGTTTACCCTAAGCATATTCTAAGTATACCCTTTGTATACACTTTGGGTATTTCTTTCAGCAGCGATCTCGGAGAAACAAAGTGGTTTGAATGGTATCTTTTATTGGACCAACTGTTGTTGTTGGAAATAAGCAAGCTTTCGGGGCATACAGGGCCCTTCCTCAGATTTCAAAACATTTGCAAATACAAATTACATAAACATCTTTATAGCTCTTGATGACATCTAGAATTCAGCTCCTTTTAATTGTCTGTTCTAGCCATAAGTTCACATGTAAACCACCATATAGCTTGTCTTCCAAAATAATGGAAAAGAAGGAAGCCTGTTCAGAGCATGGAAGCAAAGGAAGGAGTCAACTCAGGATGTTTATTGCCTGGATCTGGGCATTCTAACTTGCTGTTACTTCAATTTGATTTGCTGTGAGAGCTGAAGAGAGAATAAGTATGTTGAAGTCTGAATGGCTTGACAGGAGTGCATTGAAGAAAATGTACCCTAAATGAATGAGAAATGTTCCTGTGCAAGGAATAAAGGAAATAGAGGCTTCAATAATATCGCCTATGGACATGGTATCAAAGGCATATGGAAATACAATACAAGAGTTGGGAGAAAATCATTGGAGGCAGTTTCTAGAAAAGTAAATTATTTATTCTGTTGTAAAAACAAACAACCCTCCTTCAAGTAATTTCTCCTTATGGCCAAACAGCAATCTCTCAGAGACTAAGGGTATTAACTAATGAGATGGTAGCCCACACCAGGTGGGTGTCTGTCCACCTGCCCATTTATTAGGTGTTCGCCCCCACCAACCATGTGGCCACCCCCCACCAGACACATAGCCAGACATGCTAAATATGTGAGTGGAGGCTGCATGGATCAAACCCGGATTGCAGCAGCCTGTTGCCTCATTTGCTAACACCCTCAGAGAGGATATTTCTAGTGATCTAGTGTGAACTGCAATTCCTTTTCCTTCATATGAATCAAAAGGCTTCAAAGATTCTCCCCTAACCTACATATTATTAAAGCTGATCTTAAGAGTAACACCTCTCTAGCTGCCTTATAAAGTGTTCTGCCAGCTATCATTTCAGGTCTCTAAACTATTTGAAACTTAATGTGCAGATAAATTGATTGACAGGTCAATAAAATGTATGACCAATTTGTCTGGAGGCCCAGCAGGCACTTCTTTGTATATCAAGCTAAAATACCCAAGCTCAGCACATGCAGCAGACTTTACAGACAGTGGCTGATAATGGAGGTTAAATGAATTATGAAGCTGAGTCACTTATTTCTGGGTGAGAGGGCAGGTCACAAGCATTGTATGGAACTCATTTCATTCAGATCACACTGCCATTTTAATAGCAGTTTCAAGGGGATTTATAGTCTCCTTCCCCAATACCAGAAAGTATCAGGTTCAAAAGTGTGGCGGGTGACAATGTATGTGAGCAAATAAAAATGTAGAGCAAAACACAAGGAACAGAAGTTTGTTAGGCATAAAGAAGCTCTTTAGAATTTTTTACTGTGTTTGTGGAGCTTTGCCTTTTCAAGTCTACTTCGTGTGAAGTATCTCATTAAACTTCACTTCAACATAAACTTTCTCTTAACTGACAAAAATGTTAGTGCAATTTATGTGCTAAATTGTAGCAAGTCTGGGAACACTTTTTAAATATGTCCTAGAACAAATAAGAGTGCTAACTGGGAGAATGGATTGATTTTCTAAAAGCCATTGACATTAACAAGAAAAGTATTCAGAAATTAATTAAATCCATGGAGAATTTTTAAAAAACATAGGCCAACACATTTGGGATCGATTTTCTTTTTGTTGTTTTTAGAAATGAACATTTTTGGGGTTGTGACCAGAAAAGTAGAAGCTAGCTGGCTCCCTCCCTTGTTTTGCTCTTATGAAAACATGTTAGCCTATCTTATGACTTTTTTTTTTCTTATCTGCTCCCTCCCAAAGGATTTTTTCATGTGTATATCTGTCCTGCATTTTACTCACTCTATAATTCTGATTTCTTACATACCTGAGGAAGAGCCCTGTGTGAGCCTGAATGCTTGCACACTCTCACAAATGAAGGTTGGTCCACTAAAAGAGATTGGCTGAACTACCTTGTGTTAAGCAGACATTTTAAAAAGAGGACACATCTAGTGGGTGACACATCTAGTGGGTGACAGCCTTAACTATAGGGCAAAGCTAGATAACAAATTCTGTCTGAAACACTACCCGTTTATTTCTTTTAATTTTATGGCCATCTTTCTTCTGTGTGATCCTGATTTCTGGCACAATATGCTGCTAATGGTTTGTGCCTCTGAGCACAGTTCCTGAATGAAGGTTAGGTCTTTTCTTTATCCTCTCAGCAAGTCCCATAATGGGTATTGGGGTCCATCTAGCATCTCACTTGGGTAATAGTAAGCACTACCCTCCCCCACACCCTGACATCACTTCTCTGGGCATATTAATAGCCCCGCCTGATCTACCACTCCAGTTCCTTCCTGCTTTGTGGGGCTCAGTTGTGTAGGAAGCACTGGATGGCCTTAGTGAAAGGCTTTTGTCACTGCACCATTTGCACAGGGAAGATACCAGATTTGAACATCCATGCTCAGTGCTTTTTGTGCCTTGGGCCCAAGCACAACATTGGGGGGTGGGGTATGGCATTTGCAGGAGGATCAAACCCTAGACTCGGAAAGACAGAATCATTGTAAAGCCTTGGTCAATGGCTTTTGCCACTGCACCATCTGTGCGGCAAAGATCCCAGAGCTGGACGTCCATGTTCAGTGCTTGTTTTGTCTTGGACCCGAGCAGAACATATGGGCAAGTGTAGTCTGCAGGGGGTTCAAACCTCATACAAGGAAGGACAGAGCCCACTGACTGGCAGAACATTTAATGGTGCGGACAATATCTGTGCAGGAGCAGGTGCTGGCACTGATAAAGGTGGAGGCATGCTGAGAGTGACCCTAACCCTCTCCCACTCTAGCCTGTACCCTGCAAGGGGAGGCGCCAAGGGAAAATGTGATAGTCAGGACACATCGGTGCAAAAACCACTTTGGCCAACACAGACACACCAGGCCTCATCCATGTGTTCCTCTCCACACTGGGAGGTTGCCAGAGCCAGACCACAGGGATAAGAAGTGCTGCCAAAAGTGGACACCGACCCAAGAGTGTTTTCACCCAATGGTTCTCCAGTGCAGGATGATGCTATTGGTACCAAGGGCTCGGTCAACTAGGTGGATGTGGACGAGTCCAACAACAACACGCAGGATGCTTTGGGCCTGCTGGAATACCTTCTAACTTCTCTCATTGAACAATCCATGAGATTCCATCAGCACCAGCACCACCCATTACACTGATAGTACTTCCAGCACCGAGCATGGGCTTGCAGCCAAGGCCCTTGGCACTAAGCCATCCAATTGGCAGTACCAAGACGTTCAGTGCCACCCTTGGGTCATTGCCAGCAGTTTCTCTGGCTCTGTGCTGCTTGACTCTGCAGTAAGCAGCATTGCATATGGGCTATCCCCTAGGGGAGGTGGAGCCATTCCAACTCCCAGATCTGTCAGTGCCAGACATGATCAGTGCTGGCATAGGACTAGTGGGCTCTATTGACATGCTCCTGGAGCGTGATTGACTGGATTCATAGGACCAGCACTGGGATTCCTCAGCACAAGAGGTCAGGCATTCCCCCATGTTGCCCTCAACAGACTTCTGGACATTCCAGGATCAGGCACTCCTGATTCACATGGCAGTGACCAGGGAGTGCCCCTGGGTAATCCAGACTCCATGGAGCCGTATCACCTCTTCAATACGTGGTACCATATTGCTATCCCTCTTGTGAGAGGGATCATAGAGCCTGTGGGAAAGGACATCTGTTGCCACAATGCCACCCATGGATTCTAAGACACTTAGGATGTGCCAGTGCCAAAGGTTGGGTATGACCCTTGTGAGTCATCCTGCCCTAAATTCCTTAATTGCCATGGATTTGGTAGAGAGATTGAAAGGGTCAAACCACCATCACAGCCTCTGGCTAAGAAGGGGAAGCAAATTCCTCCCCAGGGAGCCAGGGTCTACTCCACACAGCATCCGTGAACATGAGGGCAGACAATTATCTGGCTGTTATGACTAGATTTTTCTACATCTTATGGGATACGGTGCAGCAGGTGTTGCCATCTCTGCCAGAAAGGGTCAGGGTGAAGTTTGGGATGGTGGTTGTGGATGGTTTGGAACTATCAAAGCATCTGACCAGGATGTCTTATGATGTAGCCATTTCAGGGGCAAGGGGAATGGAATGGGAATCACCATCTGAAGGCATAACTGGCTCTGTTCATTGGGCCTATCCCCAGAGGCCCATTTGGAGAGTCTCCCCTTCAATAAAGAGGGGTTGTTTGTAGTCTCTACTAACCAGGAGCTGAGACAGCTTAATATGGACAGCAACACTGTTAAATCCATCGAGCTGAAGGTGGTGGCTGTCCCTTCTACATCCCAGTGTGCAGGCCCAGTACTCCCAACACCCACAGAGCAGACTTGCCTTCCCACAGGCAGGGCAGGCACTGTATTTTTACACCCCACTTTCCTCATGCTCAGGCGAGCTGCCGCAGCAAGGGCAGGAGTTTAGAAATGGGCCCTTCCCCTGCAAAGAAGCACTTTTAACAGCATGATGTGCCTCAGAAGCCTATCCTTGGGCTCGCTTCATTTAGGGATTGGTTGTGGCCCTTTCGGAGTGATGGGAGGCCATTGCCTCTGATTAATGGGTATTGGCCACAATCGTTGAGAGCTACTAAACCACTCGCCTCAAGGCTGAGGACATAGGTGATGCACGCTAGGGTCCCAGAGGACACTGAGGTGGCAACAGTATTGCAGGCAGAGATATGGCAGTTGATAAATAAGAGGGCAATTGCCTGAGGACTTGTGAGGCCAGAGGTTTTACTATTTGGTGCTGAAGAAACCAGAAGGGTTTAGGCCCATTCTCAATTTACACTCAGGAACTTAATAAATATGTTAAATGTTATCAACTCCACATGGTCACTCTGTCACAGGCCATTCCTTCCCTAAGGAACGGGGATGTGTTCATTACCTGAACATGAAGGATACATATTTCCACATTGCAATTTGCTCCTCTTGTCAGATATTTTTCTGGGTTAGTTTGGATGGGGTGCACTCCCAGTACACGGGGCTCCTGTTTGGACTGTCCACCTCCCCATGGGTCTTTATGAAATGCCTGGCCTTGGTGGCAGCAGTCCTCTGTAAGCGGGGTCTCTTTGTATACTCCTAGATGGATGACTGACTCTTTCAAGCACAGTTGGTATTGAGGGATGAAGTAGGTGTGTTCCCTCCTCTCTGACCTGTGGATTCTGATTAATCATGAGAAATTTTCTCTTATCCCAAGCCCTATTATAAAGTGTATAGGGGCAATTTGGGTTTCTTAGAGCTCAGGCCTTTACTCCAGATTAAAAGACTCCAGGTTGTTGGGGAATGCTGTTAGATCGTTCTGCCCTGGCTTATATTACGTTTTCTAGGTTACTGGGTGGGGTTCATGGCCTCAACAATGTTCACCACCCTCTGGGCCAGGCTGTAGCTTCACCTGTTCCAGTGGTGGCTGAGCCCTCATTCAACAGGGAGCTCTGATCCCCAGGACAGCACCACTGGAGGTCCTTGACAGACTACAGTGGTGGACTCTGGAGGCAGCATGTGTGTGACAGGGTACACTTCCTTCCACTAACACCCTCAGCTGACGGTCACCATGGACACTTGACTGCAGGGCTGAGGACTGGAGGTCTCTCCATAAATGGTCCCTGATCCCTGCTAGGACTGAGACTAGAGTAAGTGTTCCTGCTCCGCAGGGGGAAATACTAACCTTTTGGGATTGCTCACAAGCGTTCGTTGGTACTTGGTCAGTTTCCAGTGATTCCATGCTTCAGTCATTGTTGAGATCAGTGCTTGTGTTTTGTTTTTGTTTTTTTGCATTTCCCATCAATTTAATCACTTTCTAGCATTTTTGTTGTTTTTTCACTTTCTAGCATTTTTCATCATTTTTGTCACTTTCCAGGACTTTTTAGGACTTTTAACAACAGTTTTACAGCACTTTTACAGCACTTTTATGGCAATTTCCAACATTTCCCCAGCATTTTTATGTCTCCCCAGCCCCTGGGTTCCACGTGGGGCACACATGGGATTTGGGATTGGCCCTCTATCCGTTCTGTTTAACTTGTGAAAAATAATGAAAATAGTGAAATCAGCAGAAAAGCTGGTACATTTCCACCTGCTCAAATGAAGGTGAATAACCTGTTTCCACCAGAAAAAGCATTTGCTGTGATTTGTCATTTCAGGCCTAGTCCTTGCAAGAGCCCTTGCTGCAGATTAGTGTACTGGAGCTGTGGATGATACAGCTAGCCCTGTGGGCATTTGAGCAACTCATGCAAGGACACAGTATCCTGGTCTACATGGACAATGTGGTGGCAGCTCTGATGGCAGAGGCTCAGGGCCTATGGGCCTGGTGCCTGCCATGGGCACTGCTTCCAATGGCAGCACATGTGGCAGGGGTTGAAAACCAGGAGGAAGACATCCTCATCTGATCCCCAGCGATCTCTAACGAGTGGACTTTGAAGCACTCTGGGTTCATGGCACTGGCACACTGGTGGAAAGTGCAGGTGGCAGATATCACAATATCACATCTCAGATATCACATCTCAGCACAATGCAAAGGTGCCAGTGTTCTTCTCCAGGGTGGGTTGGGGCAGTCAATCCCATGGGGATGCCCTACTGGCATCATTGCCAGAGGCTGGTTGCTAGGTTATTCAAAGGGGAAATTAGGACTCATCCTCCAGCCAGGGACCCTTTCCCAGCCTGGGACCGTAATGTGGGCTTGCAGGCACTTATGAGGGCACCATTTGACCCTATGGCTACTATAACACTGAATCTCTTTTCCATCAAGACGATCTTTCTGGTGACCATAACATTTGACCCACTAAGTGAGTTGCAGGCCCTCTCCTGCAAACCATTGTACATCTCTTTTCATAGGGAGAAAATGGTGCTCCAGTCACATCCAGCATTCCTCTCTGAAGAGACCTCAGAGTCCCAGGATTATGTTTAAGTGTCAAAACAAAAAAAATTGGGAATCACTGCCCTATTATCCTGTGGTCAAGGTTCCTGGGGGCAGCTCTTGAGATAGTGCTCTACTTATTTTTCCACCAATTATTATTAATTATTATTATTAACAAACATTTATATAGCGCAAGCAGTGTACCTGGCACTTTACAAAGTAATAAAATAGACACGGTCCCTGCCCCTAGGGCTTACAATCTGAGAGACAGGAGCTGGGGGAGAGACTTAGGAAGGGGAACAGAGGGAGAGACAAGAGGTCTAACATTCATGAAGATGCGAGGTCTGAAGTGCACGTATTTGGCTTGGTTACGATGAGAATGACAGCAGGCAGGTCCATGTTGCAAGGATAAGGCTAAACCGATCGTAGGTATAGGAATAGTGGCTCAGCAGGATAAAGAGTCAGACAGAGCAGAGCGAAAGAGGTGAGTTTTAAGGAGAGATTTGAAGGTATGAAGGGAGGGGGCAAGGCGGATGCAGACAGGGAGGGAGTTCCAGGCACGGGGGGCAGCAAGTGAGAAGGGACGAAGGCGCTTGGGGGAGCAGGGAAGGCGTGGAAGGGTGAGAGAAGGGACAGAGAAGGAGCGAAGTGCACGGGCTGGAGTATGGAGGGCGATAAGTGCAGAGAGGTTGGGGGGAGCAAGGTTGTGAAGAGCTTTATAGGTGAAGACTAGGAGCTTGTGCAGGATTCGTTCAGGAAGGGGAAGCCAGTGGTAGGGAATTAGATATTTTAGGTAGAATCCTTCTCTTTTCTGGATTGATTCCAGAGAGTAATGTGTGGATATGTCAGAGTTGGAAGAAACTAGGAACATTCTATTGAATTTTTCTTTAGACACAAGGAATGTAAGTCTATATAAATCAAAAGTATAAATGAGCTTGCAGAGAGCCCCATAAACGAAAAGCACTGAGTTTCACATAGCTCTGCTTGCAATGAAATCTTTGTGTTCATTATTCAGTATTCATGGAATAATGTTAGTCTTCTTGCATTTCTACTTGCATATACTAAATCAGAGTGCAGTGTGGAGGAAGGGGGGCGGGGAGAGAAGCTGCTGATGGGGATAAGCAGGATTGTGATGGCAGTCAGAGTCAGGAAAAGGAAACGAGTAAGCTGCTTCTTCCTGTACTGTACCTCCTCCCTGTCCCCCAGGGTGCTGGCAGGTCCATGGCCACTCTATTGTTTCATTTTCATTTCATATTTATATCCCGCCCTAACTCCTTGGGGGTTAGAATGGTTTACAAGAGAACAAAAACCCTAACCCATATTCCATAATCCCACCCTTCTTCCTTCCACTCCTAACCCACCCATCCTATATTGCATAAAAATATTACATAGTAATCCATCCAAAACCTAACCTCCCTGAGAGCTCCCTTCACAACCAGCACTGACCTTTGGCAACCAACTGCTACTGAAGGAGGCTTTTGTAAAAGCCAGAGGGGTGGGGCAGCCCCAGGTGGAAAATATTCCAGCCCTTGCAGGTCTAGTAGCTCCTCCTCCCCTGCCACCGAAGGAGGCCTTTATGGAAGGCAAAGGGGGCCAGGAGCAGCCCCAGGTGGGAAAAGGCCCAGTCTCTATACCAAGAGCCTGGCTGTAGCCATTCTTTTGTAACTGACTTTTTCATAGATTTGTTATTTATTTATCACTGACTTGTTATCTAAATGGCTTGTTAATAAGAGGAAATTACATTTAAAGTGTTAAACACTTGTGTTAAAAACTTAATGCAGCTACTACCTATGATTTGTTTATTGAGGCAAGCCCATCCATTACAATATAGCTGTTATTCAAGCCATGGGATGTGGAAACGTTTTTGTTTGGAAGCCACATGTGTCAATGTATAACTGATCAACAGGACAGACAAGGAGGGATATGCCACACCTCACTCATCAGCTGGGCAGGAAGCTGCGGCTCCTGCTGTACCAGCTCCAACCCCTGCCTGGCTGGGGAGAACTTGGAGCTGCATCTTGCATGGTGCATAGTGAGGAGGCCTCTGCTGCTTCCTGATGATCAACTGTTGGGCAAGAAGCAGCAGCCCCTGACCAGCCTCCTGTGGCTTGGCAGTGGAAGTTCTGGAATCAAAACCAAAAGTCCAATCCTGAAGCGCTCCTGATACATCAGTGGCCTCACAATGCAGCCATGCTGCTGCAGCAGGCAAGCACCCAAGATGCTCCCGCACCCTAAATCAGCATGCTCCTGGCAGTGGGCCAGATCAGGAGAGCCATGGTGGGGATAAGCTGCAGGCTTTCACCCCTGATTGAAGTAAACTAAAGCAGCTGTGATGAAAACCAAGTGATGACACTGGGTAAAAAATAGACGTGACAGCAGCCCTCTGTGGCTTGTTTCATCACACTTTGGCCCAAATCTCACCTGCATGTATGTGCAGGCACTGCCAGATGTTGACCCAGGATTGCCCCAGGCTTTGTTGGAAGCTAGCCCGGGCTCTGACCTCAGAAAACCTGTGAAGTCACAGCCCAGGCTGTATCATGTCTGTTCCAGGACTGCCAACACAGCCTGGGTCAGGACCACCATGACTGGCCACCATGGTTGGCTGTCATTGGTTACCATAGCTGCCCATTATGGCAGGAGGCAGGGCACTGGGCACAGCGTTAGGGTGGGGTCAGCAGGCCACACATTTGGCATGTTCCCTGCCCTCCGCAATGCCCCAACCGTGGGCATGTCTGTTCAGCACCCAACCCAGTCGGGACTGTGTCCACTGTGGCTTCCTGACCCAGGGCAGGGTGAACCGCTGCCGCACAACCATCACTTCTGTTTTTAGTATGTGTAAAAGGTTGTCCAAACTGCTGGCTATCTTTGCTAGATGGAGAAGGCAATTGAAGAGAGAAGCTCCTACACAGCTTTAAAAAATCCTACAGGATAAGAACTTGTTTCTAGCATTGTCTTCATTAAACAAAACTGCATCTTTTGCAAAACTGTTATTTGTGCACTGCTCTTACTGTTGCATGTCCTGTGAGAGGCTACAGACTGCCATACTCTTGAGTATCTGGGAAAGATTAATCTAGCATGGGATAAGCCTTCCAGGGCACTAGATGGTCTGCAAGTGGCTAACAAGTGACAGCTAAAACCTAGCTCAGGTGGGTGGGAGCTGAGAGTTTACTAGACAAAACTGCTTGGGAGTCTTTCTTTCCTTGGTCACTGGAGACAGAGGCGGTTCTTGGGGCAAGGGACACAGTGTATTTTAAAAAAACAACTAATCCTCAGTTCCCCAGACTCCTGAAATCTGAGAGAAATCCTTTATGCGCTCTTAATGAACCTCCATGAAGGAAATTGTGATTGAACGGAGTTTGGTGTCTTCCTAAAAAAAGAACATTGACATCAATGCAAAATGTGTCTTTGAGAGAATGGATAAGCTGAATACTCAGCTGCATGTGGGACCCAGGGAAAAAGATTGCACACGAGTGCTCACAAACAAATGAGACTGATATCATTATACTGGTGTATGAGATGGGAAATGCAGCTTGTCATAGTTTTAAAAGTACCTGTGACTAGGTGCAAAACACTGGCAGATACACTCATTAATCAAATTGAAAAATACCATTAAATTGTAGGCATCTTAATGATCAGGGATAGGTACAAAATCTTCCAAGGGAAGTACACTTCATTCCAAGGGAAGTACACTTCATTTCTCAGGCACAGATACCAATAGGGGTACAGACAGGGTGGTAGCTTGAAGAGCACCTCCTCACTTAAAGTTCGGGGGGAGAGAGGGGAAATTAGGCAATTCCCCTCTCCCCCCCCAAGAAAGGTAATTCCCCCCCCCCCTTCCAATGAACAACTAGGTCACCAGTATTTGGAGGTTTGGGTGATGAGGTGGGGGAGAGATTCAGTAAGATGTGGACGGGACTCCTCAAATGCTCTGGGTGGGAATTTACCACCCTGGATAAGCAAGGGCTCATTTGTTTAACACCCACCCCGCTTGCAAACTTCATTTGCCTTGTCCAGTAGCAACGCCTTTACACAGCTGCTGATTTCCATATATTTTAATGGCCCATCCCTGGTATTAGGTTTTAAGAAGCACAGGAAGTGGTGAGGATTTCTTTCAGAATGTGAATTGTCTAAAGCAGTGTTGTGTAAATGAGCCCTGAGATGGATAAGAATGGTGATTCAAGTAGCCTGAAATTCCTGGTGCCTTAACTTGAATGGTCAAAGTTGCCTCCTTGGACTCGGATTTTTCATCATCTTTATTTCATACAACTACTGTAGTTCCAGGAAAGAGCTTCACAAGAGCTGTGCTTGTTATGCTGAGGGCAAATGGTTGCAGTTTCCCAAAATGCCTCTGTTTTGAATTATTGTTATTCAATGTTGTTATTTTCCCTTTAATGTAGGTCAAATGACCACAAAAGTAAGGTGTTACAGAAACCTGCATGTGCAAGTAAATACATCTCTTTGCAACCCAAAGAGCCGACCAGTTACTGGACTCGTCCCTTGTAAGATGCCAGCTTGTCTTCCCAGGTAATAAATAAACTCATTAAAAAAATTATTTAACTCCACGTAAAGTAAATGCAGATAGAGTCTTGCATACCTCCTTCTATTTGATTGTAAATAGAGTGCGGGTGGCTTCTAAATCTGCTATTTTATTGCATCATCTTTTAGTTTGAGTGATGCGGGTTAATTCGCTAACAATCTACATTAACAAATGCTTTAATTAAGAAATAATGTTGCCTAACTAAAATAGGCTCTCATTGTATAGAAAACACGAGTGGAGTTGTAGAATCTGTAAGTCATCTATAAAATGTTCAGTTGCAGAAAGTAAGTCACAGTTACCTTTGTTTGTGTGTTAGCAAACCTGCCCTGCCCTTTCCTCCCATTACTGAGTCACAGAAATGACCTATTAGATAATCTCATCTGTACTTTGCCAGTTTAGAAGCATTCTCTATTGTCCATTTTCTAATGCTTTGTCCATTCTAGTTTTATATGTAACAATTAGAGTTTACACTACTTCCTTTGGAGACTGTTCTAGTGCCTGTTCTTTGTTGGGAAGATTTTCCTGATATTTAGCCTAGATTTTTCCAACTTTTAATTACATCTCATTTCTCCCTTCTTCCCTGTTCCAGCACCTTAAACACTTCCTCTTCCTTTCTTGTAAATCACATCCTTAAATATTTGTAGGTGATTATTGTACACTTCCTTAGTGGCAAAGAATCCATACTTCAGATGGTTTAATCTATCCTCTTATGGGAAGTCAGTCACCCGAGAACCTTCATGATTTTTGTTGCTTTGTATGTCTATAATTTGGGGATATTAAACTGTCCAGAGATTAATAAAATGGACCAAACATAGCCTTATTGTAACTTCAATGATGCAAATGGATTTGTACCAGGGATGAACTTGGCATATTGTCTTAATGCATTCTACATATTATATATATGTACATTCTATCTGCCCCACCAACATTTATAGATGGTCTGGGGTGGTTCAGTAGATAGTTCATTCTGCACTTCCCTTGGGTACAGACAAGAATGTATCTTGCATAGCAGGGGAACTGGTCCCTTCTTTGTAAGTCTCAGTGACCAGGAGACCCCTCTGGTTATTACTGGAGAGGGACTGAAAATGTCTCATGGCAGATCCACCAGAGATCTGGTGTCTGGTCACCTGCAGGAGAGGAGTTATGTCAAGCGATCCTTATACAACATCAGGCAGAAGCAGAGGTAGGTTCATAGGCACAAGAGAGATATGATGGGAAAACATTAAAATACTATAAGCAAACCTTGTTTCTAATTGAATTTAAAAATTAAAATTGCTGTGCATTTTGGAAACCCCAGTTGTATTTATGTGCATGTCTTTTAATGCTGACAGTGCAGAAGACTCCTTATGCTGGATCACTGTGAAAATCTGGGGTCATTTGAGTAATGAAATCTCACTAGGTCATAAACTTCACAGGGCAAGGAATGTTTTGAATTTTGTTGTAAAATGAAGATAGTTTAAAAATGACTGAAAGTCTTCTGACAGCAGGAATATTTTAGCTAAATAATGAGGTGTCAGCATTCCTAAGCCAGCAACCTTTTATTTCCTTTTGTTCCTCCCTAAATACAGACCCACCAGTATTCTGTGATGGGACCAGACCAGCTGTTATGGCTAGTGGCCATCTCACTAGCATGCAAATTCTCAGACTCTTATTTTTTTTAATAGATAAGGCACTTTTATTGCCTATTTTTGAAACATGAGCCATAGATCACTAAGATTATTATGCCTTGTACTTGCCAAGCTTTCCTTAATAAGTTTTTTTTTTTGCCATTTACAGTAAATACCATTTTTGCTAGTTATTAACAACTCAATCCTTAAGGCACTCCACCCCATTCCCCATTTAAGTGCATGAGATTTGTGCCTGCAGAGTGCCTTGAAGATCAGACTGCAAAAAACCTGTTCAGCACATAGTACAGTAGAAACACCTTTATCCAGACATCTTTGGGCATGTGCTTTCTAGTCCAGATAAGCAGGCAAGAGTTCCATTGTAATAGTAATTCATTCCACTGTAGAGTTTGAGGCGATAAGCAGTGTCTGTATATGAATGTCATGCTGTGATTCCTTGCAAGATTAGGACCCAACATACACAACTGCAAGAGGTTCTTCCTCCAAAGTTGTGTTTACTGTCAGAAATACACTGTAGGGAACAGGATCAGGGGTGGAGTCATAGCAGGATTTGGGCCAGATAAGTGCAGAATCAAGGTCAGGTAAGATTGTGCAAGATCAGATCCAGGGATTTCAGGAGCAGGCAGGAGACTGGCACTCAGACCAAGGGACAGGAAGCACATGGTCACAAGATGGGCACACAGGCAGTCGCATAGCAGGTTCATAGGCATCATGTCACAATCTTGCAGACAGCTGCAGAGCAGTCATCATAGCAGACACATAGTGGGCTCCTAAGCGGATGCTGTGCCTCAGCCCAGGAAGGTGGACAGACTGACTGACCAGGGTGGACAAACAAAAACCAAGGAGACAGATCATCCACTAGCTTTCTGTTGCTGAAGAACCTGCCTTTTATATGGCAGGCAGCCGACCAGGAAGCTGGGGGCATGGAGCAATGTTTATTTATTTATTTATTTTTTATTTTATAAATTTCTACCTCGCCCCTCCTGCCATGCAGCTCGGGGCGGCTTACAATATTAAAACATACAATAACATTTTTAAAATGTATAAAAAACACCATATTAAAATATTAAACAGGGCAAAAAAAATCAGTGTAAATATAAATAGGTGGGGGAACTAAAACACTCCCCTACCCCTCCCTCCCAAAGGCCTGGGCGAACAGCCAGGTCTTACAACTATGCCGGAATGTTAATAGGCTAGGCGCCAGGCGAGCCTCCTCCGGAAGGGAGTTCCAAAGCCGCGGCCCCACCACCGAGAATGCCCTCTCCATCGTGGCCCCCCGCTTAACACGGGGGACCTCCAGGAAGGCACCCCCGGCGGACCGCAGGAGCCGCTCTGGGGCGCGAAGGGTGAGGCGGTCCCTAAGGTATGAGGGGCCGAGACCATGTAGGGCTTTATAGATCATCACCAACACCTTGAACTTGGCCCGGCACGCTATCAGCAGCCAGTGCAGAGCTCGGAGCACCGGTGTAATATGCTCCCGGCGGCCCGTCCCCGTAAGAAGACGAGCCGCCGCATTCTGCACCAGCTGCAGCCTCCAAGCCACTCCGAGCAATGTTGAGGAGGAGTGTGGCTGGAAGGGAGTTCCACAGCCTAGGTGTGGCCACCGAGAACACCCTCGCCATAATCAACCCCCGAGCCACTTAGGGGACTTCGAGAAAGGCGCTCCCGGAAGACTGCAGGGGTCGATCCAGAAGCCAGGGGGTGAGGTGGTCCCACAGATAGGTGGGGCCCAGACTGTATAGTGCTTTATGGGCCAGCACCAACACCTTGAATCGAGCCTGGAAGACTATTGGCAGCCAGTGCAGAGCTCAGAGCACTGGTGTAATGTGCTCATGCTGACCTGTCCCTGTTAGGAGGCGGGCCACCGCATTCTGCACCAGCTACAGTCGCCAAACCATCACCATGGGTAGCCCCACGTAGAACGTGTTACAATAGTCTAGTCCTGAGGTGATAAAAGCATGGATGATAGTGGCCAGGTCGGAGTCAGAGACAAACGACCAAAGCTGCCACATCAGATGTAATTGGTGAAATGCACTCCTTGCCACAGCCCTCACCTGGAGATCCAGGCAGAGCTAGGAATTGAGAAGCATTCCCAGACTACAAACCTGGGGGACCAGCAGGGGGAAAACCCCATCAATGACAGGGGATTCTACACTCACTGCCTTACCCACTAACATCACCTCCATCCTGTCGGGATTCATCTTCAGACAGCTCACACTCATCCAGTCCCCCACAGCCACCAAACACCAAGTAAGCACCAAAACTGCAGGGTCTGGGTTGGATGAAAAAGAGAGGTAGAATTGTGTGTCATCAGCATATTGATGACACCACACTTCAAACAGCCTCACGGCCTCGCCCAGTGGCTGCATATACACGTTGAACAAGGAGAGGGGACAAGATGGAACCCTGCAGGATTCCACATGAGAGGTCTCGGGGAGAAGAAGAACAGTCCCGAAGCACCACCTGCTGAGTTCTCACAGCCAGGAAGGAGCAGAACTATTCAAGAACAATTCCGCCCACTCCAGCTCTGTCCCATAGGTGAATCACCAAAATCTCATGGTCAACGGTATCAAAGGCAGCCAACAGATCTAACAGTATCAGCAGGATCAACCAACCCTAATCCAATTCCCTGTGGTGGTAGTCGACCAAAGTCACAAGTGCAGTCTCAGTACCATAGCCAGGATGAAAGCCGGACTGCAAGGGATCAAGAAAACCGATGCATTCCAGATGCTCCTGCAGCTGCCGAGCCACTACCTATTCAATAATCTTCCCTAAAAAGGGAAGGTTAGTGACAGGCTGATAACTGGCAAGGGAGTCAATGTCAAATGATGATTTTTTTGAGCAGAGGTCATACCACCACCTCTTTGAGGCAGCTTGGTACTCTGCCCTCCCGAAGGGAGGCATTGACCACCCCTGCCAGCAACGGCCTTAACGTCTCCCTGCTGGCCTTAACCAGCCAGGATGGGAATGGATCTAATTCACAAGAGGTGGCTCTAACCACCCCAAGAACATCCCCTGCATTGGCTGGTAACACCCATGATCCCACAAAACAGGACAAGACCGGACTTCCATAACCTCTGGTTCGCCTAATGTAATAAGTGTGGCATCGAAGTCATGGTGAATATGGGGATTTTATCTGCAAATGAATGAACAAACATGTCACAGATGTCCTAATATCTGGGCTTATTATCAATCCCGTGGTGCTTTTCATCCATGCTCAGCACACTGCTTTCTGAGATTGAAGAAAATCTGATTTTCTCAATTTGTTTTCTGATTTCCAAGCTGAAGAAAATGGAGACTCGTCTCTTTGTTCTGTGAGTATTTAAACTTGGTGCTCCATATTACTTCCATCATTCTTCAACAATGCATTGCAATTGGCCTACAGTCATGTGCTACTAGATACCATAGAGGCAGAACTGTGTAGAGAGGATGTCAGCTCTTGCCATAACACTCTGTAATACTATCCCAGGATAGTCATTTAGATGGACCTAATCCTGGTGGTATTTGACAACCAGATTTTACAAAACCACGTAAAAGGGGAATTCTTTGCCACCCTCATATCTGCTGCAAAGTCGCATCCAGTGGAGCTCTTCCAGATGGTGAGGGGGCTGGTCAGTCTGGTCTCCCTCCGCCTGGAGGGGGAGGTTTCCCAAACCTGCTGTAAGGAATTGGTTAACTACTTTGCAGATAAGATCGCTTGGATCCAGCATGATTTCAGGGTCGGGATTGACACAGAAGAATGAGAACCAGGGGTTATGGATGCCCCATCTGGTCCAACTTTGTGGGATCAGTTTCAGGAAGTGATGTCGGCCAATGCCGAGGGGGTGCTGGGGTCTATTAGGGCCACCTTTTGTGAATTAGATCCTTTTCCATCCTGGTTGGTGAAAGCCACCAAGGAGATGTTGGGGCTGGTACTGGCGGGTGTGATCAATGCCTCCCTTTGAGAGGGCAGGGTGCCGGGTTGCCTCAAGGAGGTGGTGGTGTGGCCTCTACTTAAGAAACCATCTTTAGATGTTGATGCACTCGCTAGCTATCATCCTGTCTCAAACCTCCCCTTTTTAGGGAAGGTTATTGAATGGGTGGTGGCCCAGCAGCTCCAGGGTCATCTGGATGGCATCGGTTTCCTGGATTCTTTTCAACCAGGATTTCGACCAGGATATGGCACCAAGACTGCGTTGGTGGCCCTGGTGGACGACCTCTGCCAAGAGATGGATTTGGGGCATTCAACATTACTTGTCCTGTTGGATCTCTCAGCAACATTTGATAGAGTTGACCATGGGTTGCTGTTGAGGTGGCTCTGCTCATTCCTCTTGGGGAGAAGCCAGCAGGTGGTGCTGGGGGAAGAAACTTCTAGCCCCCAGCATCTCGCTTGTGGCGTATGCTGATGACACCCAGATATACCTCTCTTTTTCAGAAGACCCAAGTCCTACAGTCTCGGTACTTTCCCAGTGCCTGACAGCAGTGAGCAACTGGATGAGTCTGAGAAGACTGAGGCTGAACCCTGATAAGACAGTGGTGATGTTGGTAGGTAGGGCAGCTGAGGCGATGGCCCCACTTGTGGAGGGGATCCGCCCTCCGCTGGCCCCACAGGTACGGAGTTTGGGGGTCCTGTTGGACTCTGGCCTCCGCCTGGATTGTTAGGTGGAGACAGTATTAAAGGGAGCCTTTTGCCAGTTACCTCTTGTGCGTAGGATCCAGCCATATGTCTCAAACTCTGACCTGGCCACTCTCATCCATGCGTTCATCACCACTAGGTTGGATTACTGCAACGTGCTCTACATGGGGCTGCTCCTGGTGATGGCTCGGAAGCTGCAACTAGTGAAGAATGCTGCGGCCCCCCTCCTAACAGGGACGGGCTGTAGAGAGCACATTACACCAGTGCTCCAGGTTCTGCACTGGCTACCTATAGTATTCTGGGCCTGATTCAGGGTGCTGGTGTTGACCTTTAAAGCCCTATATGGCCTGGGCCACTCCTACCTGAGAGACCGCCTCACTCCCCAGGTCCTGGAACAATTTCTGCAATCTGCCAGAGGCGTCTTCTTGGAGATCTCCCAGGTAAAATTGGGGGGCCACGATGGAGAGGGTGTTCTTGGTGGTCGCACCGCGGCTGTGGAACTCCCTCACAGAGGATGCTCGGCTAGCTCCCAGCTTGTTGGCCTTCCGCCGGGCCTGTAAGACCTGGCTGTTTGTCCAGACCTTTGGGGGAGGGAGGTAAAGGGATAAGGAGTAGGATTTTTAGCTAGCGGGTCTTATTTCTTTTTATTGTATTTATTGTCTTTGTAACTCCTCCTTTTTTTTTTAATCTTTATCTGTTTTAAATTATGTAAGCCGCCCTGAGCTGCCATGAGGCTGGATGGGATGGGGTAGAAATTATTAAATAAATAAATAAATAAATGTAAAAACACCCTTAAATAGCAATAATTGTTTTAAGGGAAAAGATGCCATCTTACCAAAGAAATAAAGTTTCAGGTTTGTAAAATTCCATGATGTGGTAGCACAAAATATTTGCTTGTTTATTTTGATTTTTATCTGGAGCTTCCCCAAAGACTCTGGGTGGCTAACATAATTTTTTAAAAAAACACATATAAAATACAAAAGATAAAACCCTGTAAAAAAACATAAATTACTTAGGACTTCCCCCGTCCCCAGACCCTCAAATCCAAACCCTACATGTTAAATGCATGGCCAATTAAATAGGTCTTACCCTGCCACCAGAAGATGCTCAGACGAGGACTTTGGAGGACCTCCAAGAGAATTGTCTCTGCCCTCCCTTCACCCACGGTGGGGATGGGTGGTGGGAGGCCCCTTTGCTGTGCCCGCCTAGGAAGGGGACAGGACAGTTGGGCTGTTTCCCGCCTCAGGGCTGCAACAGAGCCCTGAGGCAAGAAAAGAGCAGCTGCATGGCCGGCAAGAAGAAGAACCCGTCCGGGGTTGCTAGGCAACCCTGGGTGCGCTGATAGGCCAGTGCTAGGCACATGGGCCTCGCCCAAAGGGAGGGTACCACAGGAAGTGAAACAGTGCGGCTCCAGCCCCACTTGCTGGAGCAGGACAGAAAACGGCACGCGCCCTCCCTCCCCATGCACTGTGGGTTTCTTACCAGTTGCCTTTGGGACCAGGAAGGAATTTTTAAGGGAACCCTAATCAGGCTTGACTACTTGGGTTCTCTTTTTTTGCCTTCCTTGCAGTGTTGGGCATTTGGCTATTTGGTTGACCCTTAGAAATGGGGTGTTGTTGTGGCCGTTCAGTCATTGTCTCACGCTAGCAGGGGTCCAGTACTGTAGGTTAGAGTTGGTTAGAATGACCATAGCTACGAGTCATCTCCTTAAGAGATGGGGAGGCCCACCTGCCGGAAAAGCAGTGTACGGCAAGTGGCGGGGTAGCCTCCCTGGGAGGGGTGTCCAGCGAGGGCGGTAGGGACAGGTATGGTTCCCCCATCGGCAGGCACCCTCATCCTTATTCAGTCCAGAAGGACTTTGATCCCCCTCACCTGTGGCAGGGGCCACAGAGGGGGAGACGTTGTGTTCAAGAGTGGGGTGGTAATCGAGGGTACATCAAAACCACCCCTGAGTTTCATGTTCAGTTGACAAAGTTCAAGTGCTGGACCCGTATCGCAATAGGCGATTATCCCGACCTAATTTAATTATAATTCGATTGAATAAAGAGCGCGGCCGTTAAAAACCCAGTGCTTGTGTCCTGTCTCCTTCGGTGCGTCGGCAAGGGATTTCCAGAGCTGTGTGAGCAGCCACTGCGAATACTTTTTCTGCATGCCCAGGTTGTATGGACCTGAGCCAATGAAGGAACTTGCAGAAGAGTTCTCTTGGTTGATCTTAGAGGCTGTGGCGGGACATAAGGAGGGAAGCAGTTCTTTAGATATGTGTATGATCTGTAGTTAGCTTATTTTCAGAAAATTGCCACTTTCAAAATAGTTGCTTGACATACTAACATATTCAATGAAATTTGGAAACTGTGTGTCTCCTAGCAATTGTGGTAATATATATAAATGGTGCAGTAAAATTCTTTGTTATACCAAACTCATGGAATGATGGGAATAGGGAAGGAGAGCTGTTTCTGAAGTGACTAAAATTATTGCATGTTCATTCTGTGGCACATTCCAATTTCACTCAATTTGTTGAATATTTGTCCAGCTAAGTCTGAAGCTGGCAATGAAAAATTGTAAGTTTAGGTTTTCTGTGTATGTTTCTAGGGGAGAGTCATGGTCCTTTTGTTACACTTTAGGTTTAAAATGGGGGTCTCTGAATTTTTTGACAAAGAATTGTTTTCTACCTCCTTACAGATCTATCAGCTCCTTCTCTGACTTGGGTGGGAAGCTTTGTCCCTAGGCAAGGGTGGGATCAAGGGTATAGATCTGTCTGTTTTAGATAGGGCCCTGGCACAGAGGGGTTCAGAGTCTTAACCCCACTGGTGTGCAAGCTCTCACTGCTGCGGTGACACATTGCCCCCCTGACATCTGGCCCTAAAACATGGGCATGACCATTCACGAACTAGGTCAGCCTGGGAAGAAGGCACACACTCTCGTGCAGCCAGGCTGTTGGCTTCTCTTGCCCCTTGGCAATAACTGCAGTAGGGCAAATGGAGACAGGTGTCTGGCTGCAGTGATGTCTGTATGTTTTTCTTGGTCTGCTGTAATTCATGAAGTAGTAGTACATGCTGCTAGAGCCAGGCTCCATGCTTCTCCTGTGCACTAACCCCTGTGCCAGGGGCAGGAAAATCCATAGCTTCTCCAGCCCCTTGAGCAGTAGCTACAAAAGTTAGCCTTTTCCCCACTGCAGCCTGTCTCTGTGGATGACTCTGGCAGAAGCTGGCATGGGAGGGCTGGGGGAGTACTAGCATAACTGAGCAAAATAGCCTTCACAGACATCAACTACACTTTCTTATCTGAGCTCCTGGACCCTGCCTGGCTCCTGCTACAGTCCCTGTAAACTGCAGCTGGGATCTTCTCAATCCACCTCCATCCTCTCCCTGTTTCTTTCTCAATGCACCCCCCACCAATGAGATGCAGACATATTGCATGGGTTATAAAACAGGCCGCACTCTTTATTAATCAATCTCAGGACTGTGGGTAATTGCATCAGGCAATCTGGGTCCAGTATGCTAGCTAATCATCAACTGTTAACTTAAGCAAAGCCCTGGATGTGCCTTCCAGTGACATTGCCTTTTGACCAAAAAACTTCACTCACCCCTTCGACAGGTCACTAGCCATGGCCGAAGGGGGCAAGCCCATTCTGGGCCAGAGTAAGGAGTTTCCATGCCCGCAAGGTGTAGGACTGTGCCTGTCCTTCTTCACCCTGCTAAGACACCCCTCCCAGGGACGTGACACCAGTGCATGCTGTGCCCGGCATTGCCTGGGTATCACTTCCCTATCTCTTAAGGAGATGGCTCTAAATTTCCTATAACCTTACCTATTTATCCTACTATCGCATACTGGACCCCAACTGAGTGCGACAAATTGTCCATTCATCCAGAATTCAATAAAGTTGTTTCTGATATAATATCAAATTGTACCAAATTGTGTCTAATTATATGAATCATCATCTTTCTTGTTCAAATTACCCTATTTAATAAACCAATTCGAACCTGCCAGATTAAATCCAATTCAATTAAATTATACAGTACTCATTCCTTTAACGCTCGAATAAACCAATAAACGGCCTATTCAAACCTACTCAAACACTGTGAAGGTGAAAAACGATCCTTGTTAATAAGGCTACTCGGTAAAATTCCTCCTTGGTTCCTTAATGGCAACCAGAATTATCCCACATTGCTAGAGGGGAGGTGGGTGGGACTGAGTGCTCAGCCTCCTAAACCCAAATGCTGCATTCTCTGCAGCACGGGAGGATGGCCCCTCCTACAAGGAGCCACCTCCCAGCCCACATGATAGCACTTTTCACGCCGAAACAAACTGATTGTCTAGCAACCACAGGGTAAACAGCGCGGGGAGCCTTCTAGCAGGCGTCCACCCGCTGCGGCCCTCTCTTCTGCTCCATGGGGGGTGGAGCGCAAAAAATCCCCCTCTCGCAGCTATTTCTGCTGCGTGGGGACTTCTCCTGCACAGGCTTCCCTGCAGCAGGAACAGACCAGGTATGGGTAGTCCCTGCTCCACACTCTGCTTCTTACTGCTACAGGGAGAGGAGTCATCTCCCTTACCCCCCCCCTCACAATTCCACACCCTATCAACAATATCACTTACCAGGCACTGAAAATTAAAGTTCACCACTTAAAGCTGCCATCACTCTTGTTGCAAGATGGTAGCGTGTATGTGCATGAGTCTGGTAGCATGTATTGTGTATGTGACTTATGCAGCTCATAAGCAAAACTCATACTTTGACTCACTTGTGTTTTGGCTACATAAATTCCCCATTAAATTCCATGGAGTTACATAACCGCATAATTGGGCCTTTAGGATAATTCTTAACCAAAATGCCAATTTCTGCTACATGGAACTCCTGAAAATATATCCTTTTGTTGTGTTCTTCCATTTCTGCACTTCCATTTCTGTCTCCTCAGCCAAAACCCTTGATCATCTCCCGCCTTGACTACTGCAACCTCCTCCTTGCTGGCCTCCCCTGCTCTCAGCTTTCCCCCCTTATCTCCATCCAAAACTCTGCTGCTAGGGTCATCCACTTGGCCCGTTGCTTCAACCACGTGCAGCCTCTCCTCTCCTCACTTCACTGGCTCCCCCTCCCCCAACGCATCCTTCACAAACTCCTGGTATTTACTTACAGAGCCCTTCACAGCCTGGTTCCCCCTTACCTCTCAGCCCTAATCTCCTTTCACACTCCTGCACGTACTCCCCGCTCCTCCTCTGCCCCCTTCCTCGTTCTCCCTCGTTTCCCCGTTCCCCTAAACACCTTCGTCCCTTCTCCCTTGCTGCCCCCCATGCCTGGGACTCCCTCCCTCCCCACCTTCAAATCCTTCCTCAAAACCCACCTCTTCCTCGCCGCCTTTCCCGACACTTGCTAGAACTTTCCTCGCAACAAAATTTTACTGTCTGCCCTCCCCCTGACTCCTCCCTAACTGCAACCAAGCCAAACACGTGCACCTGAGACTTCTCATCCTCTTGAATGTTTGTTCCTTGTCTCTCCCTATGTCCCCTCTCCTTGTCTCCCCCCTCCGAGTCTTTTAGATTGTAAGCCGTAGGCAGGGACCGCATCCATCTCATTGTTCTGTAAAGTGCCAGGTACACAGCTGGCGCTATACAAGTGATAATAATAATAATAATAAATTCATAATAAATGTCCTAACCTATTTCTTTGCCTACAACAGGGGTGGGGGACCTTCGGCCTGGGGTCCAAATGTGGCCTGCAGCAAGTTTTTGTGTGTCCCCTTTCTAGTTCCTGGATCAGGCCCCTGGATTCAGTTCCTACCCCCAAGCACTGAAAAACTAAGCTCAGGGTAAGACAGCCTGAGCACAAGGCTAGGGGGCTTATCTATGGCACAGATCCATTATCTGGATTGTCATTTTCTTGAGCAAACTTCCTTAAGCACCCCCTACCCCATCTTCTGTGTGGCCCACAGAGCATGTACTAATTTTCAAAGAGGCCTGCAAGAGGGAAAAGGTTCCCTACCCCTGGCCTACAAATACAGCTTTGTATGGTTCTTTGTAAATATAGTAGTTAGTAGTGGTGGGACCCCGGGCCCATTACCGGCTACCGGATTTACCGGTTACCGGTTCTACGAAAACCGGATTCCCGGATTAAATCCGGTATACCGGTACCGGATTTATTTCATTGGTTTCAATGGGGCGCTGTGTCCCCATTGAAACCAATGAAATAAATTAATTCCCTCCCCCTCCC
>QEPC01014434.1:1411019-1441501 GCA_003113815.1 Sphenodon punctatus | reverse complement strand
CCCCCCCAGGGATCGGGTCATACTTACCGGCGGCTGCGGGGACGCCGCGGCCGCTGGTGCTGGGGGGTGGGCTCACCTCGCCTCGCCTCTGGGTCTTTGACTCTTTTCTTTACTCTTTTTTAAAACAAAAATCCAGGCTGGGCAGGGTGGGTGGGGGGTGTCCCCCCTTCCACCCGCGCAGCCTGGACTCGGGGAGGGTTTTTTGACATTGCAGCCATTTTTAAATGGCTGCAATGCAAGAAAAATCCGGTACCCCGGAATCCGGTACCCGGTCCGGATTACCGGGTCGAATCTGATAATGCCAGTATGCCTGATACCGGCATTATCGGATACCGGATTCTACCGGTTTCCCACCCCTAATAGTTAGTAGTAGCAAATAAAAAGTGAGAGAGAGAGAGAGAGAGCTATTGCAATGTTGTAACAGCAAATAAATCAAGTAAAATATACTGATGTTTTGGATAAAAACAATTCTGGTTGTTTGAGATGCACATATATAAAAGTCCCATTTTGGGCATTTTTAGGCATCTCTGGATATTCTTGAGCTTCATGAGAACACCTCTAGATCATTTCATGACTATGAATTGTTTGAGCCATATAGGTTTTCAGTCACAGCAAATGCTGAAGAATAAGATACATGAGCAGCTATATCATGGATACTTGCACTATTATAGCGTCTTACATCATTCATGTGTGCTCAGGTTAAAAAAGATATCATTATACTGTCTAAAGCATCCAGACATCATTTCTGTGCTCTGCATATGATAGATTAGAATTCATTACTACAAACCCTGCCGTGTTTGGCCAGAATCCCAGTTTTAAATATTTAAACCAGTTGAGCTGGGCCAGCGTATGAAGTCTATAAATACTAGGTTTTCAGTCAAGTAAAGTTGGCTGTTAGATTGTTGAGCATATGTGAAACTTGTTAAACATAAATGACTGCATCTACATTACATTGTCCTTGCAGACTCTTTGAAAAAATCAGATGATTATTGTATAATTAATGGTAATACTAGTTGAATGAACTTACTGCTATGAGCATTATTTTTCTTTATCTGATGTTGTGATGAGATCACTTCAGTGTTATTCTTTTTTGCAGTATTTCTTTTGCATAAATCAAGAAAGCCATACATCAGCAGCCCTCTCCCAAGGCAACAAAGCACAATATGTGTTGTTAAAGTTAAAAGCACATGGGTCTGACTTGACTCATGCACAGCTCATGCACTTAAAGTCTTTGCCATCTCAGGCTTAGAGTGTTCATGAACAGTCTTTCAGAATCAATGTAGATGTATCTGACAACTACAGAACTGTAGATAACCCAGCCATGGAGGCAAGCTGCCATGCACTCCCACTGCCACGAACTATGAGGGAGGGGGAAGCGCGCCAGTCTGGCCTTTGCAATTGACAGGTCCACGGCATGAGTGCTGTGGATCCCTGGCTCCCCAGCACTTCTGGTCACTTCTTATGAATTGCAAAGGCTGTGTCCCCTGCCCACAGGCCCCATGAGCAGCGGACCAGTCTGCTGGCATGGTTGGCTGTCCCAGTTCATATGAACAGGGGCTCTTTGCCCACCCGTTGCCATGGAACTATTTGGCTTGCCCCACATGGAGCACTCTGGATTTCTTGGCAGTGCTCAGTGAGTTTCCATGCGTGGCTGCTGTGTGGCTCATGGAAATGCTCATCCCCCTGCTCCACCTTCAGATGGGTGGTTGGATGTGTGACTCCTGGGTGGCCATGCGGGGTAGTAATCTCATTTAAAAACACCCAAAATGGATTGAGATGGGGCTTTCTAGAGCAATTACTCTAATCTGTTATTGGGCATTGTTCTGAGAGGAAAAATAGTGGAAGGCCCCTGCGACAATTGAGTTAATACTAGTAGTGGTTGATTCAGCTAGGAGAGGAAGGGTGGCACAGTTTAACTCACTTTAGCATGATTTAAACTGGGGGCCACTATCACGTTGAAAAGTGCCTGCCATACGTTTCTCCGGGCTGTATCCTGACCACAGTGAGGACTAGCCCAGGCTGTGACTTGGGGAAATCTCCAAGTCACAGTCCAGGCTAGCTGGCATCCAGCTGCCAGACCCAGAGTAAAGCAGGCTTTCATATCGGAAAGTGCACTTTACTTGGACCCGGTCCTGAGTCCCCACAGTTCCAAGTGACATGGGGTGATTTCAGACGTGACGGGGCTCCTATTGGCCCCGTCACAGAGTCACCTTTCTGATTCCTGGCCGGAATCAGAACGGCCCGTCAACAGACGAGCCAGCTGATTCCGGCGGGGAATCTGGGGAGGGGGCGGGGCTGCATGGCGCAATGTGCAGCCACACAACCCCACCCCCCATGCTCCCCCAGCAGCCCGGTCTCCTGGAAACGGGTGGGTGCAGCGGCCTATCCGGCCATTACGCCCAATTCCATCCCGGGGTCTGGGCCATGACCCCGAATCGGCGGCGGTAACAGTCGTTACCGTCCGCTGATTCCAGGCCCTGGTTCAATTAACCACGCTTTCAGAGATGGTGTCCGGACCATCCTAGAAAGTGTGGTTATTTTGCTCACTGCTGGTGGTTCACCATGGTGAACATCTGGCGGCGAGCAACCAGACGTTACGGGACCATCCGCCACCACAGGGGATTGTCTGTGGTTGACCTTGATCTCGTAACGTCTGAAAATACCCATGGTTGCTATCATTGACCGCCATGGCTGCCCATCAGCTGGTGGTGGTTGGTCTGTTGAGCACAATGCAGGGTCAGGGCCAACGCAGGTCTGTGCATGTCCCCATCTCCTTCCTGGCTGCCCATCAACTGGCCGTGGTTGGTCTGTTGAGCACAGTGCAGGGTCAGGGCCAATGCAGGTCTGTGAATCTCCCCATCTCCTTCCTGGCCGCTGTCATGTCAGTTCAGCGGCCAGGCTAGATACCGATCAGGGTGAGTAAAGGCACCTACCACCACCCGGGTAAGGCGGTGGTGGGTGCCGGTACTTCTGAAAGCACTGAAAGACAGAGATATTGGGTATTCACTGGCAAAAGTAAAATTGGAAATGCTGGGTTAGAATATGTACCTGCAGAATTGGAGGGCAAGTTTGAAAATCAGAGACAAGTGAGTTTGGAAGGGGAAAGTTTTTGCATCTGATAAGCAGGCATTTCTGGCCTGGAGTAAAGATTTTGGGTGGTATCAGGCTAATGAAGTGATCAAGTGTGTTCAAAGGTGAATGAACCTGTGAACTAGGACTAGATCTGTCTGGAAAATGAGAGCAAAGACTTCTGCAAAGTTTTGGTTTTCATTGCTTCTTTGAGATTTCAAAAATTTGTTACCAACTCTAATTATAATGGAGTTTTATGGATTCCCCATAATTTACAGGCTTTCTGGCACTGAGAATAGCTGATAACCAATATTTGCTAGTGAAGGAAGAGTTTACTTAGGGGAGGTTGCCCATGGTGAAGCCATTTATTTCCCAAGCTCACTGTGAATTTCAGTAGATTATAGAGGGGAAAATTTGCTTTTGCAAGCACAGATGTGCAGATCTTGACTGATGTATGGCAGCGCCAGTAGCTAAGTTAATATTTACGGTGCCAAGGCCCCAGCTGCCTCTGCACTCACTGCAGTTGTCTCTGTGTCACTCTGCCTTAGAGCAAAACAGTTGTGGGAGTGTTATCCCCTCTGTAGCCCAGCATTCCTGACCAAGTTCTCCTGGTGTTAACAGAATGCCGCATGCCTTCTGGAAAAACAGTACATAAGTGGATAAATCTCAGAAACAAGGCAAAAATATGTCATGTCTCTGGGGCTGCACTCTGTTACACCTTACGAGATTCACTTTGCCAGAACTGTGCTCAGGATCCCAACCTTTAGGCTAGGAACACAACATTTGACATTTATCTTTGAAAGACAAGTTTTATTTCCCTTCAAAAATATGCTTTGGAACTTTTAAAAGTTAATTGCACCTTACTTTATTGTTAACTCTCCTTTGTAATTCTCAGAACTAAGGAAACTTCATATGGGAAACAGACAGTATAGGAAACAACTAGCATGCTGGAGCCAAGAATCTTTGCTTTTTCCTTTGGCACTGCTGCTTGTCTATCAGTTATAAGCATTATTATTATGAATGCCATTATGCAGAGTAAATGTCCATGCATTCCTTATCAAGTTATTATAAATTATTATAATTTCAACACAGCCATTATTGAATTAAAATAAATTATTATTTCCAAGTTATTATAAATGTACAAGTTATCATAACTTATTATAATCAATAAGTTGCTCTTATAAATCAATCCCCATAATAATGTTGGGGAGTTTTTTGTTTTCTTTTGCCTGCTTCAAAATGGTGGCTTGGCCTGGTATGGCAGTGACCAGTCTACCCCTCCAAATGTCAGCAATAGCAACAGATGGTGGACCCCATGCAGGACATATGGCTAGTGCACACAGGGGTCTCAAAATTGTGGCCCCTATGCAGGTCGCATGGTCAGTGCACACAATGGCCGCTGCATCTGCACATGAGCCTACCATCCAGAAAGCCAGTGATAACTGCTAGAAGACAGTGGAGAATGTTTTACCACTGCCCTCCCCGGCTCCACCCCAACTCTGCTGCACATAGGTCCTGCCACAATGCCGGCCCTCAAGTAAGCCACCTGGCCGATAGCCAACCAGCCAACCTAATGCGGGGGTGGGGGGGAGGTCAAAGGGAATTTGTTTTGGAGGCCCAGCACCCTTGGCTAGTGCTGCTCTGTCACCAGGGAGGTGGCACATTGCTGCCTCTGCACTCCTGGCAAAAGGAGAGGCTCCCCGGTGGGAGGCGAAAAGGGAGAGTGCCTCAGCTCAACAGCTGCCCCAGCCCTCCACACTCCCTCCCAGCCCTAGACAAGGAATGGGGGCTCTATGAGCATCCCTGGAAAGGGGTCCTTGAAAGTGTGCCCCTGGGAGCATGCTTCCTGTACATGTGTCCCTCCTCCGTATGTTTAAGAACATAGCGTTCTTGCAAAGGCCACCCTAACACATTGAACACATGGTACCATGGGAAGAGAGGAGAAGGGTGAAGGAGCACCATTGCTCCAAAATTAAATAACCCCCGGCTGACTCTGGCAATGGAGGGAGCCCTTCCGGCTCCCCTATTAGCAGGGTTATAGAACTACACCACACCTCCCTCCTGAAACCGCGTTTTGAAGCTGGCCACAGTGCTCAAGATTTCCCCGGGCAATAGACAAATGGATACCCTGAGAGATGGACAGGCATGGCCCTACCCCTCTGGACATGGGCCTCAACCCCCTGGACATAGATCTCACCTCAGAAGGTCAGTTGTGTTCACCTTGGCAGCTTTTTTTCAGACCAGCAGCTGCCCAGGTGGTGAAGAAAGGCATATATCTCCTCCCCACCCATGCCCCTCAGGTGCTACTGGTCAGCCAGTGGGCTGCTTGCCAGGTGACTGGGGTGGGTCCATGGCCCACCCCCTCACCTGAGACACACAAGAAATGGCTGAGGATGCTGGGGTCCAGACACACACCCTGCAAATGCTGCCACCTGTTGATGTCAGGGGCTTCTTGATCTAGTAATCCAGTCAATCTGGTTGTGTTTGCACACATGTCTTAACTTTGTTTTATACTTAGGTTGTGATGATGCTGAAAACAAATTGTTCTTCAGAATTCTACAGTTAATAACTCAGTGCCTCGTGCTTTATTTCTTCCATTTTTAACTTATTGTGTTTCACAGGTTCTTGTCAGAGCTCTAAGAGTTTCAGGGCACTAGATGTTAAATACTGAGGTAGCTGATCATCCTGTTTGCTCTCTTCTAATACAAATGTTGTATCTTCCTCCCTCCCCCTTTCATTTGGGGTCCCCCAAGGCTCTGTCCTTGGCCCTCTCCTCTTCTCTATTTACACCCTGTCCCTTGGCAAAATTATTGCCTCCCATGGATTCCAATATCATCTCTACGCTGATGACACCCAACTCTATCTTTCTACCACCTCTCTCTCCTCTTCTGTCCATTCACCCCTCATAAACTGCCTCTCTGATATCTGCACCTGGATGTCCCGACATCAACTCAAGCTCAACATGGCCAAGACCGAAGTCCTCCTTTTTCCTCCCTCCTCTTCCTCTCCCTCTAACCTGCCCATCTGCATCGATGGAGTCACCATTCATCCTGTTCTCCAAGTCCGTAGCTTGGGCTTCATCTTTGACATGCACCTCTCTTTTAAACCTTACATTGACTCTGTTGCCAAATCCTGCTGATTCGCCCTCCATAGCATTGCTTGGATCCGCCCCTTTCTCTCTACCTCCTCGGCCAAAATCCTTGTTCTTGCCATGGTTATCTCTCGCCTCGATTACTGCAACCTCCTCTTTGCTGGCCTCCCTCGCTCTCACCTGTCCCCCCTTATCGCAATCCAAAACTCTGCTGCCAAGGTCATTCACTCTGCCCGTCGCTTCAACCATGTGCAGCCTCTCCTCTTCTCTCTTCACTGGCTCCCCCTTCCTGAATATATCCTATTTAAACTCCTGGTTTTCACGTTCAAATCGCTACACAACCAAGCTCCCCCTTACCTCTCAGACCGAATCTCCCTACGCACTCCTGCACGCACTCTCCGATCTTCCTCTGTCCCTTCCCTCACTCTCCCTCGTTTCTCCTGCTCAGCTAATCACCTTTGACCCTTCTCCTTTCCCGCCCCCCCATGCCTGGAATGCCCTTCCTGCCCACACATCCACCTTGCCCCCTCCCTCCGCTCCTTCAAATCCTTCCTCAAGACCCACCTGTTCCTCACTGCCTTACCCAATCCCTGCTAGACGTTCCCATATACCTACTGTCTGCCCGCCTCTGCAGACTGCTTCAACCTGACTGTAACCAAGCCAAGCACACGCCCCTGAGTCTTCGCACCTGCTTGAATGTTTGTCTGTCTTCTCCCCTGTCTCTCCCACTGTTCCCTCTCCCTGTCTCCCCCTCCTTGCCTTTTAGATTATAAGCCACACGCAGGGACCATGTCTATTTCTATGTTCTGTACAGCACCAGGTCACACGACTGGTGCTATATAAATTATTATAATAATAAATAATAATAATAATAATGAGGATTTGGTGTTTCTGTCTAGATTGTAGGGATGTGTGAATGCGGTTCAGAAGTTCGGACCAAATTCAAATAGTTCAGTTGACTGAACCAAACTTTCAAACAGAACTTGAATTCGACCGAACGGTTCGGTCAAATTTGAACCAGTTCAGGCCAAAAAAACAGGTTTTGAATATACGAACTCGGTTCGGAGGTTTGGAATTCGACCGAACTCAAATAGTTCAGTCGACCGAACCAAACTTTTGAACCAAACTCAATTTTTGAACCAAACCGAATTGCCAAACTCGGTTCTGTTCATACATCCCTACTAGATTGTCATTTTAAAATATTCTTTTGGTCTGAGCTAGCTACCACCATCCACATTAGTTTGTTCCCAAACCATTATCTAAAGTATCACATTGGAAAAGAAACACTAATTTTAGACAATTCAAAATCTATCTTTGAGGGACATTTCAGTTCCTGTAGTGATACAGCTACACACTTACTTTTCCCTCATCTCTTCGTTATATCAGACTCACAGAATGATGGGAATAAGGAAGGAGAGTTGTTTCTGAACTGATGGAAATTATGAAGACATGTTTATCCTGTGGCACATCCCAAATTTCCTTCCTCTCTCCTTGATCCATTTATTGCTACTGACTGAAGGAGTACTGAAAGAGCAAAGGAAGGAGATTGTGTACTGGAAGGCTTATTTTAATTTCTTCCTTACATGATAATGGCACCTCCTTTTTTTTTCCTTGTAAAAAAGTGGCTTGGTGTATTTCCATTTTACTTTTACAAGCAGTTCTGCTCCTTCACTGCGTGTGCACGCATACACATACACACACACACACACACACACACACACACACACACACATCAGACCAACATAAATACATAGAAGTGTTCAGTTATCATGTGCATAGCAATACAGCAGACCTGCTGATTACCCAAGGGTGAACGTCTTCTCATTAAATATAAAAGTACTTTATTAGGACCTAACCATTTTCCAGATACATTTTACAAGCTGAGGTTGGAACCTGAGCAAACACTTACATAGCCTTTGCACACATCATTAGCATAAAGACTAGAGACTAATAAGACAGTTTTAAAAACTGTGAGATTGGATTCTGTATTCATCACATCTCTCATATTTGATGAATAAGGACCATTTTCCTGGTCTTTATAAACATAATCACCTTTAGAACCCATGGCACCTGATCTGGTGACAGGATTCTGAGATGCCAGGATCTGTTAAAAATAGTTTCTCACCCCAAAATAGTAAGAGCTTGCACTGTAACTGACTTCTGGCAGTAAAATTAATACTTTTGGCACCCCATTCTAGTCCAGGTCTAATGTTCAGAGATAGTTTGGTTTTGCCTGTTACAGCAAAACTAACCTCCTCAGGATTAAAACAATACACCGCCTATTGCTTAAGGAATTCCAGAATTCACCTGGTATATATTAGGGTCATAATCCCCAGAGAAGCCCCTCTGGACTTCAGTGGGACTAGTCTGGGGTAAGTGGCTAGTAGACTGCAGCCTAGGAGCATAATAAAGTATTGTAGCATGTTCTGCAACTAACAGACTAAACGCCACTTTAACCACACTTTAACACTGCTTCAACATTTTTTATGCATGTTGCAGGGCTACATAGAGTGCCAGTAGAGCCCTGCAACATGCAGAAGAAATGTTAATGTACTGTTAAAGCGGAGTTATGTACATGTCTATTTTCACCCAAAGTAGCTGTGAAGTTGAGATGTAGAAGTGCTGATTAGGATGTTTCTGATTCATTCAGTGTGGGCTTGGGTTACTGCTCCAGGTTTCCTTCTTTCCACACGGTTGTTTGCCAGCCAGCTGTCATCATCCCGCTCTCGGTTCCAGGCTGAAGCCTGAGGTCTGATATCAGGCATGAAGGCTTGGGAAAGAAGTGTGCCAGCAGACACTGAAGCAGCCTGAGCCCTACTCTGTCTGCTCAGTGAATGGAACATCCATCCAAACAGAGGAAAATGTGATTGCAGAGAGTCCTGTGGTTCTGCCTGTATTTCCTTTTGCAATTCCTAAATAAAGCTCTCTTTAAAAGGGTTTTGAAGCTGAATAGGTTTGTGGGTATTGAACACAGTGGGACCAATTCCACATTGACCTCAATTTTACCTCCATGTAATGCAGTTGATTTCAGATATGTTATTCCTGATTTGCATTGGTGGGAAGTAGAGCAATTGTTCAGAATTAGTCTCCTCTTTCAGTGCATCTCAAAAGTTAGGGATGTATGAAAGGTTGTTTTAAATAACTGCATGTAATTTCTTTATTATAATAGCCTGATTTTTATACCTTTACTGATTTATTTTTTTAAAAGAACACCCCCCCCCCTAATTTAGAACTTGCTAATGTGGAGGCTTCTCTTTTATGGACCCTCCTATTACCTCTCCCAGGTGGGAAGAGAGTCCTTCAGTTCCAAACGTTGGCCGTGTCCCCAAGGTGTCCAGAATTGCAGCTCTGTACTCTCTAGTCTGTTTTCGTGTTCAGTTCATCATTTGAGCTGTTACTGTGACAGTCAATTCTATGCATGCTTTTCTGGGTAATTTCAGATGTGACGGGCCACTCAGCCTGCCACGCTGAACCACAGTCTGGGACGACTTTCGGACATGGTCCTTTAGACATGGTGTCCTTTAGACATAGACAGCCATCCTTTAGACATGGTGGCCTGATTCCTAGCAGGGATCGGGGAGGGGGCCGCGATGTGCGACGTGTAGCTGCCCGCCTGCCGGGAGATGGGTGAGCAAAGCAGCCAGTCTGGCCGCTGTGCCCGATCCCATCCTGCGGTCTGGGCCACGATCCATGATGGGTCAAGGTAACAGACTTTACTTTTGGCCCTTCCCGGATCGTGGCCAATCTAACCACGGTTCTAACCTCCGGCTGGCCGGGGATCCAGAATCGTGGTCAATGTGATTCCTGCCAGAGATTCACTGGGGTGAACATCTGGCGAAACTCACAACAGACGTTACGGGAATCACGGCCACCACAGGGAATTCACTGTGGTTGACCATGCTCTCGTAATGTCTGAAATTACCCTCTATTAGTAGTAGTTTGGTTTTTTGTAAGAAGGTAATCCATGTACAACACAGTAGAACTGTGATTGGTTTCGTAGTGTCTGCCAGTCCTTCCCTTAAATGTTTTCTGTACATTTTATCACTCTTTCCCCACCCTTCACCTGTTTGAGCCTTGCTCATTTACAACATCTCTAGAGTAAGGATATGTTTGTACAGTGCCTTGCACATTTTGGATGTTGCTGCAGTCAAGAAATGTGACCATTAACTATAGAACAGGAAGGGATTTTTATTTCTTTTCCTCTTTTAAAATTATAATATTTTTTAATTTTCATATGACAATAAAATACAAAACATAACAAAAATACCCACAAAACATATATAATCAAACAGAGGTCCTCCTGTTGAGTACCTCCTTTGTTATATATAAAGATACAAACCAAAATTACATTGGACATCTTTACACACACATTAAAGTTCTGGATTTTTCAATCTTCTGGGTTTACAAGTCCACAAATAAGTTCCAGATTCATTTTTCACACACACACTGGCCTGAGGCAGTTCCTGGATGCATTCTTCACACAAACACTGCCCTGAGGCATTCTAAAGTAGCCACAGCTGTAGACGTGACCGGCTGCCATGGAAGCCAAGTGACCACAGCTGCCTGGAGCAAAGCAGTTTACCAGGAGAACTTTTTACCCAAAAAAGTTCTGGGAGAAGTTCTATGCAGAAGTTCAAAAGTCCAGATGTTTAAGATCTGGGTGAGTGATTTAGACACACAGAAAGTTCAGGATGTAACAGCAAACATCCAGGAGAAATGTGTGTGTAAAAACACCCATTGTAATTAATCTCCTTGAACACTTCAGCATATTGAACTGCCTCAGCCTGCATGAATGCGAAGAGATTTCTTAATGCTTTTAGTGTTATGCAGCATGAAATTGTGAGGTTATTAGCAGATAGTTTCCCTGAATGTAGAGGAAAAAAACCTTTCGTTGTATATGTCACTTAAGTCTGTATTCTGTGTGCTATTGCATTTTGACACAAATAATCTTAACATGGTACAGAAAATACTACAATGAGAGCATGTCTGGGAAGTAAAAGGCAAGGGCTAGTAATTTAGGTATAATCTGTTCCCATGATGTAAGCAGTTTGTATAAAGTTACATTGAAACAATGGCCTTATTCAGACATGAAAATTTCAAGTGTGTGGTACATACTGTGTAGTAGCCACCATGGTGTATCTTACCACTTACTAGGAGCATTTAAATATATTGCTTTAATTTTGTTTTTTAAGATCATACTTCCCCAAATGTAAATGTGGGGTGGGAGGAAGGGATTCCTAGAGACATGGGAATGCGGGATTTACCACAAATGAGAACTTAGACGTGACAGTAATGCCTGATTGATCTGTATCACACACATTATCCCATGGCTCAATAAAAGGTACTACCATGTGGTAGCTACCCCTCACTACCACACATATCACATCTGAATTAGAGCTGGAGCAGTTACCCATGTGAATATTGGTAACTCAGATTTGTAATGCTCTTGGTTGATTAACCTTTTTTAGCTGGTCGGTTGGTAACTGGAGTGAGTGCAGCCTGACTTGTGGAATAGGAGAGCGGCTCAGACATGTGCGCTGCATGCAGAGAATTCGTTACAAACTGGAACCTGTTTCGGACTTGCTCTGCTCACTGCCCGCACCAGTCAGCAAGGAGATATGCAACATCCATGGCTGCCCACCTGCTTGGAGCGTGGGGCCCTGGTCTGAGGTAAAGTTACATAGTTATCTAAAGATGTTAGTGGCACTTACATAAACTTAGTTGGAGTCCTGACGGTCTCTTTTGAATAAGTAAAGTCCATTTTTGTCTTGGTTTCCCAGGTCATATTCTGATTCATGAATCCTTTAGATCCCACTTGCTTAAATGTTTTTCCTCATTGTTCTATTCCAGACGTGGGCAGTGGTGGCTCAGGAGCCACATGTGGCTCTCAAGCACCTGTACTGCAGCTCTCACCAGAAGTGGCTGCCGGGGGGGGGGCATGTCCACGTAGCTCCCTCAGGAGTAAAAAAAGCCAAGCATCTATTTCCACCACTGGAGCCTCCAGGGGACTGTGGGAACAGGGGGGGGGGCATGCTTTGTGCTTCTATTTCTGTGGTCCAAACCCACCAGATGTCCTGGGATCCACATCTTTGATGGGGGGGTCTTTGATGCATGTAGGGGTGGAGTTGGAGGAAGCCATGCTGTGCTGATCGTGAGGTCAAGGGAATCACAATCAATGTAATGCCTTATGGCTCTTAGTGATATCAAGATGTTGGTATGTGGCTCTTGGGCTTAGGAACTTTGCTCGCCCTGGTTCTATTCTATGTAACATACAGAGCAGAGGTTCCCAGAGTATACAAAATGGAATCGTGCCATTTGGGGATGGTGTCACAATCCTGATGGATATTTGCAATGGAGTGTGCATATGTAGTAATTTTTAAAATAAAATATTTATTTTTTCTGTATCATAGTTTTCAACTAAAAATGTACCTGCTTTTCATTCTCCTCTGGTGATTTTTTCACCTCTGTAAATATTAACAAGCCATTGTTTTCCATTCTGCTTTCTTAGTGTTCTCGTACATGTGGAAAAGGATGGCGAAAGAGAACTGTGGTCTGTAAAAGTACCAATCCGTCTCCCTGGGCTAAAATCCTGGCTGATGCTGCCTGTCCAGTCAAACTAAAACCTAAAACTCAGGAAGCATGTCTCCTTAAACGCTGCCACAAACACAAGATGCTACAGTGGTTTGTGTCCACATGGGCAGAGGTAGGTGAATGATGCTTGGTTACTCATGTTAAGAAATTTTATTTTAAGATGGGTTGGAAACTTGCAAGGCTAACTATTGTTTGTAAAATATTTAGAAGGCATTCAGTAAGATTTGTCCTCCTACCTTGTGCAGCCAGGACCTGAAATCTCATGCTTTAAATGTATGAGAATGCTGGGCAGCTTGAATTGTTCCCCTTGGAAAAGCTCCTCCAGACTTCTAGAATCAGGAATTACAGAAATATTCCAGAGCACAGTCCTGTTGTTCTTACACAGGCAAAGCTCTCACTGAAGTTAGCCAGAGTTTTCTTACGGTCTAACAGACTGGGCCTTTACTTGAGTTGCAGCCTTACTTTTATTTGCCTTTTATTGGTGGTTTTGAGACAATTGCTAATGCCAGCCTCAACGCCTGAATTGATTATTGTACTGCTTACCATTCACTGCATCTGCTGAAGTTCATTTACTTTACAAGACTTACTATTACCATTACTTCTAGGGATAGTTTCTAATATTTCCCACCCCCCTCTTTTGGAAAGAACTGTAATGCAATAAATTGCATCGCTTTTTTAAAAATAATAAAATAAAATTCCAAGGCAGATTATACTTGAACTGCAGAAAAGGTTTATTCCTCCCACCACCATTATCAACTTAGTTTGAACTGCTTCTAGCATATTTGAAGTTTAAATAACTGTACGGAATCCTGTTTTCCTCAACTAACTCTAGTAATTTAGATCTGTGTGAAATTATGTTGAGTAAAGGTATTTTGAAAAATCTCCTTTTTTCTAGCATGTCAAGCAGATAGTAGGTTCACATTAAGAACTATCAAACATTAAAAAAAAAATCTACACAACAGATTCTTTATTCTGCATTCTACTTGGTGTGTATTAAGTTTACATGCTTGGAAGGGCAACCTACTGTAGTAATGTACTTCAAAATGGAAAAAAACAGAGTATTCCTGCCCAGTAGTCAAAAGACTATGCTTAAAAGCTGCCACTTGTAGGCTTCATTTGTTCTGTCTTCTTTATCTTAGTGCTCTGTGACTTGTGGACGAGGCGTACAGAGACGGTCATTAAAATGTGCAGAAAAATATGTTTCTGGGAAATACCAAGAACTTGCTCCGAAGAAGTGTTCCCATGTGCAGAAACCAAGCCTGGAGTTGGAACAAGTGTGCATCTTAGCTGCGTGCCCTAAGCACACTGTCTACCCAGCAGTGAGACATGCTTGGGGTAGCTGGTACTCCTCTCCTTGGTCACAGGTATGGGGATATTAAACTATGGAAGTCACAGATAGTTGAATCTTAAGGCCCAAAGGAGCATTATGATCATCTTTGCTCTCTTGTGTATGAAAGAAGGCCCAAATTTCTGTGGGGGAGGAAATTATTTTTCCCTCCTATGTAAGCAAATGTTATCACTCCCAGTAATTTGAAGGGAAAAGAGTGATCAAGAAGTTGGGGAAGATAATTATTGTGGATTTTTAGTTGGGTTTTTCTCTGTAGTTTCCACCGCGTGCTAGGTGGCCAAACACCAAAGGAAGATGCAGTCATGGTCCCTATGGTAAAACAGTCTTTGAGGATGCTGAACAGTTTGGGTTAAGCACTTTGGAAAACTTTCAGGCAAAACATTTCATTCAAATTTGATTTGAATTATTCCTTGTAATTTATTTATTTTAATTTATTTTTATTTAATTTATTCATTCTAATTTTTATCCTGCCTTTCCCAATTAGGGAAATAATGTACAAAGCCATAGCTACACATCATTCACAACTCTACTGACGTTTGATCTGTCCTTGTCTGGAGAGTCTCTGCACTTCGATTAGCGGTCCACAAACCTTTGACAAGCTCTCTCCATTTAACACAAAATTTTTAAATGGAGTTTTAGATTATAAAGTATTTTGTTGTAAGCACTCGGGGGTTTGTTTGCTGCAAGTACTTTCACATGGGGCACTCCATGCTAAGCACTGCGGAAAATTGTCAAGATGTTAGGCCCAGCAGCTCATGACAATGAAAGGGTTATGCTGTGATCCACAAACCACTTACTCCAAAGTAGTCCCATTAAAACCCTTCTGCTTCAGTGGTACTACTCTGGAGTAAGCAGTTTGTAGGTTGCAGATTTAAGGGCCAATTCTAAATTCACGCACGTGTGGCTTTTGAACATGTGCGTGAACATGCACACGTTTGTGCACGCACCATAGCGCCATAGCAGGGGTGCATGTGAGTTGCATGCATATGTGCATGCTGTGTGAGGCTTACAAGACTTACCCTTAGTCTTTTAATAGTTTAAATGGTTATTCCATTTATACCATAGAATTTTTATTGGCTTAATAGATTTATTCAATTTTTATTTAAAAGGGGACTAATAAGTTAAAATGAAATGTTTGGGTAGAATCAGTAGTTGGGATTAATACAGTTCATGTGCTAGTTTAGGATTCATGTGATGTGTTAAGTGCGAACACCTGTCTGGCTGTCTGAATGAATCACTGCAAAGAAAAGAGGAGTGTGAAATCACAGTCTGAGCAGTGTGGGGAGATGCATTTCATTCCAAACATTTTTCTTCATGATTAGATTAAAGTCCAGTGTGAACTGAGAACTCTTGGGGTGCAGAGCATTAAGGAGAACTTGAAACTGCTGAATTTACTTTTAGAACACAACAACAGATCTTTATAATTAAATGAGTTCCAACAAGGTGAATGGATGGGTTTTTTACAAACGTGACAGAGGAGCACCATTGTCACAACCCAATCCTGATTGGGAACCTGCCACCAACACGGTCCCAACTGGGTTGGGCTGGCCAACAAACGTGCTGGTGGCAGGGAGGGCAGGCAGCCACACCAATCTGTACCCAGCACGCAGCACCCAGTCATGATGAACAACCATGGTAGCCAATGATGGCTGCCATGATGGACCCAATCTGGGCTGGGTCACATCGGGCTAAAATACACGTGATAGCCCACTTTGGCCCGTTTTGGCCTGATTGGGCAGACTGTAGCCTGGACTGTGACACCGGACATCTCCAGGATTGTAACCTGGGCTCACCACTGACACGCCCGGTATCAATCCCAGGCCAAAATCTGGCAGTGCACCAACAAATGTGCCAGTGGTTCATGGGCAAAAGCAAACCACCGTCATGTTTGTTAACACCTTATGTTGTCCTTGAAGAACAGCATGTGTAGATTCAGGTTCTTCAGGAGTGTGTAACTTAGCATTACAAGCTGGAAATCATCTGCAACGTATTTATCATGGCAGCAACTCTCAGGGTAAATACAGACGTGCTTTTGACCCAGGACCACATGCTGCCAGTTATTGGCATGGGATTACCCCGGACAGTGTTGTGGCTAGCCCAGGCTGTGACTTCCAGACAATCTCTGAGGTCATGGCTCAGGCAAAGGTCTGCTTGACCGGGCCAAAGTGGGCCAGAGTGGGCTAAAGCAGGCAAGCACATATGTGTGGCATGGCATTCCCAGCAGTCATGATTGTGCCTCATTGACCACCTTGGCTGCCCATCATGACTGGAGGTGGGACGCTGGGATCACAACGCAGGTGGGGCCAGCCATCCGCATGGTTATTTTTCTCCCAGCTGTACCCAGGCTGCCATGCAGCTGGCGGGACAGCTCCCCAGCCACAGTCACCTACGGTCAGTTTCCCGACATGACCTGGACTGCGTCACCTGGGATTTCCCTCCCCGGGGCGGGTCGTGACAGCAGCACACCACCATCATGAATGTTTTTACTCTCATACACATTGAAATTTTCAGTATGAGGTTGTATGAGAAACTGTACATCAGTTCCTTACCTATCAACATTGGCATAAAATCCCTAAATTGTATTAATCTTGACTTCTTTGCAGGGAAGTCTCTTCCTTTACTTTCTCTCTTTTTTTCCAGAGTTTGTAAGTTACAACACAGCATTGTTTAATTTATATGCATTGGCTGGCTAGGTATTAAATATGGGCGTCTTGGAGATAGTGTATGTATACTGTGGTAATCCAACAACTCGTGTAGGCCCCCCGCAAGCACCGCACTCAGGCCAGAATGCACGCGTGCTCACGTGTGCATGCCATGCGCACATTACAGCCCCGGGCAGCTGTGTTGTATGAGCAGCACACGTGCACACCTGAGCACAAACATTCTGGCCTGAGCGCGGTGTCTAAGGGCAGCATCCGTGGGCCGTTGGATTGCCCCCTATATGTTTAAGTTCAGTTCAGAATATTTGAATTCATACTCTTACATGATTTTGAGCAAATTGGTGCAACAAATTTGGCAGGTGGGGAGAGAGTTTCGTTTGGGTGGGTTTCAGGGGTTAAGGTGGGGATTTTAAAGGAATTTTACTTTATTTATAGTGTATTTTGTGTGTTTTTATTACTGTAAGATGGCTTGAGCCTTCGGGGAAGGGCAAGGTATAAATTTAAATAAATAAATAAATAAATAAACATCATTACAAGGTTCCAAGACAGCATGCATACATTCTGTTATCCAGTTCTGTTCCATGCTATGATATGACTGACTATCATAATGGCAGACATGAATAAAGGAAAATCTAGGCTGCTCTGTGTCTTATGGCAATCAAGAGAGCATCTTTCTAATGAGTTTTCCTGTTGGTTTTTTGTAGACAAAATATTGACTGTTTTATGATGAAATTCTCAGAAAACATCAAGCAAACAATGTGGCAGTCAAGTTAATCATTAAGTTAAGTCAAGTCATTAGAGCTGAAACCAGTACTCTCCAAAACAGGTATACCTGTTGAATATTTATTTATTATTTATTTATTTACATTTAATACCTCACAACCCATCCTGCCACAGGCATCTCGGGGTGGCTAATGATATAAAATATAAATATAAAATACAGAAATATAAATATAACACGTTATCATAAAACAAATCCTATAATACAAAATAGATCATAAAGCTGACAAAAAGAAAAAAAACCTGACCAACCCAACCCCCCTCCCACTACCCATCTCCCTCGCCAAAAGCCTGGCAGAACAGCCAGGTCTTACACTGTTGGCGGAAGGCCAGCAAATTCAGAGGCAAATGGACCTCCATCGGGAGGGAGTTCCACAGCCTAGGAGCGCCCACTGAGAATGCCCTCTCCATAGTGTCACGGAGGTAAGGTAAGGGAGTACAGGTGGGAGTTCTGGGGACGGGGGGAGGTGCAGATTCCCTCTCCACGTGAGTCCTCTATCTGGGAAAACAGATCCCTCAGGGTCTTGTTTGGGCTTTCCCACCAGTCCGGAGGGAAACCCGACTCATCACAGGGAAGGATAGGGAACCAGTAGCCCCTGGGGAGGGGAAAAGGGATTCCATGCAATCCCACTCCCGTTTGTTCAAATCCGAGCCAGGGGCCCAAGACACCATGCATAGAAAGATGAGGGGAGCAGGAGGGGGGAAGGGGTCCAGAGTGTAGGGAGGGGAGAGGCTGGGGTCCCAAGAAACAGGTGAGGGGGCAGGACACGCACTCAGAGGGGAAATGGAAACCAATGGAGGAAGGAGATGACAAGGGGGTCCAAGGAAAGGCTAAGGGGGGTCACAACTGGGCAGACACTCTCACTCACCCCGGGGAAGAAAGGGCAACAAGACAACAATGATTAGGCTTCAGGTGCTCTTTACTCACACACTCCAAGGGTCAGGGAAAGAGGAGCACACTCTCACACTGTCAACAAGCAAAACCAAGGTGGTAGCAAGGAACACAAGCAGTCAAGGGGCCAGCCTCTCGCAAGTGATTACTGCCGGTGGCTCCAGGCCCTGCCGGCGCTCTTTGTAGCCCTACTCCTGCTGCCTGTGTCTACGTAGGGTGGGTCCCAGCCCCCCACAACTCCCGACGCTCCACCAATCGAGCGCTGCACCAGGGCATGTCCCCCAGCTTCAGGCGAGCTCATGGCAACCCCGCCCTCCTGTGTCAGCCGCCGGGCCTTCCCTGACCCCCACGTATGCGCCCCGGGTGCCCCGCACCATGGGGGACACCCCCATCGGCCCCGAGAGGGGCATGACACATAGTCGCTAACCAGGATATGCAGTGGACTTCAAGGAGGACGCTCCTAGCAGACCTCAGGGGCCGCTCCAGGACCCAGGGAATGAGATGGTCTTGCAGGTATCCTGCCCAGACCATGTAGGGCTTTATAGGTCAGTACCAACACCTTGAATTGGGCCCAGAAGACTATACGCAACCAGTGCAAAGAAGGGAGCACCAGTGTTATATGCTCCCAGCAACCCGCCACCATAAAGAGACAGGCCACTGCGTTCTGCACCAGCTGCAGTCTTCGAATCACCATCAAGGGTAGCCCCAAATAGAGCGCATTGCAATAGTCTAGTCTTGAGGTGACAAAGACATGGATGACAGTGACCAGGTCAGAGTCTGAGAGATAGGGCCGAAGTCAACGTATCAGACATAATTGACAAAAGACGCTCCTCGCCACTGCCATCACCTGAGCATCCAGGTGAAGCCAGGAGTTGAGGAGCATCCCAGAGTCCAAACCTGGGGGGACAGGGTGGGATGAACCCCATTGATGGTGGGAGTCACAAACTCCACCACCCCTCCCACTAACATCACCTCCATCTTGTCGGTTTCAATTTCAGACAGCTCGCCCTCATCCAGTGCCCCACAGCTACCAGACACTGAGTGAGCACCGAAACTCCAGGGCCTGGGACAGATGAAAAAGAGAGGTAGAGTTGGGTGTCACACATTGATGACACTGACCATACAATCCTCTCATGACCTCCCCCAAAGGTTGCATGTACACATTGAACATGAGAGGGGACAGAATAGAACCTTGCAGAACTCCACACATGAGGTCCCAGGGGGACAAAGAATGGTCCCCAAGGACCTCTCTCTGGGCCCTCCTGGACAGGAAAAAGCAGAACAATTCAAGACTCAGTCCAGCAAGCGGGCCACCAACATCTCATGATCAACTGTGTCAAAAGCAGCTGACAGATCTAACAGGATCAGCAAGGTGGACTTCCCCTGATCAACTCCCAGCAAAGGTCATCAACCAAGGTCACAAGCGCAATCTCAGTGCCATAACCCGGGCAAAACCAGACTGTGAGGGATCAAGAAAATTTTTGCAGTCAAAATGCTCCTGAAGCTGCTGAGACACCACCCATTCAATAACCTTCCCTAAAAAGGGAAGGTTAGAGACAGGCCGATAGCTGGTAAGAGAGTCAGTGTCAAGCGATGGCTTCTTGAGCAGAGGTCACACCACAGCCTCCTTAAGGCACCCTAAGTCTCTGCCCTCCCGAAGGGAGGCATTGACCACCCGCACCAGCAACGGCCCCAGCATCTCCTGGTTGGACTTGACCAACCACGACAGGCATGGATCTAATTCATATGATGTGACTCTAACTGCCCCAAGGACCTCCTCCACATCAGCGGATGACACCCACTAAAATTGATGCGACAAAACTGGACAAGATAGGGCATCTGTAATCTCTGGTTCTCCTATTACAATAAACACAGCATCAAAGTCATGGTGAATGCAAGCAATTTTATTCATGAACTAGTCTATAAACATGTGAGCGCTGAAAGACTCCATCTCCAGGTAGAGGGAGGTCAGACTGACCAGCCCCCTCACCACCAGGAAAGTTCAGCTGGATGAGACTTTGCAGATGCTATGAGAGCAGCAAAGAACCCCTATTTTGCTACCCTCACAGTCACGGAATAGGTTCTTATGCTAGCTCTATGCCGCAACCTGTTATCTTCAGTGCAAGTAAGACACCACCGGTGCTCTAACTGCGGCAGTTAAATGGTGAATATGCACTATCCTATTCACCATTTGTGCATCGAGAAATAGGCACTACTCACATAGAATCTGATGAGTATCCACTTTAGATTTAAAATGAGGAAAAACAGTGTGTGTGTAAATAAATACCCACTAATTGTATAAGCCAGCTGTTAGAAAGGGGCTTGGGCAAACAGAGGGCAGCACAGAACCTAGAACCCTTTAAATCAGGAGTGGGGAACCTCCGGCCCATGGACCAGTTCCGGACCACGGGACTCTTTCCCGTGGCCCACCTACTTCTAAGCCCTTCCCCAATGTATCCGACCCATCGCCCAGCTCGCTGTGGTCCAAACAGGGCTTTGCGGGCCACACACAATAATCAGGCCTCCTCAGAGGGAGGGAGGGCTGTGTCAGTACAGCAGCTCATTGACTGCAAATGTCCCAGATTCTTGCCAGTCAGCCTGCAATGCCTGGCCAAGCAGGGGTGCCAGCCACCAAACCCTGGCCGGGCCTTTACTGTTCCCCCACCCATGTCAGCCAGCCTCAGGCAATCCACAGGAAGGGCCCGGCTCGCGTCTCTTAGGAACGACTGACCCATGTTCAGCAACTGCTGTTCACATGGAACCCTTCTCCACTTCGTCCTTCAAAGTTCTCATTTGAATATGATTGATTATTTCCTCCTACCACCAAGATCACTGCTGCTCTGGCTGGGCCTCTGCCACTCCCCCACCCATGCCAGCCAGCCTGGGGTGATCCACAGGAAGGGCCAGCTCTTATGACCGACTGAGCCATGTTCAACAACTGCTGTTCACATGGAACCTTTCTCCATTTCGTCCTTCAAGGTTCTCATTTGAATATGATTGATTGTTTCCTACTACCACCAAGATCACTGCTGCTTTGGCCAGGTCTCTGCCACTCCCCCACCCATGCCAGCCAAGCCAGCCTCCAATGCTGGCAAAGAGATTTCCCACTTGAGCATTCAGGGACAAATTCCATTTAAATAGAAAAGGGAGGGGGATACAAAAATAGTCAGTAACTCACTCCAAACTTCTCCAGAAGGATACGTACATAAAGGGCAGGGACTGGGAGGGCTGTCCTTCCACTGCAGCCAGATGCTGCCACTCTAGCCCCAGGACCTACCCTTAGGGTTCAACTGACAATGCCGCCTATGCTGTCTGTGCCATGGGTTCTGTGTCCAGGCAATTCAGTATCCGCTTCTGCTGCCAATGCTGCCTCTGCTGTGCCACAAGTTGTTTGAATATTATTATTTATTTGCTACTAACACCAAGATCTGCACCTTGGGTTGGCTCCACTAGGCTTCAAGGCTCACCACAATGGCCCTCCTCCTTCTTCAGCTCTGTCGAGTACGACCCTGGCCGGGCCTCTGCTGCTGCTCCACCCATGGCAGCCAGCCTGCAAGCAAGCTCCTCCTGGCTATTTCCTCACCGGCCTCAGTGCTGATGCTGGATACCTTCTCTAAAATACCTGTCTGTGTCCAACAGGAGCAGAGCCGGCTATCCCTGGGCCAAGTTAAAGATTTTCAAGGGACAGTGAGAGCTGATCGGACGCCGCCGGAACCACAATGCTCTCCTAGCACTCAGTGAGCAGGGGACATGGCCTCAGAAGAAATAGCCAGGAGCCATGGGGAGCCTGGGTTCCCCAGGGCTCACACTGAGTGGAGACGTGTCAATTGTGATGGCCAACCCAGTGTGCTTCCTCCTCCACCATGGTCCATGGCAGAGGGAGTGCATGGTGGATTACTACTCTGGTAGCTATGCTGGGAACCACCTGATTGAATTCCTCCATAAACACTCCGAGTGGGTGCTCTGAGGTAGTGCCACTCAGCATTGCCAGCCTGCAATGCCCAGCTGAGCTGGGGTGCCAGCCACCAAGCCCTGGCTGGGCCTCTACCGCTGCTCCACCTGCAATGCCCAGTCGAATGCCCAGTTGGTGCCAGATACTCCAGCCTCAGGATCCACCATCAGGGTTCTGAAGTCGTCATTCTGCTCACAGGGAGCCATCACATGGAACCCTTCTCCACTTTGGCCTTCAAAGTTCTCCAGCCACTCCAGCCCCAGGACCCACCCTCAGGGTTCTGGGGTCATCATTCTGCTCACAGGGACTTGTTATTCCACCGTATCAAGAAGCAGCCATTCCAGCCCCAGGACCCATCCTCAGGGTTCTGGGGCCTACGTTCCAGGCAGGGAGGGCTGTCCATCTACATCATCTGGAAGCAATAGGGGTGCTGGTGCTGCTACTGCTATGGCTGGGAGCAGAGATAGACCCCACCAACTGAAAGGGGTGGCTGCTCCCACTCCCACCATTACCAGAGGCATCCTGCTACTGCTGCCGCACATTCTCCAGAGCCCTCTCTGCTTGCCGGACCCTCTCCACCAGCTCACCCTTCCAGTGCCCCTAGAGCTCCAGGATATCCGATTCCACCCCATAGTAGCCTGGAGGTGCCCCGCTGTCCATCATCAGTTGAACCCAATGCAAGGCAGCTTTCTGCTCCAGAAGCTGCTTGAGCATCAGGAACATGGAGGAATTCCACTGGGTGGACACATCCTGCACCAGCTGGTGCACTGGGGAGCCTTGCTCAGCATGCTTTGCCCAGAGGAGGTCGCTGCCCATCACACTCCGGTTAAAGAAACCGCCGGCCAGCTTTCTCCCCCACCTGCCCCAATTCCCTTCTCCCCCAAGCACAGAGCATCCCTGGCCACCAGGTGAAGGGATACTGGTGAAGCCCCTCTTGCAGACTGCCCTCAATATGTTGGCCGCATTGTGCATCAACATGCACCCCTTGGTGAAGGGCACACCTGGCGTGACCCACTCCCTCACCATGGCAGTCAGCGGTGCCTCGATGTTCCAAGAAGTGGGGGAGTCCACGGCATCCATGACTTCTGCCTAAAGCAGGGCCCACCTATACCCTGCTTCGGGACCCCTTCTGTCACTGCCAAACACTGCCTCCGGGTCCTGCCACCTGTGTGTCATCAGTCACTGCCAGGTAGGCATGTTGTGTGTTCCTACTTGACCACAGGTTGGTAGTGAATTGGACGGTGGCACCCCCGGCCCCTGCCATCTGCTCCCTCACCCGCTCCTTTAAAGCCGATGGTGCTGGCAGGTCTCCAGTTCAGCTCACTCTGTTGTGCTTGGTTGGGTTCTCCACTGTTTTAGTCACCATCAGGGCTGGACGTTGCAGGCTGCCAGGCATCGATGGAGCAGTGGCAGAGACCCGGCCAGGACTCAGTGGCTGCCACCCCTGCTTGGCCTGGCATTGCAGGCTGCCAGGCATCGGTGGCAGTCTAACTCAGGGTGGTGTGCGAGGGCAGCTTATACTGGGGGGCCAGGAAGCCAATCAGGTGCCTAAACCCCATGTCCCCGACCGCTGAGAAGGGCTGCCCATCAAGCATAATCTTTTCCCCCCAACATGCATGTGGCTTTCAGTTGAAGGACAGCTTCCTCCCCAGTGCTTATGTGCCGATGGACTTGGCAGCTGCCCCACCCCAGCTCCTCCATGGTGCACTGCTGCTGCTGCCACTGCTGCTGCCCCCTAGCAGTGATACTACTTCTGCTGCTATTCACAGATGTTAGAGCAGGATGCTTGCCTGCTGATGGAGGCGGACAGCTGACCACTGCAGTCGGAAACCCACTGGCGTCCACTGCCCCTGCCTGCCCACTTAGCAGCTCAGCACTGGGGCATCCCTTCAGGTGCCTTGACAATGCAGTTGTGCCAAGGTTGGTGAGCACCTGCCCATGCTTCACCACTTTCTGGAACAAACTGCACCGCACCTCCCTGGGATCATCTGCCTGCACCAACTTAAAATGTGCCCTGACCAGACTGAGGATTTTTTGCCCCCTCTTGCCTTCTGGCCTGCACCGGGTGATGCATCACTGACAGCGCTGGTGGGAGGGGAAGAACAGCACCAGACATCTCCTCCTCAGTACTAGTGTCTGCCTCGCTGTCCCCAGAGTGATGTCCTGCGAAGGGGAGTACTGGGACCCTGAGGCTGATGGACTGCCCACCATGTTGCTGCCACTCTCTCTGTGCCCCCTATAGCTGCTGCTGCTGCTGCTCCTCTCCCTGCTGCTGTTGCCTGGGGATCAGGCCCTGCCTCTAGCAGCCGGGGTGGGATCCACCAGCCCTGGACTGCTGGGGATCACCTCAATAATGAGGGTTGGGGAGATTGGTGGTCCTGGAGGAAAATCCGACCCCGAAGCACCTGCACCTGCTCTTGCAGAGATAGCTGCAGCCTCCTGAAATGCAGGCCTTCCAGAGCCCTGTGTGGCAGTGGAGGACTCTGGCAGGAGGCACTGCTGAACCACACCCCGGCTAGTGTCACTGCTTGGGAGCCTCTGAAGCCTGACTGCTAAAATCATGCCTGTGCAGTTTAGGGCATGGTGATGGGCTCAGGCTGCTGCTGATGCCTGATGCCCCTCCACTGGTACGGCCCCTGCCACCTCTGCCACGTGACCCATTGCCTGCCTTATGGGCACCAGAACAGGCCGTTGCAGCTCTGAGGTTGCCAGATACCAAAGCCCAGGCAAGATTTGATAAATTGTTTGCTACCCACCCACATTCTCTCTGCGTGTCTGTTTTTGAGTGTTTGTGTGTGAATATTGTGTGTGTGTGAATATTTTAAGTTTTAATTGGGTTAATTTTTTTAATGGGTTGTTTAATTGATTTAAATTAGATTTTAATTGATTTCAATGTGCGGCCCCCGGCACGTTCGAGAACCAACAATGCGTCTACCACCTCAAAAAGGTTTCCCACCCCTGCTTTAAATCCCAAACAGGTAGGCAAATACTCATTTCCATTTGCAGGTATAGGGTCAGGTACTCAAAGAACGACCTAAAAAATTGGATATTACGCATGGGTAATAAATTCACTACATGTTTCACCTCTAAATTACCATTCAGGTATAACTGCAGTACAGGGAAGATACTCTTTTCATCATCAAAATACCAGACTAATTAATTCAGGAGTTTGTGCTGAGAGAGAGAAAAATCTCTACCCAAAGGGGCTTACAATCTAGGAAAGATGAAGGGAGGTGAGGGAGGAGACGGGAACAAAGGAAGATACAGAGAGATATTCATGAAGTTTAGAAGTTGTAGAGGCACATGCTTAACTTAATTCCAGGTGAGAGGGGGACCCTGAGTGAATGATAGCTTTCCTAAAATAACCCCAGTATTCCCATGATACCAGATTTTTCTAAGGAAATCTGCCACTAACCTTAGAATTAGCCCAAAAATGGGGATGGAGATAGGGCTTACACCCTGTTAGTCAGGTCCCTAGCTACTAGGGTTGCCCAGAGAATGCTGCTGCTGTGGTCACTGCATCCTCAGGTCCTGGGTGGGATCTGTGGTCCCAGCCAGCACTGCTCTAGTTCTGGATCCACATCAGGGTTCCCAAGGCTCTCCCATTATCCCACTCACACACACACCCATTCCACTATTTCTTCCACCACGGCTCAGGCGAGGGGTTGATACCAGGGAAAGGGGAGTCGAGGACAGGTTTAAAATAATGTGAGCAGATACACCATGATCTAATACCCAAGTTTTGTTCTTCATATAAATGGTATATTGGCTCACTTTATCCATGAGTGGGTGTACAGTTTGATTTGAAATGCTACACATTCAGCAGAACACTGGTGTGGCGACACCGGCAAGTCTGAAGCCTTGGGTGTGGAGGCTCACTGGTACCAGTACAACATAAAGCTTGTGTGAGTGATGTGCTCCCCCTGGGTGTTTCTGCACCTTATCCGCTGAATAGCTAAGAGGTGGATAGCAGCACACGTGGATTCCTGTAGGTGGGAATCAAACATGCGAGTATGCCCATTACTCTGCTGACAGCAGGAGCCCCATAATCTTCTCTGCTGGCAGACAAGGGCAACTGCTATTCAGTGCAGGCTGGGCTTCCTGCTCCCCACTTGGCAGCTGAAAAGAGAGGAACAGGGAACTCTCCACCTGCAAGGGATTTCCTGTCGCCGACGACAACACCAATCAGCAGGGAGCTCAGCCTTCACAGAAATAGTCCTTAGAGGCTTGGTGAAACTGATGAGGAAAAGGGGAGTGTGGTCATTTTCACCAAGCCTCTATCTAAGGCAGTACTAAAACCAGGCTGCATGGATGGAACGGAGAGAGAGAGTCACTAACAATTGATCTTCCTTCCCATTGAAGGTATGTATGACTAGAGGCATTGGGAGCAATCCAACGGCCACGTATGCTGCCTTCAGGCACCGCACTCCTGCCAGAACACATGTGCTCACGTGTTCACTTGTGCTGCACACACGGCACACATGCGCATGTGAGCGCGCACGTTCTGGCTGTGCGTTGTTCATGGGGGTTGATGTACATGGGACATTGGATTGACCCCAATGGGTTTAAGTTGAAAGAAGGTAGATTTAGGTTAAATATTAGAGAGAACTTCTTTGTTGTAAGAAAAATTAGGAAACCTGTTCCATTACACAGAGAAGTTGTGCAATCTCTTTCATTTGGGGTCTTTAAGGAGAGGCTGGGTAATCATCTGTCAAGGCTGTTTTAGGTGGAGTGATCCTTGCTCCAGGAACTAGACTAGATATTTATTCTAGTTCTCTGATTCTGAGTTTAAGCTGTATAGAGATGAGAATCCAGCAGATGTTTGTAACAGATGGATGAGATTATTATTTTATTAGCACAGCAAGTGCTCTTCCTTGAATTTTTTTTCTCAAGGTCTCTTTAGTGAAGGCTTGAAATTCACAGGGCAAGGGACAAGGCCTGCCCTCTTCTTTGCAATCCAGTATTTCAACTATGCCATGGTGTATAAAAATAAGTCATTTTTTATGAAACAGCTGGATCTGCTTCGTTTTACGCGGATAGTTTCAAAATTAGGCATTTCTATGCCCATGTAATTCATTTTTGTTGGTTTCTTGAAATCATATTTTAAGGCTAGCTCATTCAAGAATTGTGATGAGCTCTATTAAAAAGGAAAAACACTCACAGAAACATTATCAACATATGGGTACTTAGCAACTGAAGTAATGAAGTGCTTTATTTAAATCTGTAGTGGTTTAATTAGTCAAGGAAAGGAAAGGAATCAGTGGTGTCTGAGATTACAAAATGCTTTCTGATTTTCATATCCACTTTTAAGAGGGGAGTTACACTATATAAATACTTAATTTAAACCATAGGGCTCTGATGTTTCTCTCTCACACAAAAATGCCAAATGGAATGGCCTTTTGTTTCAAGATAAAAGACCAATAGGGTTTGCTTTTTGGCCTCACGAAAGCTACAGGGATAGAAAAATGCATACAATGGGTAAAAACAGATGTGACAGTGGCCCACTGTGGTCCTGGGCTGTGTTTGTGACCTCAGAAAAGCTCTGAGGCCATAGCCTGTACTAAGTTCTGCCTGACCAGGCCAAAGCAGGTCACAGCAGACTATCGCATTTGTTCAGACATGGCCTAGATCAGGGACTGCCATGGCCAGCCACCATGCTTAGCTGTCATTGGCCGCCATGGCTGCCCATCATGCCAGGGTACAGGGCACAGGGCAGGCCGGGTTACCACACGTTCATGTTTCTTCCTGGGCCCCAGCCGTGGACATGTACATTCTCTGGCCCAACCCGGACCGTATCCGCTAAGACTTCCTGTCCTGATGCAGGTCGGTTTGCAGCTGCACCACAGTCATATTTCTTTTTACCCATTGACAGCTATTTATCATGTAGCAAAATATTTTCATCTTGGTGTATATCTCTTCTTTAAAATTAGGATTTGCTTGGTTGTACTCCGCTATATTTACAACATGCTCTAAAACATGCCTAGGGAAAATGTGGGGTATCGATGCATGTGAATAAATAAATGAAATATTTAGAAAAATATTATCTGTCTTTCATTAGAATGGTAATTTTGATATCACATGTTATGTTAAGATTCTGTTTAGAAAGTTTGATAAAGGGAATGAAGAATATATTAGAATTAGCTTGAACCTGCAATATAGGCAATATAGACACAATGTTCTTGAGTGAAATTTGTGTCTATAATTTTTCCTCCATAGAACTGCATAATTTCTTCATCCTGGTGCAAGTAAGACTGTTTTATTACTTTATCGTGTTTCTTGACAAACTTATTCATGTGTGAGGGTGGGAGGTTCCCAGAGACAAATAACAGGGAGGAACCAGGGGTAAAAACTTTAAAACGTCCTAACAATCCTAATTCACATTTTCAAGGTGACTTTGGGTACTATGTCCCTGTGTTCCTTTGTCTTTTAATAAGGAACAGGATACATTCATATGAATAGGCTAATCACCCCCAGGGTTGGTAATCTACTAATTATCTGGTGTAATAACCCAATAATTGTTGCAATAATACCCTTTGTAAGTGTTCATACTTTTCAGAATAATAGCCTAGTGGGAGACTAGCAAGGGAATCAAAGACTATGTGGAGAGTTTGGTGTTAGGCGTTAAGGTTCAAGGTTGCTTGCTTCTACACGAACACAAAAATCCCAGTATTAGCTGTAATTCTTGGATGTAATCCTGGGATAACTGTCCATACGATCATTATTTTTCTGGGATAAGCTGTATTCTGGGATTGCAGTGTAGACGCTTATCGTATACCGATATAAGAGTCACAAGGAGGACTGCATTAATCCCATATAGCAGCACAGTTGAACTTCAGCACCTTGGGGAACTCTGATCAAGAGGAGAATGTCTCTGCTAGAACATTAGTCTTGTCATTAATTGTCCAGGATGTAAATTTTCAGAGTGGATTCTGTATTTGTGTAGAGAGCTGAGACAAACAGGGCAGTTCCAAAGGGAACTGGATTCTGCCACACAGACAGCACAGTTGAATTTCAGTGCTGCCTTCTCTTCTGATTTCTGGAAATACAATGGATTGGTGAGGATGCCAGTACCCTTGGAGATAGTGGACACATCATCTGCCCCCTCCATTTCCAGCTCCCCCCCCCCAATGGTTAATCTGAGGGTTTAGTGAGAGACCCTAAAGAGAAGGGGCAGTATCCCCTACTCCTGGGTGCCTCTCCTGCCTGCTATGTGAGGAGCTGTGAACCCCTCTCTTCCCAACATCCTTGCTGTGCCTATGTCGCTTGCAGTCATGGGTCCCTGGAGCAAATGGGTGTGATGGATTCCCTCCGCTGCAGGGTCAGAATGGATTAGGAGGCAGCATGGGTAGCATTTTGTCAGAGCCTTCTCTGCTGTAAATCCCTACCTGTGACATTTTGCCACCAGAGACTGCAGAATACCATAGAGAAGTTGGGTAGAGGGGAGGTAAACTCTACTTGCAGTTCACTATCATGTGGGAGACTTCAATCCAGGATAACAGTGTACACAAGCACAATCCCAATATTATTTTATACTGGGAAAAAATAAAATCTCAAAAATATGGTTGGACAATTCAGGGATAAAACCAGGAAGCAGGGATTATTTATACTGGGAGTCTGTCCACATGAACAATTAATCCCTGAACTAGAGGAATAGAATTAGAGGGATTTATTCAGGGATAATGCATGTGTAGAAGTACCCTCGGTGTTCTTTATTCACAAGATAACTTACCCCTTGCAATCAGCTGCTCCACGGTCTGTACTCTTCTTTAGTCAGGAATTCATACCCTTACTCTGCTTTAAACACGGTGGGTAAAAACAAACTAGGAATGGGAGATCGCGGTTTGGAAGTTCAGAGTTCGGCCCAAATTCGGGCTGTTGGGATGACTGAACCCGAACCCACTGAACCAAACCTGATTCCGATCTCCGAAACGACCAAACAGTTCGGTCAGTTCAGATCGCTTTCAGATGGTTCAGGCGGGAGAAACGTGACCACAGTCGGTTGGTGACCCACTGCCTGACACAGGCAGGCACAGGGAAAGGGGAGGTCAGCTGAGAAGCAGAACTCATTGCCCGCCCCCCTGCCAACACCTTCTGAGCTA